>VWZP01008455.1:3275256-3314197 GCA_013396995.1 Dicaeum eximium | reverse complement strand
GGGGGAAAAGAAAGAAGGGAAAAGGGGGAAAAGAAAGAAGGGAAAGGGGGGAAAAAAGAAGGGAAAGGGGGGAAAAAAGAAGGGAAAGGGGGAAAAAAAAGAAGGAAGGGGGGGAAAAGGGAAGATTATCTACCAAGATTGGAGCTGCTGTTATGTGACCAGGGAGAAAATGACCAGTTCTTCCTAATAGCTGATCTCAGTCTAGGAGGGTTTTTTTGCTTTTATGGCTCTGTCTGCTTCGTGCCAGTGTGAGCTACAAACCATAACTTTAATAGCTTCAACCAAAGAGTTATGATAATATCAGACACTAGATGATGAGCAAATAACAGCAAAAATGTAATGAAAGGTATATATTTATGTCCTTGCTATTAAACCCAAAGCTATAAACATTGACAGCCCTAAGAGTAGCAGTTTCTATTGTCATTGATTAATGCCTTGTTTTGAAGAACAAGGAGAAGGTTAAACCAAGAAAGAAACAAAGAGAATTCTTTCTTTGCTTCTCTCAATCTGAAAAATTGGCTATTTTGGGTCAACCTGCACTCCTGAACCATTTTCATAGAAGGCAAAATGCCATGCAGTGGAAATGCAGTCAGGGAGATGTTTCAGGGCCTCTGAATCACAGCACAAGGCACATGTTGAGGCACTAATTAACAAGGAGTGTGCTCACTAATGTGCACATCTCACATTTGTTCTTGGGCCCTCTCCATTAGCATAACTCTCAGCTGACAGGGCAGCCAGAACCACCCTCCACTGCAAAACAGCATTTCTTTTAACTCTTCAACAACTATTGCCTCAGAGATTTTCAGGACAGTCAGCCCAGCCAAATCAATGCAAAAACTTTGCAATTAATGTGATTAATCCTGATAATTACTGATGCAAAAGAAATCTTCTGCCCATAATGGCATCAGGGATGCAGACAATGGCTCAAAACTCAGAATCTTCCATGTCTGCCACAACCTAGAAGACAAAGGCTCTGCACCTGGCTCCATCCAGGGCATTGTTTTCCCACCTGGCTCTGGGATTCTGTTTATCCCTACAGATGGTTCCGAATGGAAAAAATAAGGTCACAGGCTCTGAACATTTCTGCAATGCTACCAACCTCCTCCAACCCCATAAAGAAGTTTCATTTCTGCTGTTCCTGCTCTGATGAAACGTTCATGCCAAACATTTGCACAGTTCTCCCCTCCAGCACTGCTCCCCCTTCTCCTCTCATAACCTCCTCTCTTTGGCATCAAATACACCTGGTAACCACACAGGAAATCCAGAATTGCATCCTCTTGAGAGTTCCAGTACTAAAGAGCCTAGAGCTTCTCCTTTTAATCATTTTAGATTAAAAAAAGAAGGAGAAAGGAAAGAAGATGGCAGGTCTGAGGCTCACCCAGTGCAAAGGTGAGGCTGTGCCATTTCCTGGGACAGACCCTGCTCCCAAACACAGACCTGGCACAGCCCCAGTTACACACAGCACATTCTCTCTTCCCTCTGTTGCCATTCCCCCTCTCCAGGCCCTGAGCCCTCCCTGCAGGTGAGGCAGAGCCCCCCTGGCACAGCTCATTGCTCCTTCCCAGGGAACACCCTGGGCATTGGCCTGACTCACTGCAATCCCATCAGTTCTCTCAATGCTTGTTCTAAAGAGATTTTTTAAAATTATTTCCTTTTCCTACACAGGCAAAAGTTGAAAAAGCAACATTTTCTGTGAAAAACTCGTCTTTTTCCTTTGCTGAGAGGAAGGCGATTTTTCCTGAACATCAGGAATGCTCAAAGTGCAACACTGCTGGAAATTGTTATTTATGTGCACTATTCTTACCCTGGGAGCAAAGATGCCCAGCCCTGTGCACCTTCACCATGGCTTTGTGCTGCTCCTTAAGGGAACTGGCTGATGCTTTCTCCTTTCTTTCCTATTTTTTAATAACCTGGATGTTATTATTGCTGCTGTTGTTGCTAAAGAGCTCTAGGGGGAGATGTGAAAATAGTCTGGTCCCTTGTGTAATGCCTGAAATCAAAGCAGAATACATCAGGCTGACACTGCCTGCCTGTTATTGCCTTAAACCTTGTTATTAAAAACAAACAAAAACAATTGCTGCACCACCCTGTGTTCCACCTCCCCCAGAACAGAAGGGAGATTCAGTGATGAAAGACATCCAGGCTTCAGGACTCCTTTGGAGAGATTCCAGCCAGCCAAACCCACCCAGTGCTTGTATATCCCACTTTTTTGGGAGAGAGGAAATGTGGAGAGTGGCCAGGCAAAGAATCCCACTCACTCACACAGTTCTTATGGGCACTGCTGGCCCTGGAGAAAGCTGCATCACTGAAGAATTCTCACTGAACTGCCTCAGGAAATGTGCAAATACATTATTTCACTGGGACCTTTAGGAAACAATGAATTCTGAGCTCTGAAATGTGCTTTTCCAAGCTGCCAAATAAAACTGTCCTGTAGCAGCACAACAAAAGCTGAAGCAGCTCTGAGTGAGGCTTTGTGACCACCTGAGGATGGGCAGCTGCAGAGGGGGATGAGCAAAGCCAAACTCCAAGGCTGGAACTGTCTGTGGGCTCTTCAGAGAGGGACAAGCTCACCTCCCAAACATGCAGCCTTTCAGCTCCCTCACAAGGCAAATGGCACTCACACTCTGCTCACTGCCTCCCTGTCCTGGAAAAACCTGAAATAATCATCACCAGGGCAGAGATTTGGATCAAAGAACTCCACAGTTTGGCCTATTAAAAAGATGAATAATTTCTCTTTGGACCTGACAACTGCTGGTGCTTGCACAAGGGGGGCTAGAAGTTCTGTACTTTTACAGCTGTTTATGTAAAGAATTCTTCCTTTCCCCCTGGCTTGGGGAGAGGGAAGTCTGAAGAGCTGCATTAATCTCTGTGAATCACTATCTCAGCTGCAGCTACTGTTCGATATTCTTAAAACTGTCAGCACTAAAAATATAGGTTTTCTCCACAATAATTGCTTTTTAAAACACCAGTAAGGCCACTCTGGGGAGAGCTGTTATCATGAAATAATTATGCCCCTTTGGGACCTGAACACATGGCTGTGCTCCATGGATTGGAGCAACACCCCCATGAATTACAGCAGAACAAGGCTCCTGTTGTGCTTTTCTCCCAAAGGCAGGAGGCTTCCCCCTCCCTTGTTTTTAGGTGGTTCAGGCACCTTAGCTAAAAACAAGTTCCTAAGAATGGTAAAGAGCAAACAGCTGTGACTTTGTAACTCCACAGCCATCTGTGCTCGTGTATTTTTAATGCATCATTTTGGCTTTTCCCACCAAAGCTGTGTTTGATTTGTGCTTGTGGGGGTCAGGGAGGCCCTGCCCTGCTGAGGGGAGCTTGGCCACATCAGAGGAGCTCTGAGCTGCACAGGGCAGGGGACAGAAGCACCAGGACAAGCCTGCACTGCCCTCAAGGTCCCATAGCTCAGAGGCACAAAGATCAGGAATTCCATCTCCCAAGGAATGATCAGCTCTAGGGGAGGCAAGAACAGCTCCAAAACTCCATCAATGGCACATCTTCACCCTGTTAATCATTCCTAGGAGTTCCCATTGATATCCACAAGGACAGTAGAGGCCTGCTGTGTGTGCGCATAGAAATTAATGCACCATTTATGGTTTGTGATGAAGCAAGGGGGATGTCACAGCACAGAGACCCACAGAAGGACTTACCTAAATGTTAGAAATGGCATTTACAGATATTAAAACAGACTCAGAGCTGCACAGACCCTGCACATCTCAATGACACACTGACAGAGGTCACATTTAGGGACTGGGGCCAATTCTGATGCAGCTCATCCCAGCCAGCTGAGGTCACCTGCATCAGTCTCCACTCTGTGCCAATAACACCATAAAAGACATGAGTCTGTCAAGGTTATTTTTTTTTTCCCAATCAAAATGAGAAAAGGTTGCAATGTCTGTAAGGTTTTGGACACGCTCCCAAAAAAGCAGTCATCACCTGGTTTGGAAACCAGCCTAAGCTGAAATACCAGGGGCCTATTTACACAAACAGACAAAGAAATTCAGGACAGGACCCGCTGAACAAAGCTCAGGGAACAAGCCTCCATTTCAATCGTGATTTCTTCCACAAAAGAAGAAAAGAAAACGACAAAATCTTGAAAATAACAAATGCATCAATGTGATATAACAAAACATCTCTGCTACTGTAATAACAGCCATGAGTTTATGAACCATTGGATAGAACAACCAACAGGAAAAATTAGACCATTTGGCTGTGGCCACTGGAATGTAATAGATGGCTCTTGAGCAGGGATAACTGAGCACATCCTGCAGTGATGGATGTGAAAAGCTGGGTGGTGAATAAAGTGTTTCACACAAGAGAGCAATATGGCATGCAAACCAAACTAAAACCCCCATAAATAATTCAGGCCCTCTTGCAAAGATTTACCAAGATTTATTTCACATATAAATCCCCTTTGTTGTAATATCAGAAAAAAGGATGAGCAGTTCCATGCTTATTTATACAGAACAGAGCAGAAACCTCACTTCAGAAAGAGGAATGCTCTGAAGCAACCTTCCTTCCCATGACACAATGGAGCAGCATCTTGGCTAAAGGTCTCCTGAAAACTTTGACAGCAAAAATCACAGAATGGTTTGGCCTGGAAGGGACCTTAAAGATCATCTCACCACGGGCAGAGAACCTTCCACTAGCCCAAGTTGCTCACATTTGTCAACACCACATAATTATATAACAAATATTTATTTACAGGGCTGAATTTCCCACACAGTGTGGGATTAACAACACAAAACCCGTCCCAGCTCCTGAGGGCAGCGTCAGCATTTGTCACTGTGCCTCCCCTGCAGGTCAGAGTGGGCTCCTGTGGCAAGCCCTGAGCAGGGCAGGGTCCTCACAGCCCCTCATGCCCACCCAGACTGAGCCCAGCCTTTCCTGCTGGAGCAAGCCCAAGCCCTGAGCAGCCTGGGTCCAGCATGGAGCTGTTATTCCCTGGCTGCTCAGGCTGCAGCCAGGGCAGGACTTGCTGTGGGATGCCTCCATTGACATGACAATACCTATTCCAGCCCAGGACCCAAAGAACACAGCTAAACCCTCCTGCCAATACCCCAGTGATTAAATCAGAGGCTGTGGAAATTCATCTGGCAGTTTCCTACAGCTGAGTTTATCTTCCAGCCCCACACAGCACTGCCAAGCACCACCTATTCCTTAATCTGAGCCCAGCTCCTAAAGCCCTTGGAACCCTGATCTGCACAGGAGCAGCAAATGTGGCATTGCTTCCCCTGGGTGCTCTGAGGCTGATCTGCCAAAGCCAGGACAATTTTAAATGAATCACCCCAGAGCAGAAGGAGCTGAACCTCGTGCCCCATCTCCTGGGACACACAGAGGTGAGAGGGGAATGTTGTGGACAGCACAAGGCACAGCAGAGCCCTGTGCACACCCAGCTCTCACTCTGGAGGCACGTCCAGCTCACTGAGCCCAAGGCACACCCAAGGGTGCAGCTAAAACCACAGCTGGCCACAGCCACAAGGGCTTGGAAGATGGATTTTGGTTTTTTATATGATGATTATAGACATTTGTCTCCATTCATCCCCACTGCACATGTTCTGTGTGGAGCTCATGAGGAGCAGATAATGCCTCCAGCCCCAAGGCAGTGGTGTTCCAATGCTCACATGGATTTGTAAGAGTTCCCAGCTGTCTCTGAAAGCAGAATAAGCCCAAGCCCCATTTGAGTCTCTTTTAAGTCTTGGTTCAGGAGCAGAAGAACAAAGCCTCAAGATTTTATCCTTTTCATTGCTGCAAATGCCAAGAAAAGTTTAAAATTAATAGCAACCAGAATAAAAGGGAATAAGAAATAAAAGAAACATTTACTGCCTTAGATACAGGCCTGTGCCCCTGACATCTCCATATCAGGGCAGTATTGTCTGTGCTGCAGCAGCAGGGAAGCATAAAACATGCTCTTACTGCAAACACCATGAATTTTTCTGTCCTTTTAAGCTTCACTGGGGAAGGCTACATTCTATAAAAACAAAGAGAATGGAAGACTTTCATTCTACATAAGGCAATTACCAGGCCTGTCAGCAAGAACAAGATTTACTGCATGGAAAGGGTAAAGAGAAAGGAGTGTGCCAAGCAGTTCAGGAAAACATCCAAAGTGACAGGCTTGCAGGATACTTTTCCAGCCCAAATTTTGGTAGAGGCCATTTGGCTGTAAGAGCAAACCCCAGAATCCCAAACACCCCACAGGTCTTGGTACAGGTGATGCCACCAAAACCAGAACACACCACAGGGCTCCTCTAATGTGAGACATGGACTACAAACCCACATTCCTGCATGGTTCTGGGGTTATCCCAAACATTCATCTGCAAAGCTGGAGGCTGTGATGGGAAATCAGAGCCAAGGCACGCCCAGATGGTCCAGGCAGAGCAGGTCATGAGCAGGGGGCTCTCAGGCAGGGTCAGTGCCCAGGCAGCTCCAAGGGAAACCTTCCAGAGCAGCCTTGCTCCTGGGATTCTTTGTCTGAAATTCAAGAGCTGCTGCTATTAATTTGAAATAATGGTCAGGTTGGAAAGATCCCTTATGCTTTGAGACTTGTTGGATGTAGAAGGCATCTCCCACAGAGCTCCTCTGCTGGGTTAAACCTCAGTAGCTGTGCTGGAGAGCAGCTGAGGCTCTGCCCTGCAAACACTCCGAGATTGACTGCTGCCATTTGCTTCAGAATGGCAAGAGATTAAAAAAAGAAAATCTATTTTTTTAAAGGATAAAATAGTGCAGTTTTGACATGAAAAAACACCCAATCAGCATTACAACTTGGAGAATGTGATGCAAACTAAAGAATAAGTACAGAAACCTTTGGCAAACTCCCAAAGAAAGCAAATGTGTTGGAAGTCTCAGCCAAACTCTCACTGGAGTTAAAAAAAGGAATAGCAAGGGATTTATTCCATGCAGCATGTGTTGGTTATGGGGTTTTTTTCCCAAAGGATCCTCACTCAGCCACAAGGGCAGATCCTGTGGTGGAGCTGTGAGGTGTTTTAACACCAAGTTTTTGGTTACTGCTGCTGACACCCATAATTTTGGATTCTCAGCTGCCTCAGGAATGACTGTCCCCTGCAGGCAAATTGTCATCAGTGTAAAACATACCTGGAGCCCATATGGCCAGTAAGGAAATTCACCTCCTGAAGTGCAGTCAGAGAGGGGAGTTCAGCTGAAATCTCTTTTAAATTGTTAAACTGCTGCTCTGAAAGATTGGGCATAAATATTAACACCACTACTAACCACTTGTGTTTTGTATCCCTGCTAGAAGCAACTTTTGTTGCTGAGTTTGAAGTGCCTGAAATTAACATTTTCTCTGGAAAATGCTGACAGATCTTCCACTGTAATGATGCCAGGAGGCACAGAGCACGGCTACAGCACCAAAGCCTATTTAAACCAAAAAGCCAAGCAAAGCTCTGGGGCCAGCCCCACCCCAGAGCAGCCCCACAAACCTCCCTGGGGTAACTCAGCTGCCAAAGAGGGCCAGGAACCCTCCAGCTGCCAGTGCTGGAGAAATCCCTGTCCTGGCTGGGCAGTGGCACCTGTGCCTGCTGTGGGCAGGGAGGGCCAGCAAAGGCCAGGATCCAGCTGGGTGCCACAGCCAGAGCCATCTGCCAGGCACAGCCCCACTCCCAGAGCTCTGCTGTGGCAGCAGTGACAGCAACACAAAGTGACAGCACCACCCTGGGCAGGCACTGGCTGCTGCTCTGGAGGTGAGAGTTTCTATCCCCTCGTTCCACAATGGATATGAGGAGTCTCCCATCCCAAAACAAAGGGGACTGAAAAGGAGAAGGTATGAGATGGGATCCTGAGGTAATTTTGCTTTCCTTCTAGCTCTCACATTGCCTTCCTACACAAGCACGTTTGCAAAGAAATACTGATTATCCCTAATTTTGAAACTTTATTGATTTCTTTTTTTAAAAAATGGGTAGCAGAAACACCTGGAAGAATTGAAACAAACACACTGCTCTGAATATATCAAATTCCACTTTCTGTGATTCTCTGAAGCAACTTTGTTGACAGACACAACTTTTAACCTCCTCTGCAGCAAGATGCCCCCAAAGCAATCTGAGCCTTTCCTATTGATCCCAAGTGAAGCCCTCCTGCTGGGACTCTGCTGCCAACCCCAAATTTAGTTAAGATTTGGGCACAAGAACCTCAGCCATTCTTCTGACAAGCTGTGTTTGCCTCTCTGAGCCTGTCTGGATGTGGCCCAAGGCACAGCTCCCAGGGGATGACCCTTCTGCTCCATCCTGGACACCTCCCAGGCAGAGCTCCAGCCTCTCCCACCCTCACTGATCTGCAGGGGAAGCAGCAACAAAGAAATCCCACATGGCATTGCCTGCCTGATTCCTCACCACAAACCACTCACAAACCCCACACAACTGGGACTCTGCACTGCACTTTGCAATATTGCTGGCCAGAGCTTCATTCCATACTCCCAGGCTGGTTATTTACATCTTTTTGGGGTTTGGAAGAGGCAGCACCTGGGATGAAGCCCCAGCTTTTCCACAATTTCTGCCCGCCTTTCTTTCAGCAAATAAGCAAATCAAAAGACCTGATAGTATTTACTCCCCTGCTCCCAGAGTCAATTAAAATAACTCACAAAAGCTACCTTGGGAACTCCAAAGCATACCAACACTGGAATAAAGAGGAATATTTTCTGTGCTGTGATGGCTAAATAGAACCTACCATCATTTCTCAGCAAAGCTGCTCTCTAACACTTCACCCAAAAAATTCCAAGCTTCCTGCCTCTCACAGAGCACAGTTTCCCTTTCCTAAGTGGGGTAAACATACCCAGAGTCCAGCAGAGTTTCCAAAATCCACCTGGCTTTGGCCTCATGCCAACTTGAGCAGGAGCAGAGTTAGGTCAGAACCGTGAGCTGCTTTGATAATCAAGGCCTAAATTAACTCAGCCAGTGGTGGAAACTCAGAAGGGTCTTGAAACCCATTGACGTGTGCAGCTCCTTCCCATCACAAAGTGCCAGCATGCAGAAGAGCTCTTTCACTCTGCGTGGGTCCATGTCTATCAGATTCTGGAAAATGCTTGGGTTACTCCTCCTCAATTGCTGTGGTCTAATTGCATCCCAAAACACTGTCTTTAACACACTGTACACACTTTTTTGTTTTACAAAGAACACATTTCCTCCTCGGCGTTCCTAAAGCTGAATTTCTGGTTTTAACAACGTCCTTTGTAAAACACAAAAAAAGAAAAGCACACCAAGTGATCTGAAGCAGAGATTTTCAGCTCTACACTTCAAGATTTTACTTTTAGGATCCATCTGATGTTTCCAGCTTCTGAAAGAAGAGAAGGGAGGAAGAGCTTAAAATTTCAATGAAATACACAATCCATCTTTTGCCTAAATCCTCCAAGTCCCAGCACGCTCACCACCTGCTTCCCTTCCACTCCTGCAGCCTGGGCTCAGCAGGGAACAGTCTGCTGCAGGAGGATTTCCATGCCACTGCAAGGGCAACTCCTACAGCTCTGTTTCAAAGCAAAGAGGGAGAATTTTACACAAAATCCACTGAGAGTCAGGCCTGCAACCTTTAACAGTGTGCTGCATGTACAGGCTCCTGTGCGTTTTCAGACATAGCAAGAGCTCAGGGACGTGACTTGTGACACTGGTTATGACAGACACCAGCATATTTCAACATTTCTGCAACCAAAGTTAGAGAAGATTTGATTTTTTATATACATAAATCAGAAAAAGCTTCATCACAAAGGCTGAGATATATGGGTAAAGTATCCATTTAAACAGCTCAGTGATCTTAATTGTCTGTTTAGGAATCTAAAGAGAAATACTCTGCTCCCCCAGTGAAGCCAGCCTTTCTTTGCCCCCCCCACATGCACTGCATTGCTGTTCAAGGTGTGCAACGCTGCCCAACTCTTTGCCAACACCCTGATGAAAACTGTAATCACAAAAATGACAAAAGTAATCCAGGAGGATGTGCAGAGGCCATAATTTATACAGGAAAGGCTGGGCAGATGCTGACCTTCCCTTGAGTTCTTCCCCACCCCAGTGCAGACCCTCTCTGTAGTTATTAACAGAGTCCTACAACCCTGACACAGTTCAATGATTCAGCACCTCGAGGTAAAACTTCTGTGCTGCCTCCTAATTTACCACCTACCTGCCATCCTTCTTTTTTATCAGCCAGAAGAGGAGAGATGAGAAGATCCACACAGATTTTATGTTTTGCCATGCAGATTTACAGCCTCAGTCTCACCCCCTGCATTCAGTGAGGGGAAGCTGTGTCAGAGTTGTGCTTTGGAAAAAGGGAAAATGCAGAACATCCCACTCTGCAAAGCACCAAGCAGACACTGCTGAGGTTCCTGAAGGCTCAGCAGGAAAACCAGAGGCACATTTCAGTGGCCAGGCTCAGACAGAGCCTCCCACCACCCTGGGAAGGGCTGGTCAGGAGTTTCCCACCAACTCCCATTGTGGACCATGGTGGACACACCAGGAGGAAAATGAAATTAGAGTCTGCTTCCCAAGAAGTCACAAAATCCTGGAATGATCTGGGCACAAGGAAAGAGCCTTAAAGCTCCTCTCATTCCACCCCTGCCACGAGCAGGGGCATTCCACTATCCCAGGTTGCTCCAAGCCCCATCCACCCTTAATTGCCAAATGTAACTTCCATGTGCAAGGGCACAATTTCCTCTGTGGTCTTGTGCTTATAAAAGCTTCCAAATCTCATTATTTTGAGCTATCAAACCTCCCCCAAAAGGGTTAAGGAAAGCATGGGAGCCTTCTGTGAGGGCTGGAGCCAGGAGAGCAGGCAGGTGTGGTGGCACAGGAGGTGTCTGATCACTGATAAAGCCTCACTGCTTGCCAAGGCACACCTGAGCTCCCCACAGAGGAGAGGGAAGCACAGGGCATCATCCAGAGAGACTCAGCCTTGTTCATTGAGAAACCTCAGCCCTGCATTTAACCTAAATAAGCCACATTATGAGCAGCTAGTGTGGAGTATGTGCTACTAGCAACACCTCAAATATGTTCTGGAATTTACTGCTAAAAAAAAGGCAATCACTATTCACCAGCAAGTTAATTAGGATTTAATCAAAATAAAAAGCAAGTTTGTAGCTTAACGTGTTACACGAATCTTAAGGTTGTGAGCAGCACCAACAATTATTAGTGCCCTTAAAATATGATACAGTAAGAGCACACCTTTCAAGAACAAGATAGGGTACATCAAAGCAAAGTTTTACATCTGCAAAATAAAGGAAAAAGGAAACAAACCTCTTTTCTCAAAGGCAGGACCTAAAGAATCACCCCACCTGTTACACAATTATTTGAAATCAGGAGTATTTGTATTTGATTTGGAAGTCCAGCACCATTCTGCTCAGGACCTCATCCCAAGCTGATCTCAGAGATCCTCTCCTGATGGATTTGCTGCTTCAAAGTCCTGTCAGCACCCAGCTGCTGTAGGGCACTAATGATTTTATTTGGTTTCGGTCAGAAGTGAGATTTGTGTCTATCATTGCCCTGACTAGACAGAAATAAATTAACCCAGGAATGCAGAACCAGCTTCTGGAAAGCTGCTGATGGCTCATGTAAACACCTTTCCTGAGTGTCCAGCCACACTGCTGTGCCCTCTGAGGCCACCCTTTGGCTCCTTGGGTGTCCCTGTGTCCCCTCCTGAGGGCACAGCTCTGCACTGGGACCTGGCACACCAGAGCTGAGCTTAGCAGAGCTAAGGCTCTGTCCTTAACTCACTAAGCATTGCTGCTCTCTGCCTGCTCTGCTTTATTGTGGCTTTTTTCCAAGTTAAATTTGAGTTGATCAATAATTGCTGTTTCACTGTCTCAAACCATTTTAAATCTTGAGTTTTGTGTGGCCATGAGGATGCTGCAGGAGTCTGTGAGGTGAGAGAAGCTCCAACTCTGGAAGCAGGAATTCCTTTTAAAAGCAGAGGCTCTGAATGCCTACAGTTTTGAAATATCACCTTGTTCAACTGTTTCCTTTGTGTTAATCCCTACAACTGATCAAAACTCCCTTTATCCTCAATTTTCATAGAAGCTCTAGCCCTGCCAAGGAACTGTCTTGGTTCTTTCTGCATAACTGAGGCCTTGGGTTGTTAATTTAAACATGTAAACATCATCTTGTCCAAAGGATTCCTCGAGTAAGGCAGACTGTAATTCCCACTGGTGGAACACACACAAAATATAGATGCAGGCATAAATGCCAAAGGAACTGCTCAAACCAAGCTCTTGATATAACAGATCATTTTCAAAAGTGCTTCTGAGACGTAAAAAAAAAAAAAATTAAAAATCTGTCACATTAATTAAGTACAACCCTTGGCATACATCCAAATTTTTCTACATTCTATATTTTAACCTGCTATAAAGTAGTGCACCTCACTATGAGCAGCACGTAGCAAAGTACCCCTCAGTGGTATCCCCTGTGATCCTAATCTGACTTTATTCTACTGTACAGGCAATTCCTTATGAAAACCTCCACCTAAAGTGAACTCAGCAGTCGAATGAGATAATAATCTTTTTAATACAGAAATCCCTTGACCAATTCTGCATCTCTGTAAGAGCAAGATGAAAACGCCAGTGGATGCAACACCTCACTGAGCCTTCCAACTCACATGCCAGATTATGCTGCTTTTTCTTCCATGAGAATCTATGAAGGACCAAACTGAAGTCATTGGTTTATTGTGTAAATATCATGTAAATGGTGCTTCCAGTTGTTATCCACCAGGATCACATCTCAAACCAGAGGGGGAAAACTCCAAATTCCTTTGCCCATTGCCAGAGCCAGCACAGACCCTTTTGCCACATTGATTCCTGCTGTTATTTACTTTACAGCAGCAGAAATATCCCTTTGTATGTGCCAGAAATAAGGAAGCCAGAGGAGTCATCTGTGTGGGTGTAGGATAGGATATTGAACTAGATTCCCTGAAGCAGAAGTCACTGGCATAGAGGTAATATTTCAGAGGCTGGAATTGATTTCTAAGGCACTCCTTCAGCATCCAGCATTCACCAGAGCTCATATTGGATGAAAACAAGTCGATACAAGAGGCAGGAGAGATTTAAAAGGCTTTGAGGTACAGTAGGATAACAATGGATAATTTACACATGATGCTTAATAAGCAACTGCAGAAAAGCTTTTTCTTCTGCCTACGCCCTGGGTAATTTTTCTTTTTTTTTTTTACAGTTCCACAGTAACTTTATAAGGTGATTTTGACCAACCAGTGGCTCTTACTCTGGGTTTAATGTGGCAGAAGGTGTCCAAGGCCTTTTTATTACTTGCTGTGGTACTCAAGCCGGCCTCTGGTTCTCCCTCAGTAAATCTTGATCAGCACCAATCTATTCCATTTTATCTCAGCTTTTCAGGATTTATAGCCAAGGAAAAGAGCTGATTTTGGCCTTGTGCCAATTTGTCAAAATAATCAGAAGGCCCTTTTCTCATAAAAATCTAATAGGACTCTTCTGAATAACTCCAGCTAATATTCAGCATATTGGAAGTAGAATACCCAATTCTTACCTAAGAAAAATTCCCCTTTACCTCTTTCAGTAAGCCCATGTACTAACAATGCCAAGTATTGTCAGGTTAAAATACGAGACAAATTAACCTTCATTAAGAAAATGCACCTGCAACACAGCCTACCAACTGTGAAAAAGCAACTGTTCCCTGGATTTGCATTTGTATTGTCTTCACCCCTCATTAAACAGTCCTGCTGAATCTTGCTGAGCAGTCACTGGCAAGAAACATCTCTAGAATCACAGCAATTCTGCAAAATCAAGTTATTTACTCAAAAGTTAGTTAGCAGATCTTTTAAAAAAATCATAATTGTAAAATTTTCATTCTAAACAAAGACCATTATGTAAGAAGTCTGGTTAGTGCCAAGGAACAGTTTGAGTAACAAGAATAACTTTTCATTTTTTGGTTAGGGTTTATTTTTTGAGTCAGGAGAATCCAAAATACATACAATATTGGATGAAAGTATGATTACAACTTGGCATAAGGGACTGCAAAAGTAAACAAGTCACAAACTCCAAGCCCTAGTCCTGACAAATGTTTTCAGGCAGCTTTCACAAAGACTGATACACAAGTTTGTTGTTAAATAAACTTTGCCCTGTATAGAATTCATTTCCACCAGTTTCTAGGGGCATAAAGATACAAAGAATAAAAATAATAGTGAAATAGCCCTGGCTCTGCTTCTTATTTAAGATGCATAAATAAGTTATTAAGTAGCATAAAAAGATATTAACCCATTTAAACACTTGCAGCTGCTGAGGCTGAGCCCCACAGCCAGGAGGGTCCTCACTGAAACCCCAGCCCAGATTAAGCAGCACATCCTTTGTGCCCCATGAGGGACTGTCACCAGGGAAGCCAAGCACAGCAATAATGTGCTACCAAAATAACAGAGGTGATGCACTCAGACCCTTCCCAAGCCTTCAGATGAGGTTTTTGCAGAGAGCACAGCAGAGTTTTCCATCTCAAAGAATCCTCAGTGATGAAACAAAGCTTGTAGGTATAAGAGCTCTGAAGTCACTCCAGAGTCAGATGGTTATGGAAGAAATACAACAGTGCCTGATGACATTGGCTCCATTCCTCCAGCTGACTGTGCCAAATTAAAGCAGCTGAAAGGCACAAACCCCATGAGGGCACAGACTGACCCCTCCAGGACTGACCCCAGACCATTCCTGCCTTGCTCAGCAGTGACATTCCTGCAGACAGGCACAATGTGAGGCAAAGGCTCCTCCACACCAGTGGATTTGTGTGTCCCACTCAAACACTTCAGGATTTCTCCCTCCTCAGCTCTGTTTTCTAAGAACTCCTGGGAAATATGAATTGGAGCAAGGATTTGATTGGGATCTTTCACTTAATGCCATCATTGCTGGGCAAGTGCCTATCAAGTCCAATCTTCCAGATCTCATTCTTCCAACACAAACCCAAAACCACAGCACAGCAAAGTGGGCTTTAAAAACATCACAGTTCACAGATGCAAAGCAGCGTTTTCCTATTCATTGCAATCCTTACAGGAGAAGAGAAAGCACCAAGTGGTAATTTTTCCCACAGACAGCTTCACAGAGAGCTGGGAATTTCACATTCCAGCTTCCTCACACATCACCCACACAGCAGCAGAGCCTCCAGAGCCTCAGGCACTGCCCCAGCCAGGTTTGCCAGGCAGTGATTGCACAGAATCGCCCAGGAAATTCTCCACAGGCTTCTAAACCATAACAATAATTCAAACAAGTGTTCAGTAGGACATTTTACATTATTATAACTCCAACTGGATGCAGAATATTACTGGCTCTGGTAATTCACAACCCAAGTGTAGCAGTTATGTAATTTTAAAATAACTGTGTGAGAAAAAGATCAGTTATTCACACACTAGTTCACTCCAGCTTCCAGCAATCGAGGTTTTGTTGTTTTGGGGGTGTTCTGTGTTTTGTTGAGCAAAAGAGGTTTTGTCGTTTTGGGGGTGTTTCCATG
Source organism: Dicaeum eximium (assembly GCA_013396995.1). NCBI lineage: Eukaryota > Metazoa > Chordata > Aves > Passeriformes > Dicaeidae > Dicaeum > Dicaeum eximium. The sequence continues at coordinate 3,298,757 of VWZP01008455.1, read as the reverse complement.
TATGAGATGTTTCCACAAGTCTACACCTCTCCAAACTATTCTTAAAAGCAAACAGTTTATTGGCTGATTTATGTAACTATACCCAAAGTTTCAGTGCTCAAGGCAAAGCTGAAATATTCAAAATAGCAACTATGTCCAATTTGGACAGCAAAATTCCATACAGACCACAGGGCTACATAATTATACACAGACACACCCTCAAGGATCCCTATAAAAATTTAACAATGTGAAACCATCCAGATAACCATAAACACAAATATTAACACCAACCAAAGAACAGCAGCAATTATCCAATATCCCCAAACTGCTCCCTGTGGTGAGGGGGCTCTTAACACAACCAACTGTGCTGAGTCCTGAAATTCTGATCATTTTCTGCAAATTCACACCTGTGCACAAGCTTAAAGTCATTGCTGTTTGGGAAAGCACTTCAACATTAAGCAGACCTGGATTTGCTTGTTATCCAAGTTGTCCTAACATATATTTAAGATTCTGGAATCTCATTCTCAACATTGCCCAGATTCTTCTAAATTTCTCCAAGTCAGAATGAAGTTTTTAAGTCATCCTCACTTTATCTTAGTGCAATTAGGAGGAACAGATGGAGTGTACAAATCCTGTCCAAATGCCCAGTAATTCCATTCATTGAACGCTTTTCAAAACCAAGGAGATCCAGCACCATCTCCCTCTATATAGAAAAACCCAAATCACCTTATTAATGAACATTTGAGAAAACAGTTTGAACTTTATTAGAAAAGAGCCATTGCAATGTTGGTTTTAAATCCCTGGACTTGGTCTGGCAGTCCCCATTTCCCCCTTCCAAAGCACAGCATTTAGTCAGCAATTTAATTAACATGAAGTAAAGCTGAACAAAAGAAAATAACAATAACCCTTCCATAACAAAAGCAAGGGAACCCTGTGGGAAGTGAATGACACCAGGACCCTGCTATCCTTTGTCTCTGCAGACTCAGCCAGACCATCCTGGTGCATCCAATCTTTATTTCCTCCTTTGGCAGTGCCTGGTGCCACTGCCCAGGGGAAGGTCCCTGTGCCACCAGAGAAGTGGCCACGGGGCAGAACTCGCTCCCATGACAAGGGCATGGGGGAAGGAAATGCCTGGGAAACGGGGAAAAAGCATCCTGCCAAACCTGCTCAGTTCACCTGCAATTTCCTGTGGCGAGAGTTGGAAGAGTGGTTAAGAAGTATCTTGGTATTTTCCTCGATTTTTGCCTCTCTTGCTCCCATTCTGCCATTTTTAAGGGATCTCTGTCAAGCACAAAGCAGTCACAAGAGAGATGTGTGGATTTGATAACTTGGATGGGGGAAAAATTCCCAGGACAAGATTTAACAAACTCCAAACTCACTTTTTTCTAGAGAGTTTGACTTCTCAAAGAAGCACCAAATTATCCAGCTGGTTTTGTAAATCCCATTAACAGTGCAGTGGGATATGGCTGCTGGACATTAAAATAGTGACCCTGTGTCCCTCAAAAGGAGGTTTTTCCATTGTTTTACATGCAGAGAAGTGTCATCCATTGTTTACTTTGCAAAAACAAACACTTTCAGACTTTGGAATGGGTGAAATCCCACAGCATTTTCTCTAGACCTAAGTTATTGCTCTTTAAAAGGAAATTCAATACAAGCACAGATACCCAATTACTTGTGAATCAGTCCCATATAAATATTAGACTATAAATTAGACTGCTTGAAAGTAATTCCTCTGCTTCTTGGGGCCTACTGAAAAATAAATTATAATAAAATACCATTGTGCCACAGCATAAGAAGCCTTCATATTTTACCAGTGCTGAGATAATGAAATATTCAGATGCTTTAAATTCTCCTCAAGATTCAACATCTTGGGGAAATCCATATATAGACTCACATACAAACTCCTTTATGCTTTGATAAGAGCTCTGCTGCTTTCAGAGCATCATCTAAACAAGTTCAGTACTCCAAGGCTCCTAGCAGAGCACAGATTCTCTCTCCCCAGCTGTTATTATTTTCAGGTATGTCCTAACTTTAGGAACTTAGCCCTGACAAGTTCTAAACTGGTCAAAATAGGTGCAGGGCTTTGTTGTTTGGGATGTGTCACTGCAGGAGCACCAGTGACAGATGGGACAGGCTGCAGCACTGGCCCTGCCAGTCTCCAGAGGGAGATTCAGCTCCAGACAGGCACAGGAGCAGCAGGAGACTTCAGGTGCCCTTTGTTCCACAGGATCAACCTTCCTCTTGTGATGGATGTGACCAGAACTGGTCCTGGGCACCAAACCCTCTGCCAAGCCTGGGTGTTCTCTCACAGCTCCCAGTAAAGGAAAGAGCACCCTAAATTATGGATTGGGCTTTCAAGGCTGGCCACCCTTGCAGAGCATTGAAGGCTGATTTACAAACCTGCCTTGCTGACAGGTGAATTTGCCCCTCTGAACAGCTGGAGCAGAGGTGGAATTTGGCCAAGATCCCACAACAAAGAACCTGAGTTCTGCAGGGCCAACAGCCAAAATCCTGCTCTGTGCCCTTACCCTGCCAATGCCACCAAAACAAAGAAAAAAACAAAACAGGTGGCACTTTTTAAAGCCCACATGCAAAGTTCATGTGTCATTTTTACTTCAGATACATCTCTGACACGTAGCTGAACCAAATGGTGACCTGGCTCTGCTACTGCTCAATGTTTTCTACACAGCCTGGGGAAGAGAGGTGGGATTCCAGCTAAAGCTCCTTCAGGAGGAGCTTCCACAGCACTCACAGCATCCAGCTGGTGGATTGATACAGGCCTGGTTCACACTGACCACATAAACCCAGAACTCATCCTGCATTTCCCTGTAAGAACTGAGTAAAGCCAGACTTGGAATTACCAGCACCCTGAGTCAGATTGTCACAAATCCATGTGGAGAATTATTCCCCCCATCATCCACCAAGCTCATCTCAAAGGCAACTCCTTTGTCTACACAAGAAGAAAAAAAAACCCTCTTCAAACTTCAAATAAAGATTCCTATGATGTCTTCCAAGCTCCCTCCATAAAAGAATGCAGGCTGTGATCACCTTTATTTCATCCTACCTGAAACTGCATATTTAAGTTCCACTGATACTGAATTTGATCTAAGTGTCCTGTTAGAAGAAGGAAAGGTTGAGAAGGCAGTTAAACACACCCCTTTATAGCTGCTCATCAAACCAGTGCCAGTTGTTTTAATCACAGTTAATGATGTCTGAGATCAGGAGATATTTTTTATAGGGTGTTGTCACCAGGATTAGAAGCAATTTTATGTTCTTGTTTAGGCTACAGGGAAAAACAACATGCTAAGAAATTGTTTAAAATGGGAGTTTGCATAATGTCCAACAGCAGAGAAAAGCCCATCACACAGCAAATATCCAAGAAAACTATTAACTGTGTCCAGCTCAATGAAAACCACCATTTCTAAATTAATTTAAATGTGTTCTGTGCTAACAGCCTCAATCCAATCATCTTGTTTTGGTATTATGGACATAACAGCTAAAAGTCAGGCACAGCAGCATCTGTGTGCCTGCAATCTGAATAAAAGCAGTGTTGTAGAGGAGAGAGAGGATTTAATGCATTTTAGTACTTAATCTATATATTCTTAAAAAAAGTCTGATGCTTGTAGGAATTCCTTTCTATTAAAAGCTAAATACTCATCCCCCACCCTTTTTTATTATTTTAAGATTCTTCCACCAGGCTTCTTCCAGAAAACTATTTTTATTTCCCTAGGCTGCCAATCAAGATTGCTGGGCAATGATCACTTCCACTGTTAGCCAGTGCCAGTCACAGTCTGTCACATCACATTGAGAGGAAAATCCAAAGTGATTGGTGCACCTGGATATGAATGTGGAGCACAGGGTGCAGCTCCTCTGATTGTGCTGTGACAACTGAGCACATATTTACTAATAATCCACCTTTCTTAGAACATTATCATCAGTATTGGCCTGATAGCAACAGCCTCGGGGCATAGACAAGCACAACCTGCTTGATTTGTTATTATATTGAAATGTTATTAATTTTATTAATATTTTCAGAAAAAAGAACTCATTTGAAAGGTAAGAACATGCAGGTATTTGCAGAATCAGGACACTAGACTGAACTGATTTTTTTTAATTAAGTGCATGAACAGCATAATGAAGCCTTAATTAAGATCTCTAGAGGTTACAAGCATCCAAGCAATAAAGCCACAGTGGTGTTGTCACTTGCCATGTGCAGTTGGCACATTAGATCCCAGCACACCAGTTAATTTTGATTTACAAGAACACACATGCTCACTGTTGGGAAGGGTCCTGAGCTGCTCTCACTCAATGCACATTGCTCTGTGCGCTCTAAAGACTGAAAATACCCAAATCAAATTCACAGAGCATCACCACAGTTGCATTTTTGCCTGTTATCCCCCACCTCCTCCCATGTCCCATTCACCAGAAGTTCACAAAACTCTCTGGAGTTCAAACTTGAAATAGGACCAGGCAGCTTATGATAAATTCTTAACTCACATAACCAACTTTTGTCAAAATCACAGGCAAGATAATCCTTTGGTTTATGAATTTTTGAGTAAACTAGAGCCAAGTACCAAAGAAATGTGGATTAAAGCTGAAACTCCAGTGCTGGGTAAGAGTCGAGTGCTTTCACACAGAGCTATGGCAGAAGCCACATTTTTGATGCAGCAATTTTCACCAAATTCTAGTTAATACAAAAACCTTAAACCCCAAAAAATGAAGATCTAGAACTGTCTCACTGGCAGCAGTGATCAAGCAAACATCTGAGGACCTGCTTCCACAAAGCCCCATTAACCAGATTAGAGCAGAAAACACCAGACCCTGGCCAGGTAAATTGCTGCTGACAGTTGGAGCTTTTCCAATGAAAATGTCTTATAAGCAATAGGGACATCTCCAGTGAGGAGGATATTGGAAATCCTGCTCTCAAACAGCTGCTATTTCTCATGTTATCACCCCCCTGGGAGCTGATGTCCTTGCACAAAGCAGATTTTGCAGGAGGGAGCTGGGGCTGCTCCAAGTGCCAAAATCCCATCTCAGACCTGCCCCATTTGGCTTCCCCCTAAAGCAACCCCTGCCAGCAGGGCTTGGGCATGACCCTGCCCCAAATCCTCTGTCACCATTCATGGGGAGCCTGCAAAGGGACCAGTTCCTCTGTTCCAGCCCTCTCTGTTGCTTTTGTGGGATCTGGGTGACAGCACGGATCAGAGCAGCCTTTGGGAAGCAGACAGGAGTCCATTTTATCTTAATTTTCAGATTTTACCCTTCCTCAGGAAGTGATCCCCATGAATTCTCACCTCCACCATCCTGCCACCAGCTTTCAGACTGAAGTAGGCAGCTTCCTGTGGCTGCCTGCATATTTTCTGTTTTGTTCTTTCTGTGACTGAGCTACTTTTCCCCTGCTTTCCTGGGTTAGTGGCCTAGGAAATTGTATATTTAGCTTTTCTTATTGTAGAAGCACAACAGAATGGAAGTCTCAACCCCATTTCCCTCTCACCCACAGCTTAAACACAATTAACTTTTCATTTGATGCATTCTTCCTGTCTGCACTCATAATGCTCCCCCAGGAAATGAGAGCCAATAAGTCCTACCCAGGAGTAGGAGAGCAGGGTACTGACCAAATATTGTATAATTCTGCATTATAGGCCTATGGGAAAAAAGTTAATTAAAGACCACTGATATCCTTTGGGAAAATGTTTAATATATTAGCTCTTGCAGCACAACCATGCAATGCAAACAACCCCTCTTTGGAAAATGTGAATTTATCACACATTTGGGGAAAAACAGCAAAATCCAGCAGTGTTTTTATTGGTCATTGGCCACAAATCAGTCTAATAAGATACACAAAGAACACACTTAAATAAAATTTACTTCATCAAACATGATCTCTGCTGCAGCCTATCCATCACCTTCTTGAATTGGGAAGCACTTCTGTATAATTCAGGTTCTGCCATCATTTTTTTTTCAACAGCAATAACAATTAATAAACATTTCCACATAGCTCCTTGGGCTTGGTGAGCACAACAGAAGACTCAAAAGACAAACCCAGGCTTCCAAATGCTCCCAGAACAGGAGCCTTGTAAATCTGAACAGTTTTATCCAAAAACTAGAGTTGAGAGTGTCTCTATCCCTGCCTAACTCTCCCCAAAGGCATGTACAACATTGAAATACTGCAAGGAACTCATTTGGAAAGCCAAAAACTAACTGCTCCAATAGCCACACACTTTATGCAGTAGAAAACTGGAGGTTTATTGAACAGCTTTCTCATTAGCACACATTTCCAGAGGAACAAACCCAGTCTCTGAGGCCGTAGTAAAAAAGCCTCCTGGCTACATTTTCTTTTAGTGGTGTTATTATCCCCCTGGAGCAGGTGCCACATTTCAGCACCTGCAACAGGTTCACACAACTGTTAACACTTGTATTTGAATGCAGATAGGATGTTTGCTTGGAAACAAGTGCATTTCTTCAGCAAGAGGCTCCAAAGAAAGCCCAGCTGCACAAATCAGGATCTCTGCTTCCACTGACCTTGATGAGGCAGAAGCACTGAGATTCCTGGGATGCCCCAGTACAGAAATGTTCAGAGCTGCTCTGACCCGATGGATCACACCAGAGGAAGTCCCTGAGCATGCAGGCTGTGACTGCCACACAGCCCCAGAAAAATCCCTTAACCAAACCACAAACAGGGATGACAGGATTTCCAGTGGATCTGAGACCCTGCCTGGTGGGAGGGAGTGCCTCTCTTCCTGCACATCCCCAGAGCATCCTGGGTGGCTGCTGCTGCTGTGATTTATCTGGCACAGGGTGCCAGCCAGAGAGAAGAGGCTGCACAGCCCAAAGCTGGCAGCACAGCATCCCCTGGGACCCACAGCTGCAGCTTCTGCCTCCAGCCCTGGGGAGGGCACAGCCCAGCAGCAGCTCCCAGGGTTGGTACTGCACCTCACACTCAGAAATCCAAGGCAGAAGCACTGATCTGGGAGCTGAGCTCCAGAGGTGTGTGTGCAGTGTAAGTGAAGGGCAAACACAGATGGAGAATGGCTGCACACACACAGCTGAGCCACAGAGCTGTGTTTTATTTACATTGCCATTTTAGGTTCATATGTGACATGTAGCTTGCTCTTATTGAAATAGGACACTGCCACTGAGCCCTGCCATAAAAATTGGGTTATATCAACAGTTTCCCCCCAGCCCACTCACACTGGTTTTCACCAGTGGATCTCAGAACATTCCAGAGGGGGAGGAAGGATGCCCTGGCCCATCAGGTACTGCCAAAGCTGTCACCTGCCTAAATCATGTCAGAGCTGTGTCCTGCAGGTGCCACTGCCAGTTCCAACAGAGACATCAGCCCCTGGGTGGGATCCTCATGGCACCACCAGCAGCAATAGCTGGATCAGCTCAAAGGAATGTCCTCCTTGCTACTTCTTTAGGGACATGGTTTAAAAAATAAACCTGCCCACACACAAATTGGTTATAATCACACATGTTCTTTTCCTGATTCTCAGAAAAAGCCCATCTGCAACGAGGCCACCCACAAACTGAAGTCAGAGTTAATTGTCTAGCAGGGTTTCCTGGTGGAATCCACAACAAGAAAGACACAGCCCCTGTGCTAAACATGAGTGTGTATCCACCCTGCTCCTAGTTCTGACTCGAAGCTTTAACTACAAGATGCTCCCTGAAAAGAGTTATTGTGTCTATGATTTATCAGGCAACATATTGCTCTTTGCTTTGGTAATTACAAACACCTTTTTCCAACGCTCAAATAATTGTTTCCACAGAAATAACCTCACGTGAAAGGAGTAATAAGCTCAAAATGATGTTTCATTAAGACCATTAATGATTTTTTATTAGCAGTTCCATCAGATTGGAATGGCATCTTTAGTCCGTGCATGTGCATATGTATAATCTGTGTCAGATTTGTCAGCTTTTGATGGATGTTTTCACTCTCACTGCTATTATTACTCTTATATAGTAATAGTGGCAACAGGGACCTAGTTTATTAAACCTTATGTTGCATCTGCCACAGTGCCCTGGGGCTGGAGTGCAGTCATCTATTCCAAGCACTATTCCTTGCAATTACACTTGATTGTTAACTGTATATGTTCAGGACCACTTACATTTGAGTGCTGCAGTCCTGAGGATTTCTTCTGATGGGCCCTGCTCCAGCTCTTGGACAGTTAATGGGATTATCCAGATCATTAGAACTGAAACACAAAGTGAAAAAACATTAGTACAGCTAAGAGTGAATTTAAATATCAGTGATAGCAGACAACAGCATGGCCTTGAAATGTTTTGGTTGTGTGTTTTAGAGGCAGCAGATTTTGGAGCAGAGTTGGCACTGAGGAGATGATGTGCCAACACCCTCCCAGCGTGGCTGTGGCAGTGCCAGGGCAGCAGCCCCCAGAGCTGCACACACTGCACCATCCCCCCCACACCAGCATCCTCCTCCACCCTGCAAGGAGCACAGAAAAGCCTCCTGAGGGACAGCCTGAGGCTCCCAGCAGCACACCCAACCACGTCTATGGCAAGGCACATGCTGGTGGGCTCAGCCTGGAGAGGAGGGAAAGGATCTCCCCAGTGACTCCCCTCAGGTGACAAAGCACCCAGAGCAGGCCACTGCAGCAGGAATGCAGTGACTCCTTGGCTGCTGCATCACTTTGGGCATAGATACCACAAAGCCAACCTCCCTCCAGGAGAAAACCACCTCCAACATCTTCAGGGAGCACAAAAGGAGTCTGCCAAGTACAGCACAAGGCGTGGAGTGAAAGCTGCACTCTGAGGGATCCCACGGAAATAAGGTGAGTCAGGAGCTCCCACTGCTCCACAGAACATCAGAGCAAAGGGAAGGAGCAGGAAAGGAGCACAGCCCAGGGTCTGAATGGAAGGTGGGAGCAGCTTTGCAGCAGCAGGTTCAAGGTGATGCTCACACATGACCAGACCCAGCAGCTCAGCCTGAAGGTGGCCATGGGGGAGAGCTCAGTGTGAGCACCTCTCTGCAGGCCTGGCAGCAAGGTCCATCCATCTGCAGCAAAGAACAACTACTGCATGCCAATATTTGCCTTCATGTCACCAGAAACCCCTCCAGCACCAGCCAGGTGAGCCCAGACCTCAGGTACAGCAAAGAGACAGCATCAGGAGAGACGTGAAAACATCTCTATCACAATTCTGTCAAGTTCTGCTTAAGGGCTGATTGATGCACTTTTACCATCAAACAACATTAAACTTGGAAGCTTTGAGATCAAGCCATCATTCATCAGTTTAAAAATTTCAAATCAACCACTGAGAGATTAATTAATACAGAAGTTGTCGAGATGTTTTTGTGTAATTACTGTTCTGCAACAATTAGGAAGTTTACATTATTTGCTCAGAGACAGACAATTGCTAAGCCTGGTACTAGTAATAAATCAAGTCCTCTTTTTAACAAATTGTTAAACTGGAACATAGACATTTGCATGAATGTACTTATTAACATTTTTCTGAATATACTTGTCTTAAACACAAGGTTTTGTACACTGAACACAAAGCTTGAGTTATTTCATGTTCAGAAAAATAAAAACTGTGCTTTGTAGCAGCATCAGAAGGATCACAGTGGCCTCCTAAAATAGAATAATTAAATAATTAAAGTCATACCAGCAGACAAGCAAAGATGGTCTAAAAAATATCAGGAGACTGAGCGCATAAATCATGATTACAAGCCATATAATCTTTGACCTAGACACAAGCTGCAAGGTTCAAAGGTGGCACTGCATTATGTATTTATTGCCTGCCCAAGCCATTATTCACCAGCCCTCATTTTAAGGGGTAGGTATGATGGGAGTCCCAGGCAGGGGAGAACACATCATGAAACCTCCCCTAGAAGGGATGGCACAGCTAATTCATCTTGTGCTTCCTCCCCCTCAATCCATGCTGTGGCAGCTCCCTACAAAACATCCCTGGGACACCAGGACCAGCTTGACCTGTGCTCCCATCAGCACCTTGGGGTGTCAGAGCCAGCACCCCCCAAACCACAGCCAGGGCTTTGTCCACCAGCTCTGCCCTGCTCCCTCTGCCCCTGTGCTCTGGCAGCTCCCAGGGACTGCAGCAAGGTGCAAATTCCCAATTATTGATAGGGAACCCACGAGCACTGCAGTGATTTCAACAGCCCTGCGATGGCTTTGCCAAAAAAACAAATCCTAACCACTCCTTTGCCAATATTCAGGCCTTTTCAGTAATTCAAAGAACCTGTGTACCAGATATCTTAGTGCAAAATGGTCACAAAGAAACTGAAAAATATTGCAGCTCATGTGAGAATGTGCATTCAGCTTGTTCTGTATTCAGCTCCAACAGAGGAAGCAATTTCTGTAAAACTCAGTTTTGCTGCCTGGTTTCTGGCACTGCTATCTAAACAAGCCCTCAGGCGGTTATTTGTAGTATTTACATTTTTTACCAACTTATCACGAGAAAATCCAATTGTTCCTAATGACAGTCACACTGTGTCTCTCCCATTCTCATATCCAGGAAAGTGTTTATTATCCATTTGTAGTAATTAAGGCACTGATGTTCTATGGATCCATAAAGCCAACATCATTAGACAAACAAAGGCACTTTTTTCACCCCCAACTTATTGCTGCAAAAATATTTTAAAATAAAAGCTCACATATAACACGTAGCATCCTTTGGAGAACAAACCACTACTGGCTAAGCTCAAGCATTCTTAGAACTGGGAAAAAAAAAAGGTGTCCAAAAGAATTATTTTTCCAGCATTTGCTAAAGAGTAAAGAGAAGTAAAATAATTAGCTGTCCAAAACCTGTGTTGGACAACGACTGTCTTTCCATATTTGATCTTTTCCTGTAAAATGGTTAAACTCCTTAGCAAGTTGGAGTAAGGCAGAAAAGCAGGTGGGAATTAAACGCCTGCATTAAACAAACCTCATTAAATCCACCACAGCCAGGGAGAGCAACTGGAAGCCAGCATAGCTGTGAATAAACTGTCAAGCCAGGACCTTAAACCCCCAGAAGGAGACACATCTCTGCCACAACACATCTCCCAGCCCTTCAGAGGACTACCAGGATTCCTCACAGGGGCCAGGTGAAATCCCAGAGTTGGTGAAGTCCACTAGAACACTTGCATTAAAACCTGGATTTATTCTGCCTCTCCACTCTCCCTAGCAGCACTGCTCACCACCTCAGCACTTCACACAAAACATGAATTTCATTTCAGTGCTTCTTAATCTACTGGAGAACCACAGCCCACAGCAACCTTCCAGAAGAAACAGCTCCTCATCTCTGGAAATGCCATCTTGCTCTACATCACACTTTGTTCTAGTTCCTCTCTTGGCAGTGCTGCAGTTATCCACTGCAGCACATGTGAAATTAGGACTGGAACACTCCACAAGTATTTTCTTCCCCCAGCCACACAGTGAAACAAACCCTGTTCCTCTGCAAACCCCTCCTGGAAGTGCACATACACTTGCAAACACAACAGCCAGAGTCTTTTTTTTTTCCTTGCAGAGCTGGAGAAAGTGGAATTCACATCTTCTCATGGCACAAAGTTTAAATGAAGTGTTTGAAAAAAGGTGTCTCGTTGGAGCTGTGGAGTTTCTGTGAAGGTGATCAAATCTTAGCAAGTCTGGGTTTCAGTGTGAGATGTAAAAATTGGACTGCATTTTCTCAAGTCTGCAAATCTTCTTGGCAGATTCGAGCTTCAGCTCAATCAGATCTGGCCTGATTTATATTTTGTTTGAAATGATGCCCAAAACTATGATTAAGTAAGGTTTCCACCAAGCCCCTCAATTCAGCTGGATGGAGTGGTCTCATTTTTCCTGCAAGACAGGACTTCTCTCTCCAAAAGGAGGCAGATGTGCAGAAAGCTTCTCCACAGAGTGTCAAGATGACCAAAAAAAGAGGTTCCAAAGACAATGATGTTCAGCACAGCAGCTCTGCATTTCCCATGATTTATGTCCCAGCTGAGGAGCAGCTCACACTCCATGTGCTGCATTTGAGCAAAGCACAGTGGGACAGAGAGGAGTGGGGCTGGGGAAGGCAGTTCCACTGCAACATCCCTGTTTCATTTTCCCCTTTATATCAGAGAGCAGCACTTAGGAAACCAGATGGGTTTTTTGAAAAAAGCCAAGGTAGCAGTGGAGGGAGCGCTGAGTGAGCCAGGAGGGAACGTGGGCAGGGCTTTACCCCACCACAGAGCTGGGCTTGGACCTGAAAAGCTTCTCCCAAGCCCCCATTTAATCCCCAGTTTCCACCTGAGGAATGCAAACAGCCTGGGAACCTCCAGGCTAAGAGCAGGTGGAGGAACCAACATCTCTTGAGCAGATTTTACCTTGGCAGCTTTTTAAACCTTTTGTTATCCCCCCACCTGCAGCTAAATGAATGCAGGTACCACAGGGCACCCTGACACTAACAAAAAGGGCATTCTGCTTCCCTGTTAGATTTTTAGCATGCAAATTACAGGTAATCACAGGTAAAAACTTTCCATATATCCCAAAAGTCTTAAAGACTAACCAGAATCATATCAAATTGATCATACACAAAACTTAGCTTTTAGGACCCACTCTAGTGATCATAAAAAACCTTTTTTAGGATGACTAGGCCTATACATTTAGGACTTCGTATTTCTTCATTGCACTGCTTTATAATGTGCTGCCAAAAGTCGCAGTTCACATCGAATTTTTAAAAAATCAGATCCGTTTAGCACTTGGATGTCATAATGCAGTCACACAGCAGAAGCTGAATTGCTAATTATCAATTTATGTGAAATTTTACTTCCATGAAAAAGGTCATTTGCATACATATTAAATACAGTTTGCATTTAGAACTGCAGGGAACGTTATGTAGTAATGTTCTGTAACAAAGTTGGATTTTGTACTATCAATACATGGGGGGAAAAGAACTAAAATTGAGTTTCTGCAATACCTAAAGTAACAGGTTATTCAATCCTGACTGAAAATACAATTACTAAGCAGTGTTTCAACTTGACATTTTAAAGCATTGTGGTGCATTAAGATTTTTAGGAATAGAGTCACTTCTACAAAAAGTTTGTGTCCTTCTCACCACTTTATAAAGGCTAAATCTGGAGGGGGGTACACACTGACAGCAAAGCTTCCAATTAAGGAATTTTCTGGACAGGAAGGTGACTCAGGGAAGGAGCCCCACACATCCCATCCCTCCTCCCTTTGCAAACAGGCAGGTGAGCTCTATTTGCTTTTTTTAAACCTTCACTTCAATAAATTCATCCTGATCAAGCCACATTCACACAAATAGGAAAAGGAACACTCTTATTCTTAAACCAGAGTTCACAATCACACCTGCTTTACCTCAAATGCTCAGCATGGCACTGCATAACCACTCCAATTATTTGCTATAAAGGTGCCACACTATAGCTCCCAGGAGGGTTGGAATTGCTGAATGCTACAGCCTCCACAAGGAAGGAAATGCTGCTGTGGTGCTTATGTGAAAATTCACTAAGTTCCTGCCCTCAAGGGAATAGTTTCCTCCTGTGATAATGCTAAACATAAAACACATTGAATTTTAGGGCTGGTGAAAATAAAATTGGTGTGAACAAATTATTATTTATAAGAAAATGCACAGTCAGGACAACGACTACATATGTAAGGCCATAAAATTTAAGTATCTCACTTGGTTGTTTTAGCATACTGGGGAAAGCCATTGTCCATCTGTGGCCACACATTTATCCTCATTGTCTAGCAGGCTCACTGCCTGAGCAGTGCATTCCATTATTTAATGGAAAATGAGGTAAAACTGCTTTAGGAGTAAGCTGTGAGTTGCTGGATGAGCAGTGAGAAGACCCACTCAGCTCATGAGGATTCTGTTTTTGTCCCCTTTGCATTTGAACACAACATTTCCCAGTCATCACTTGTACTTTTACCAAGAATTTAAAACAAAGGGAACATGCTGCACCAAAAAATTGCTTTAGATTAATTTTTTGTCATTTCTCCTCTTCTTCCTCATACTGTCTGCTTCAGTTGAAAACTCTTCAGAGGTAGAGGTCGTGACAGAGATGACACAGAAGGCAATGCCTTATAAACATGCAATGACACAGGCTGTTGCCTCAACATGACACAAAGAATGTTGCTTTTAATAAAGGTTTCTTGTTATTTTCTAGGAAAACAGTATCAGCCTAAAAGCCAGCAGTAGGAAAAAAAAAAACTAGTACAGCTTAACTCAGAGCCCACAACTGAAATATATAAACCTTCCTTCAGATTGAGAGTCACTAGTACGAAAACACACCTCCCACAGAAGTTTCTGGAAGGATTAAGATCACCCTGACAGTTGCATGGGTAGAGGCAAAACGCTTCTGACAAGTTTCTTTGCTGGAACTTGATGCAGCAAAGCACCTCAGCAGATGCTCCTGAGCCTTGCTGAAGCAGAGCCCAGAAGTGCCACCCCTGTGACAGCCTGGGGACCCTCCCAGCCTGGTGGGGGGACATCTGGGATGGAGGTGGCCCTGTGGGGCTCTGTCCCTGCACAGGAGCTGTGCCTGGCACCAGCCCTGGCTTTCAAACACCCAGCCCAATCTGAACCAGACCAGTGCCCCTGCTGAACAAGGCTGATGGAGCTGCTGCTCAGAAAACACCAAACTGCCTCAGAACCAGGCAGGTTTCACTTCTTCCTCGATGGCATTTCCATGTCACCACCCCTGATGTGCTGCCTGAACTGGATATTTTGACCAGCTCACAGAGACACTTCAGTGAGCTGCAAGTTCCTTGCAACCTCCACTATCACTTTGAGTTTTAGCCTTCTGATGTTTTTATTTTTGTGATAAAATTTCTTACGAGGTTCTCTGTAAACATGCAGATGTTTTCTTCACTGTCTGTTTGTTTTTCATTCGTTCTCCTGAGAGGAGAAAAGTTTGATGGGCTTTTCTATGGACCAGTGTGACTGGAAAGGTGGTGACCTTTCTCTCCAATCCCTGGCCGTTCTCAAAACTCTATATAAATGTGTGAATTCAAAATAAATTCCCTCTTCTCCGCCTTTCCCTGGTCCAGTATAGGTGTCTCTCTGCCATTCATGTTGTGCTCTGTAGTGACACTCAACTGTGTCACCTGCTGCAAGGACATGCTCAAAGGAGCTCATCTGGGGGAACAGGCTCACCAGAATTCCTGCTGTGCCACAGTGCTCAGATGAACCAACCCCAGTATCTGAATTTTTCATTTTAAACAAATCCCCTACTGAGACAAACACTGCCTGTCAACTCTGGGCTGCTCAAGCACGCAGAAAAATTCAAACTTGCCCCATCTCTCACTTTAGTCTAGATAGATGCAGTGTTTGTAGGTCATAGGAATTCTCAGTCTGCTTCCTAAAGAGGAAAAAAACCAGGACTGTTGGAAAACCTACTTTACACTGCTCAAAGCAAGACTTAAAAAACCTCTGACTGTTGATCAAGTAGTTAACTATCAAATAACACATTGTACAGTCTAGAGGGATGATAGAGAAAGAGATAAAGAAACTGTGAGAGGAAATAATGCAGTGACCTATTGCTAAAGAGTGCAAGCCAACACCTTTAATTCTTGTTCAAAGCCCTGGCTCAGTGGGCTCCTGACACTGCCCTCAGTGAGAGGCTGAATTCCTGGGCTGGAGCCTCATTCCCCACCACTATCCCTTAATTCCTGCCTGGATCCAGCCCTCTCTTTGTGCTACCATTTTTAATTGAATACTTAAAAATAATAGTTCACAGAATCCAAGATTTACTGTTAGGCATAAAAATAAAATGACAATCAAGTCCTACACATAAATGAAGCAGGAAGCCCCCTGATCTGGTCTGTACCACTGCTGTATTTTCTCTCATGTCTGTCTCATTCCTCACTTTCTTTGAAGTACAATAAGTCACCATTATTGGTAAATATTTATATTGAGTTCTGCAGCATCAAGACACTGACAGCTAAGAAAAGTCTTCCAAAAAAATGTTCCCATCTTCCCAGGACAAGACAAATATTTATCATATATGTATTTTTGAAAGCTTATGCCTTTTTGGGAACAAGTTTCAGGATTATCTTTATTCTTGTCTCAGCAACTTTTAGCTAAGGAAACTAGAACAAATTAGGACTCTGTAGCCACATATGCACTAGCTAAAATCAATAGCTTTAATTTTCACATTTAAACCTACAATTTTCATCTGACAGGCTCAGCAGGTTTTAATGCACACAACAATTTACTTTTACTGTTTTAATTGTTTTTAGTCAATCACTTTTATTGCTTCTCTGCATCTGACTAAACAAATTAATAGAGCTATGTTCATAAATGATTACCTTGTGAAATGGCTTGATAGATACATTTGCCAGCTTCACCTCCTATTACTGCCAATGTTAGTAATATTTATACCAAAATACACATTTATCCAGGTTTTATAATTAAGAAAGCAACAGAATAAAAATAAAATCAATTTCCTGAGCGCCACAGTATCAAATTTCATATTTGTAAGTGTTTCCCCAGGCCAAAAGAAAACCACCAAGCCCTGCCTGCATAGCTGGCTGAAAAATCCCTTTCTGGATCACATGGCATGGGAGACCTGGACCAGATTCCATGTTCTGTCCCCTGGACAGGGCAGGGAGCTCCAGCAAAGGCTCCGTGCTCCTCCTGTCCCCACCCAGCTCTGCTGCTTGGCCAGGGCAGGGGGGAGCCAGGCACAGGAAAATTAACTCAGAGTTAACCCAGCAGGGGTGTGCACAGCCCAGCCTGGGATATTTGCTAACTCACTCATCAAAGCCGGGATATATTGGCCCAATAGCAAGGAATTCTACTTCTGTGGATGCTGTCAGAGTTGTTTTTCACTGACTGTGAGCCACCAAGGCCTTCACCCAGGAGGCTCAAAACCCTGGACTCTGGATCTTCTTTATAAATTCCAATTTTATTTCATCTAATGAGACAAAACACCATAAATCCACAAGTCTGAGGGCCCACCAGATCCAGCCTAATTCAATGTTTGGCTCTCCAGACACACTCCCCCAGCAGATCATTAGTGCTTCACCTACAGCTAACACCCCAATTCTTCTCTTTTATCAGCAGCCTTGTGGTATCCTGTGGATTTTGGGAGAGCCTGCCCACCCCTCTTAATGCTGCTGAAGCACCTTGCCCTGTGAGTGAGTAAATCTCACCCCACCAGAGCCCTCCTTCCACCTTCACAGAGCTCCTTCTCCTCCCAAGCAGCCACCAGAGAACCAAACCAGCTGCTGCCTCTGTGCAAAGGCTGAAAACAATCCCACACTGGTCAAAACTGCTGACATCAAACTCATTTTTCAATTGATATTCCTACACAACATCACTCATACTTGATTTAAGCCTCCACTGAACAGGTGCCCTCAGAAGCTGCCTGGGTCTTAAGCTGTAGGAAACTGATAAAGTGCAGAGTGTGGTGGAAGGGCTTTTCACTGTTCTTTCAGAAACCTGCACAATATCTCATTTGAAAGAGCCCTGAACCCTGGCTGAGGCTGCTAGGTGCTTCATGAATATAAACTGAATATATGAATTGTATTGCTCCTTAAGCCTACACTCAGCTGTAACAAGAGAAATCATGAAACGCTTGTATGACAAAAAAAATATCTATAAGCTGCAAAGAACAACCCTGTTTATTTCCTGAGGCTTGTGGAAAGTTATAATTAGGATTTGTTTTCGTATTTTCATATTTCTTGAATCAGTTCCCTAGTCTGGATACACATTTTTATTTTAGGTTGCCTGGTATTAAACAGACACTTGATCCCCCAGTTTTCACAAACCCACACCTTGCTGCCCTGCCTGCAGTGAGGGAACAGCTGCTCCACACTCCTGTCTCTTTATCATCAGGCAGGACAGCACTCTCCAAAAGCCAAACTGAGCACAGCCACCTTGCTGGGATGACAAATCCCAGAGCATCTCCATTGCTCAGGACTCTTCAGTAAAGAGCTAAGGCTGAAAAAAGGCTAAATCAACAAATCTTCTGCCCCAGAGTACCCAAGCTGCTGTTCAGGACAGAGGGCAGCAGGAAGAACAGACAAAGCCAGAGCTGGAACAGAAATATTTCCATTTTTATCAAAGCCAGCCCTCTCCCACCACTGTATTACAGCAGGGAGAAGTGATTCACAGAACCACAGTCCCAACAAAGCCTGGGCACATCTGTACTCCCACAGAAAACAGGATCTGAGCCCTGTGCCCTGATGGCAGCTCAGCTCATTCCTCATCTTGCCTTGAGATGGTAACAAGCCCCAAAATCCCACTTGTGTTTGTGCAGCCCAGCCCTGGGGGATGGGGGCCCGCAGAACCTGTGCAGAACCTGTGCAGAACCTGTGCAGAACCTGTGCAGAACCTGTGCAGAACCTGTGCAGAACCGCCCAAGGGTGACCCTGAGTTTCCTTGTACAAGGCACACACATGGTGCTGCACTGGCTCCTGAGAGGCTTTCACACATCCCAGCTGCAGCAGATTTCATATTGCTGCCCACTAATGGCACCATTTCCTAAACTCTGCTAAGAACTGGTTACAGAGTATGATTTCTACGGCCAGATCCAAGCACAGGCTTGTCCCCTTGCTGCCCCCGTGGATTGCAGCAGACACCCCAATGGAGCTGATCACATCAGCCTGAAGCTTCCAGGCACCACATTTTGCCCCTTCCTCCACACACACCAGAGCTTGTTGCTCTCTAATCACTTCTGGGCAAAGTCCTTTGCAGATAAGTTCTGCTGAAATGCTGTCCAAGCTCAACTGTTCTGCCACAACACCTGAAGACCCCAGTGAATCTCAGCCTCCCTGCATTAACCAGTGTGCAGCTAAAGCCTGTAGGTGCCAGCCAATGCAGCCTAAACAAACACAACAAGCAGCAAGAGGGCAAATAAAAAGATAAATTAGTTCACCCCAGGTCACATGGAAAGTCTGCATCAGAACCAAGAAGGACACTTGATTCCCACTGTCTTATTGCCAAGACCATCATTTCTGGCTCTTAAAATTAGGGAAAAAAGCATAAGGCAGCAGCCTCCAGCGTTATTATCAAGACTAATTGTTTTCTCAGGAGGAGGAGCTGCACTAAGGAACAGCCTGGCCCATGTGGGAGGCAAATCAACATTTAAACTTGCTGCAGTGTGTGAGGAGTTCAGTGCCTGGCAAGACCTTTGCTCCCATCTCGTGTGCCTCAGATGAAAAAGGACTTTATAGCACGTGCCACGACCACCCCACACACCCTCACTGTGCTTCACAGAGGGGCTGCAGGGAGCATTCCCAGCACATCCATAAACACATTGGGAATGCCCTCTTCTCTGCCCCTCACTGAACTTGTGCACATGACACAGCTCCCTTTACAGCCACCAGAAGAGATGAAACAATCACACCCAGGCTGTAAATCATATCAGCCCACTGCAATTAAACACACCAAAACCCAAAAAAAGGCAGAGTTTGTGGTGACACAATTGCCAGCTCCATCTCCCCATCACTCTGCTCCTGCCCTTCAAACGTGCTCCCCATTTACAAGCTCACAGGAGCAACTTTACTGCCCATTCCTCCACTGATGGCACATTTTATTGACAAAATACAGCTGAGCCACCTAAAGCAATTTCAGCTCCAGAATAACCTTTCACACAAGAAGTTAACCAGCTCCTCCATCCACTTGCAGTAGATTTAGATTAGCAAACACACACAGACACACTCAGATCCTTTGAACAGCCAGCTGATGGCTAAGGACAGGGTAATGTTAAACAGTATTTCATGCTTTGAGCCCTGGGAAGCAAAGCCTTCTGTACTCAGAAGGAAAAGGTCTGGATTCCCACTCTGACACAGAATGTTTCCTCTCCCTCTTCTCACCCATCTCCAATTTCTACTTTACTCTGTTTTACCTTTCTCCTGCATTATAATTTTCTTGTTACAATTCTACAAAGATTGTCTTCATTTAAACAATGCTGATTTAAAAAAAAAAAAAAAGCTGTCCAGTCTTCCCACAAGCTTAAAATGCACCAGACGTGCACAAGTCTGCCCAACCACTGGCTCTGGGTGGTGCTTTTAACAACCAGCCAGGCAAAGGGAGGCTGTGCAGCCACAGCTGACAAATTCCCCATCACATAAATACTTTCAAAGCATCAGACTCCAACATAAGATTACGCCTCTTTCAAACACAGTTGTGTAAAACACTCTCTGTGACTTATGGAAGAAATCACAAGTCTTAAAATGTGCCAAGATTTGGGACTCCTGTTAAAGAAACTTGTGAGGAAGAGAAAGTTTTAAAGCCTCTTTCATTGTCAGGCTTAATTCTGCATTCCTGCCAAGGCTGTCTGCACGTGGCTTTGCCTGATGAAAGGTGCCAGGGCTGACCCCTCGAGCTGCTCCATAGCTCACCCCAAATTCATCTGAACATCTGCCAGCCCTGCTCAGCCCAGCCTGGCTGAGGAGCCCCAGGGGTGGTGGGGAAGGGGAGAGCCCCTGCAGAGCCACACAGAGCACAGCAGCCCGGGCAAGGAGCTGAATTTGCTGCCATCCCTGTCCCAGGCAGAGATTGCTGCAGCTGAGCTGTGCTTGGAATTGAGCTGCAGCTTTCCAGAGAAGCACCAGTGCAGACACACAAGTGCAAATTCCTCCTCCATGGGCACAGGCATCCCTGCACTGCCACATCCCAGGGCTCACACCCAGCACTGCAGCTCCCAGGCTGCCCCTGGCTGCAGGCAGAGATGCAGCTGGAGTGGGGATTTATCCCAGTGCTGCACAGGGAAACCGTCTGAGCCATGGCAGGCTCTGTTCAGACTCTTTAATTACCCCCATGAACAGGAATTCAGCACTCCCACCAGGGCCCTTCCACAGCTCCCACAGCAAATCCAGTTTATCCTCAGGTGCACACACACAGGTTGAAGCTGCTTCAGTCCCAGATGAACTTTTTCCATAGCTGGAAACCTGGTCATTCACTCCTGCAGGGTGGGAGCTGGCCAGAGTCAAAATAACATTAAAAAGAAATCAAAGGCAGACCTAAGAGCCACATACCACTGAGAAACTCTGCACCAGTACCTCGCTTGTCCCAGCCAGAAGAGCACACAGAGCAAGAGCAGTCCTGGGCTCACAGGTGGTTTGCATCACACACCTGATGGCTGGGGCCTTGGTTCTCCTCAAAATGCAGCTGATCCTGAGAGCTCACCAATCCTCACTCTGCTTCCTTAGAGAGCACAGCTGCATCAGATGGCCTGGAAGAGGGTTCACCTGCCCATCTGCCTGTACTTTTTAACTCCACAATATCAATTTTTTTTATGCTCCATGTCAGTCCCACAGTTCATATTTTGTGTGGGTGCTTCACCTCCTCAAAGGGGTCACCAAATTTTTTTTTTCTTTTTCTTTGAAACCCAGTGGGAACACCAGAGCATTGTTTCAGCCCTGAGAAATCACTACAAAACTGTTTGCCAGTGTCTCAAAAGGAAGAGATGCTTCTGTGGGAAGGTGAGGTGTAATTAATTGCTTTGCTCATTAACAAAAGTTGATCAAAGCTCTCCATAAGCTACTACAGCTTCCTAAAAGAAGATGGTGGCTGAAGTCCAAGCAGCCAACACTCAACAGAAGTGGAACAAGTTCTCTTTTTAGCCTTCTTAAGGCAGAGCAGCCTCTGGTCAATCCAGAATTACTCTGGAGCAGCTCCAGGGCTGGACTCCTGATCCCCTCCCTTCAGAGGGGAGCACACCCCACACCCACTCCTCATTCCACAGCCTGCCCAGCCCTTCCCCTGCCCTCAGGGCACAGCAGGGCCTGGGCTAGAAATCCCCCTTTGTCAGGAGGTACCTGACTCTATGCCCTGAAATTATGAGGCATTTTAACAAAAAGCCCAATCACCTTCCAAACCCACATCTTCAATTTGCTGTGTCAGTGCCCCAACACATCACATCTCACCACATCATTCTCCTTCTGCTTAAAACAGAACTCACACCACTAAAACAAGCAGCTGAGGCTCTACAAAGAGAGCCCTTACCTACAGAGCAACAGCAAACTCCAGCATCCCCTCACCCTGCAAAGCACCCAACCTCTGCCCCACCTCTTTTCATCCCTCTCCACCACCCTGGACTGGGGATTTTTCTATTGCTCCCAGCTGGCACAAATCTTCCCCCTGAAACACATCAGGTGTGAGTGGTGAAGGTCCCTCCTACCTACCCATGGCAAGGGCTGTTTTCAGCCCTCAGTTTTTCACTGGTAATTGTTTTTTCCTTTAGAGTTTTATTTGCCTTATGACTGAACTCTCACAAGCCCATTTTGTAAACACCTGAGGTTTGTTGCTAAGCACTACCAGAAATGCATCAATACACAGTTTCTCTCATGAAAATTCGAAGATTGGGTTAATCTAATTAGGTTAATTAGGTTAATGTCTTCCATCAAGTTCCTAAATTGGAAGTTCCTGTTATTATTTAGAAATGCCACAAGAGTTTAAAACTACATAAAGGTGAAATTCCCACTGTAAACACTTTAAATGATTGGGAAGAAAATATTTATGTTTAGAAGCTGGTTATTTGGAGTAACTCAGCTCCAAAAGGTCCCAGTTCTGCAGACTCACACACATACACAAGGCAGCTCTCTGAGGAAAGCCTGGTGAGGGTTCTGGTACCCCAGAGAGCTCTGCAAAAGTGCCCTGATAAAACCCAACCCCTGTGCTTGGAGAAAAACCCCTCTAGGATCACACAGTCAGGACCTGGATTGTCTGTGGGGTGTTTGAGCAGACGGGGGCAGATCTGAAGAGGAGGCCTTTGGTGCAGGGTTCACAGCTCTTGCACAAGTCAAAGAGAATGCAGAAACTAATAAATAATCAAAAGATCTTTCTACTTTCAAAGTAAAAAATAAGCTGGTAAAACTCTGAGATACACAGATCCATTCTGAGAGTCCAATACCACCAGGAGTACAAGGCATTTCTTTTGCTGTTTAAAGTGAATTTAGTTCTCAATTCTGCAATTACAGAGAGAGAAGAGCCTAATAATAACAGAATTATGTTTTTCCACATGGCTTAAGTTTATCCCTTGTACAAGAGGAGAGTCAAAGTTGTCTCTTTGGCCCAGAAAAGCAAATAAAAAGCAAGTTTGGGCATCACCCTCTAGCCCAGTCACCTTGTCAAGGAAAACATGTGCCAACCTCCTGCTCCCCAGATTATTGGGGGATTTACATGAATCGCTCCTGCAATAAATCGAGGAGTCACTGACCAGGGGCTGATTTATGGGGTGTCCCCAGCAGCAGAACATCCAAAGGTGTGACCCCGGGAGTGGCAGCTGCCCAGAGGGGCCGTGTGGCATCAGGGACTGTCCCTCTGTGCCGAGATTCCCGGGCAGATCAGTGACACCAAGGGCCGGCAGGAGCGTCTGTTCCACACAAACACTCATTGAGCTGATGGAGAACAGAGCATCCCCTTGACATCTTCCCAAACCAGGAAAGGAAAAAGCAAACAAAACTTCTGCACCTCCCATCTCTCAGGCTGCTGCTCTGGAGCATCTCTGTGCCTCTTTTCTCTTTGTCTGTTCTAAAGCTCCATCTCCTGGAGCCGCGGAACCAGCACAGGGACGGCTCCGCTCTCGCCGGAATCGGGCTGGAAAGTGAGAGGAAAGTTTGCAAAGCTGT
>VWZP01008455.1:3248186-3275239 GCA_013396995.1 Dicaeum eximium | reverse complement strand
GCGCTGCTGTGGCAGCTCCTGTGATGTCCCAGCACATCCCACGTTCCCGAGGCGGCCTCTGCCGGCTGCGCATGCCTTCCTTGTCCCTGTCCCTGTCCCCGTCCCCGGCCGTTCCTGCCCTTGGCACCTGAAATGTTGTACCCAACAGAGCCCTGAGCTCCCATCCCATCCCACTGTCCCAGGCTGCTCCCAGCCCCATCCAGCCTGGCCTTGGACACTGCCAGGGATCCAGGGGCAGCCCCAGCACCATCAGTCAGGACTTTCTTCCCCAAACCCAACCTAAACCCACTCTCAGTTTGGAGCCACATGCTATGGGGTGTGTAATTAGGGAATTTAAAGCATATTTTGTTAAACGTAGAGTATGTATTTAGGATTAAGATCTTTGCTGTGAGGTTGAAGCATTATTTCCATTTTTTATTAGCCTTTACAATAAATTGCAAATCCAGAAATGAATCCATACCTCAAAATCCCACTGCAGGTCTCTGCAGGAGTGGCACTAATGCTGCTCAAACAAACATCTGCAAAGGTCACAGGTGCTTAAAGAACAAGTTTATTGACAATATCGTCACAAATAAACAATCTAAAGAAAATTTCAGAAATCTCTAAACTTAGAAATTTTAAAATTTTCTCATTGGCAAAATATTAAAAAAAAAAAAAAAAACAGTTAAGATGTCACTATATTCTTAAACTTTCCTAATTTCAACATATTGGTTCAGTCCTTTAATTTGATAACACACATCCAACCCTTCAGCACAATGAAAATGAGTCAAAGTACAATTTTCCTTCTGCAAGGGGATCTCGATCAATAAGATATTTTTTTTTGCAAGCGTCTCCCTGAATCCTGTCTGCTCACAACTTGATAGGTAACATCAGCAAGAAATGACTTTATAAATAGTCCAACTGAGCCAAATTAATTCTGGTATTAATCAAAACCTAAATTTCCCCCAAACAATACAAAGCAGACCATGTAGTACAAGAAACTATCAGCATGCATTTTAGAGGTCATTTTTGTACTTCAGGTACATGAACTTAAAACCAAAGAGGGACAAGTGTGATAAAAATGTACTCAGATATTTCATAACATTAATATTTATTGCTTTATATGAATACTGTATTGAAAGCCCAAGCATTCAGTTTACACACAGAAATTATACAATTATATACCGTTTCACAATGGCAGTGAGCACTCATTACAATCTACAAAAAATCTACTTTACAGAAATTTAAAAATTCTAAATATCAAAAAGGTACAGTTGAAGAAACAGGTATAAATTTGGCAGCCAGTAATTGTGACTGGGAGGTTGCAGCTTGCATGTCTTTAAATATGGGAACTGGAAAATATTGAGTTTCAAGCAGTAGTTTGTGCTTTGAGCTGGTTTGAAAAAAATGTAACACTGGCTGTCAAAATAGCATGTTCAAAAATATTTAGTTCACTTCCAAAATGTGATACAAATCGTGGTGATTCCTCTGCACCCCTAACCCTTGCAGCTCAGGAACGTGACCAGGGTCACATCTCCTCCCTTCCCATCCAGTGCTGAGATCAGCCCAATGCCACCTGCAAACCTTGGAGAACTCTCCGACTCCTCTACAATATCCACAAGCTCCAAGAAGCACTCAAAAAGGCAAATACCTGCTCATTTCTTCCAAGGTATTTTATTTTCAAACATTTCTTCTACAAAAGTTTAAGCTAATGTTTTGATTACAATGTTCTCAACATAAAGCACATTTTCTCATAAATAAAGGAACTCCTTTCACTCAGGCACCTCAGAAGTATACAAAAATGTTGTCATTGGAACAGTTCTCTTGGAATGTGTTTACTCTGGTGTTTTCAACAATGTTAGTACTTCCAGGGTTTCATATGGGCCAGATTTCATGTGTTTTGTTTTTCCAGAGGCAAAGCAAAGTGCCTAGAGAGGTGAACTCAGTCTTTTCCTATAGAAAAAGTATTTGCTGTATTTATCTTTTATAGAAACAGAAAAATATACCCTTTCCCCCTTAGAACAGCGAGGGTACATGGAGGTGTGCATGCTGTGTGGAGATGTGTGTGTGAAATGTGTGTGAAATGGAACACATTTGAAACACACAACAGAAGGTTTCTTGGTGAGTATTTAAATAAAAATCCGGAAACCAGCCTGAAACCCCGAATTTCACATGTCAAATGTTGAAACTGTAACCAAAATATGAAGTAACTGCTAGAGCTGTCAGAAAAAGACAAGACAAAAAGCTTTCTTGCTTACATACAACTAGGTGTGGTGATCTCCAAAAAAGTTGTCAAAATTATAATTACCTTCCAGTTTAAAAACTTTTATTCTAAATAAAAAAAACTATACACAAACCACTGATTTGACCAAACGAAAGTTCAGCGGTAAGCAGGACCTGAAGGAGCTGGTATTCACAGTTCTTATCATGTACAACTCTTTCAAGGTTCAATCCATGGAGAAGTTTATTTTACAACCTGCTTCTTTTTGTAAAACTAAAGGTCCACTTTATTACATAAAATTATTTATACAGTGTAAAACCGGAGCCTTATGGAAAATACTGCCTCTAAGTTTATTTAAATTAGTCTTGCTCCATAGGTTCATCTGCAGCTTCTGTGGCTTCATCACTGTTTTCCATGGGGGTGTCTGAGGAGTTCTCTGGAGTTTCAGTAGCACAGGGCTCGTGTGTGTCACTGCAGGCAGCTCCACTGGTGGCAGGGGTGCTGCCAGGAGAGTGGGAATCCTTCTCTGCCCGCGGCTGCTCGGCCTCCTCCATCTGAGTGCTCTCCTCAGAGCTCTCTTCAGCCACGCTCGAGGAGTCACTGTCTTTGTCTCGATCCTTTCTGTCCGGACCAATGCTTCTGGGAGACATGAAGGGCTCTAGGAACAAAGGAACAACAGTGTTACCAAGGGATTTTCCAACATACCTTAATCCTGCTACTTGCCACTCTGAGCTATGCCGAGTCAAACTTGCACAGCAAGGGCAGAAAAAACAGGCAAATCCCGATTTTATTACAAGATGTAAAGAATCACAGCCACCTTTCTCAGGATACCCAAACTATCTCAACATACAATAAAAAACCTGTTATTTTATTTAACAGGTAGCTTCACTTTAAATTAAGTTTCACTGGATAAAGACAGTTTAAGAAGTAACTTTTTCTGGCTTCCCCACATCCTCCACTTGCTTTCAGAAGCAGTTTTTTGGAAATTATGAAACCATGGCTGTTTCAGGTGTACAGCCATCATGATCTACAGGAACATTGTACAAACACATGAGCCACAAAAAATAATTCAAAGGAAACTTTGAAGAGTATGTAAAAAATAGATTAGTCTCTTAACTGTACTTATTTACTTTTTTTTAAACTTAGGTACAGAACCTGCCCTGCAGTGAGATAATTTTTACTGTTCTAATAGGATATGGAGATATTGTTGCTCAGTCTCCTCAATGAAAGAACATAAATTTGTATCTGTATTTAAATAAATTCTATAATTAATAAAGACAGTCAAACAGAGCTATGACCCATCCCAGTTCTGAAAGAAGGATGAGCACACCTGATGATACCCTAACAAAGGGATTCCTGAATTCTTGGTGCACCCTGATCTAATTCATGGCCTCAGAAGATTTTAAGTACCCCTGCCTAAGTTTCAAATTGAGTGTAGGACCAAGGAAAAAGAAAGAACAGAATTGCTGAATTATGCAAAATTGAAGTATGAATAAGCAGCTCTTCTTTAAACACAACTGGAGACCTTCAGCAATCCCAGCAGCGCTGTCTCAGCAAAGAAACCCCAACTCCTTGGAATTAAATCAGATAGTGCAATCTGAAATACCTTCCTCCTCTTCCTCTGTACAGTGCTGTCTGGCACAGGTAGCATCTTTTTCTTTGTCCTGAGATGTAGAGGATGCTTCTGTCTCTTCCCCCATGCCTGAGGAGACTTCACTGGAGGCAGTTTGGTTTGGTGCATCTCTGGCTTCCCCTTCCTTGTCAAATTTAAGTCTTTTTACCTCATGTCCTTCTGCTTCTGCAGGATCATCCTCAGAGTGCTTATTTTTCACTGGGCTGCTCTGAGCACCTTCTGATTCAGATGCGGGTGATTCACTACAAGCAACAAAACCAGATGTAGCTTTTATTGAAGACAAACATCTTGTATCTTGTCACACTTTAAGAAAAAAGTAGCAACTACTTCAATTTAAACACATTAAGTGTTAGCAATAGAATTTGCTTCACTTACTACATAACAAAGTCATCACTCCTGATTTAAGAATCTATTATGCATCCCTTAGAGGGTCAGTCTTTTTAAACTATTTTTAAAATCTAAGTAACAGCCTGAGCTCCAAATACACTCCTCCTGACAAACCTGTGTTTCTTCTCCTCTGTTTGCTGCAAGCTGGGCTCCTTATGCTCTGTGCTGTCTGGCAAACCGTTGGTGGTCATGGGAGCTGACAAGGAAACCTTCGTCCGACTCACAGGTCTGGGGGTCCCAGGGCCATTTACATTCGATCTTTAAAGTAATAATGAAAAGTTAATCCAGCCTTTCAGCTAAGTGATTTGTTCCTATTTGGCAGGAAGTAGTTATACCCTTCCTTTAAAACATCAACAAAACAAAACAAATAGATGAGGGGCTCTGCTGTTTTATATTGAATAAAACATTCCTCCCCTACAACGTGCAAATTTGATTTCAAAAATTTAAATAGCAAAAAATTCTCAACAATGAAATTAGAGAGATCAAAATACAGAGTATATGGAATGCATGTTCATGGCTCCTCTACCCCCATTCCCAAGTATTCCATGTCACACCATGTTTTTAAGGGTACTTATTTCCCTGGAGCTAAACTCACCTGTCAGAGTACCCTGGTGAATTGCCGGGGAACATAACACCATTCATCCGATTTAAACTACTGGAATTATTTTTCCTAACAAACAAAACAACAACAAAATGTTATCAATAAAGGAACTTTAAATCACTTTAAGCTTGTCTGCACAGAATTTCCCCATCCCAAACTTACAAAGCCCCCACTGTCAGTCCCCAAGGGCTTTTTATTTATTCCCAAATTATTACACTCGCAGACACCATCTCTGCTGCTGACTGAACTATTGATAACAAAACCTGAACCCTGCATGTCTGGCTTTTAGATACAACTCCTGACAGCAAGAGAGACACATCAGACACACACACTGAAGTTTCATGGAAAAGAGGATTATACTCACTCTGAAGATGGATATACACAGCTGACAACCATGACATTCTGTAATATACAAACAATAAACACATCAGGAGTTCAGAAACAGAAGCTTCAGCTCTTCACAACATCCCAGAACTTACAAGAGTTACAGGATTTTGGTCCTATCTGTTAAAATGCCTCTGCTCCCTCTTACAAGGTCAAGCCACAATGACACTAAAATTCAGGATTTTATCCAGTTTGTTACTGTCCTAACGAGACCAGCACATTAAGCCTCAGGCCCAAGTGTCTGTAATTCCTGACTGAGGGATCTCTGAAGAACAAAGTAATCAGAAATGCTGAAGTATCCTGTTGTGGAACCACATTTCCAAAGTCTCTTCCTGGCTTCTGAAGGATCCCACGTTCTGATACAAGCTATAAAGTGCCAGTTAAGACACCTGTGCGCTCTTCTGAAGGCACACTCTGCTACATCACAGGATTTAAATACTGAAACAAAAGACACTGGAGAGAAGGGGCCTCCTTCTTCACCTCTGAAACCAAATGTGGGAGGAAATTCCTGATCTAAAGACTCAGGGTATTTCATCTGATCATTCCTAACTAGGACTCCACACTAAAACTGCCAGTACACCCTCCACAAACTACAGGTGGAGCTCAGTGATTGGGAAACACAGCAGTGCAGCCCTGAGATTAGTTTTTATGCCTGCAGTTACTTTAAAACTGCTTTTTGCTGCTGAAAGATATTAACCAAACTCAGACACTCAAGAGCAGCCATCAGCTGTAGTCTGGCTCTGAGCCCCAAGGAAAGCAGCAGACCTTTGGGAGCAATGGGAAGTTATTAAGTGGTGGCTGTGACTGTGGAGCTGGGTTCACTCTCAGAGAAATACATACCTTTTCCACACCTCTTAGAAATTTGTCTGTTCCTGTGTAATTCCTCCTAGGATCTGTCAGCAACTCACAGAGCCGCTGGATAGTGAAGGGGATGCTGCAATGAAATAGATTCATAACAATTTAATTTTATTTTAATAAGTATGACTGTTAGGAAGCAACAACATTATTGCTTTCTCCCCCCTACTGAGAAGGTGGAACAAAACCAGTACTGAAATTTGTTACCATGGACAATACTGGGTGGCACCTCAGGGCTTTATTTTCCCTCATCTCATACAAAGCTGTTTCCTGTGCCCACAAAACCCAAGCAGAATCCTAAAAGCATCATCCCACAACTCACAGGATTCATTTAAACAATGAAAAGAAAATCAGGCCACCAACAGTAAACTTTCTGACTGTACTATTGCAATACACAGAACAGAAATTGTAATGGATTCAAAACAAATTTGAGTCATACACACTAGAGCTAAAAATGTCTCAACTTGCAGTTTATTTCAGGTTTTATAAAACACAGTTACAGAAATAGCAGTAAATGTTGGAATTAGTAGAACCATTATACTTGAGCTGTTACAAATAATCTATTTTGCTACAACTGAAAATGTACTCATCTAACAAGGAACAGATCAGGAAAAATAAATAAATAAAATGTGATGTATAAGCCCATAGGAAACACATTTTTGGTTTTGACAATTCTGCACTTAGTTTCATCCCTGCCGAAATGAGAAACTCAACTTTCAGACAAGCAACACTTCATAGACAATTCCCAGTTACCTGAGGTGTCACACACTTTCAATACAAGTTCAGGGTCACATTTTAACACATTTCTGACAAAAACATTTCAGTAAAATTATGAAGTACCATGCATTTTTACAGTTAACTATTGGAAGCTGAAGCCATAAACATTTAAGAAGTTATCTAAGAAGAATATTTGATAGAACACAGTATTTATGAACCATTTCCTGGTTGGGAATACAACTGACACCAAATCCAGAGCAGCATCAATCCCGACTGACAAGCACGTGTGTGTGTATATCCCTACACTGTAAATTTTTGTCCAATCCCACGTTTATTATTTTCTGAGGAAGTCAGTACCTGCTATCTCCAGCCTGTGTCATGAGCTAACACAGCAAGCACAGCCACATTAGAGATGCCCAATCTCCAGCAGCTCAGTGCAAAGAGATCAGCACAGCTCCCATTCATCACCCCACATCACACTTCACTTTAACCAAAAGCCAGGAGTACTCAGAGAGTGACTAAGTATCAACAATTTAATGATGTTTTGCAGAGTTGCCTGTACATTATGTTATTGAGGAAGTCCTAATCCTCAACAAACCAGAAAAACTACAGGAACAAGTGTTCCTTCTAATTCACTTTATTACATGAAGGCTCTTAAGCTTGACAATAGTTCTGGCATTATTAATTTCCCTTCCCTTGCTCTTCATTGGTCAACCAGCCATCTTTGACACCCAAATTCTTCATAAAATCATCAAGCTTAGGAGAGACCGTTAAGATCAAGTCCATACTCACAACATTCAGCTTCTGCACACTGCCTTCTTCTAACAAAATTCCCAACTTTTAAGTCACAAAGATTTTACTTGGTTTGTTCATCTTTCCATATAGATAAAATATTAAGTTGATCTTACTATTTCTTGTGATGGCCATTTTGGTTTTGGGTTGGAAATGAATAATTAAAGAGATGGTGCTATTTTTTTAATAGAATAGACAGTCCATTCAAAAATCCATTTATTATACAGAAACAAAAAACATGCAGATTTGTAAATTATTCTCCATCAGCCAGATGTGTAAGACATGCTGGGGAATCAGTAGCTGGCTAATTTGGGTTTAGCTGTACTTAACTGGTCCCCTGGAATGCTGTAACATGAGGTGCTTTGGATCATCAATACAGTGCTAATTCCCCAAGTGTGACAGAAAATTCAAGAAATGTGCAGCCTGCAACTAACTCCAAAAGGAGAAGCTGTGTTCCTACTTTACTCCCAGCTATAACAAGTTAG
Source organism: Dicaeum eximium (assembly GCA_013396995.1). Classification (NCBI taxonomy): domain Eukaryota; kingdom Metazoa; phylum Chordata; class Aves; order Passeriformes; family Dicaeidae; genus Dicaeum; species Dicaeum eximium. Next base: position 3,267,185 of record VWZP01008455.1, on the reverse strand, counting down.
AAAGAAAAAGGCAAAAGCCAACTCATTTCCCTCCAAATTCTTCACAGCAAAGTGAAGTTCGTGCATTGAGCAGCAGATGGCACCCGGTGTCACACAATCGCCCTCTGCATAGAACTCCAACGTTTACAAATGCTTTTAGTTGGAAAAACCCACAGTTAACTTCACCTCAGGAACTCTTCCTGCTGAAAAAACTATTGTTTTAAAATAGGTCAACAACGTGATTTTAAAACAGAAGCAATTTGAATTGGTGGAAATCTATAAAGGAACAGCAACGTAAAGTTTGTGAGAACTGATTGTAAATGCTCAGAAATTTAATTAGTTCAGCACATGAGCTGCATGAATAGTCCTGATCTGCCCACTTAAGGTAACCACTTAAAATTCTATATCAACACACTCAAAACTGCACTTCCAGCACTACAGTCCAGAGTGAATTACAAACCAAAAATTCACTTGAAGAGAGATCTGGGAAAATTACTTATAACAGCTATATTAAGTTCTAGCAAACTTAAAAAAAAAAATTGGATTATGATATATTTTATTCATGCTGTGAAAACTTCTCTGTCATCAGAGATCCCCAATAGCTTAACTTGGAACTTCCTTGTTTCACTAACAAAGGATAAAAGGATTTTAAAAATGGCAGAAGTTCCTACTCCAAAGCAATGTTAAGAGAATTACAAAGAGAATCTGGCTCTGCAGACCTGTGCAGACACCATGTCAAGGCAGATACAGACAGGTTAAAAGAGCCAGTTTGTGCTTTCTTCAAAAGGCACTTCAGCTAAAAAGACCCCAAAAGAGGGGTCATTCTTACTGTGTTACTTCTTCAACTGAAATTAAAACTTTTTACAAATTTGCTACTTTGAATTAACTCTTTCCCTCTCTCTTAAACACTAGTAAAAATGTCCCAATAATAAAGTCACAGCAAGTAGGTTCCTTGTCTGCCCTGGTACCCTGAATTGACACCCACAGCTCCAAAGAAGCCTGAATATACAAACCATACAACCCAAAACCTGCTGCTGCTGCCTCTTTTTGGACAGCTCTCCACACCGTTCAGCTTTTACAATCACATCCTCGCTGTGGGGCTTACAGGATTTACTAAATTAACCACTTTGCAATCCCAGATCCTGAAACACCCCCAGGCATTATTTCCTTTGAGGTAACTAATGGATGCAGTTTGCTTCCTCAAAGCCTGGGAGTTTCACTGCAAAGTATGAGGAAGCTGAGCACCCCGAAGTGTTACAGCAAAGGATAAAAATAGCACAGGCACAGCCCAAGCTCCAGACTGTCATCCAGAGGTTTGCTCAGTGCACTTGGGAACAACAGCAGATAACAGCAGCCCATTCATTAGCTGTCCCTGGGAGAACATTACCCATTTTGTGGGCAACGAAGCATGAACAAAAAGCTGGGGGAGGCGAGAGAGAGGCAGACTTGAGCATAAAGGATAGGTTTGTTTTTAAATTCCTGCAGTGAAGCAGCCCGGTATAAATATTGGGGAGCTGAGAACAAGCTGAATTTCACATTCTTATATGTCTCCTACAAGAGAGCAATTGTGGGGGAAAGAGGAGATCTGACTTGAGACTCCTAAACTGCAACTAAATGAAATAGCATGGAACAATGGCAGTATAAATTATAAATACAGCATCAAATATAATACTAAGGACATGTCTGAACCTGAAACTTCAGCGTTTCAGGAAGGCAAGATTTAGAATATGCCCATTTATCCACAAGTTGAGAAAAATGCTGAAAGTCTCTGAACAAGCACTGAGCACCACAACCAGGATGACTCAGCTTATGGCAAGTATGTAATCCAGTTCAACAACAAAAATACTATGTAAACTAGTAAAAAGGACACACCAAATAAGACAAAAACATCAGGAGCTTTATTTGAAAGGAAAAAAAAAACTTCCAAAAGTAGGAACCCAGCAAAAGGCACAGATACATTTCAGTCTAGGACACTGTCAGCAATAGATCAAACACCCCATGTCCTTCATCAGTATCACTTCAGCTATAAATCTGAATCTGGCATAATTTAGTAATTCCAACCCAGGTACACCTTTGCCTCCTGGTCACACCCTGTTTCTCACAGCATGATTTCTTCAAAAGCCAGTGAACTGCCACATAACAATCAGGAACTGAACACCAGAAGACAAACCTCTTTCAATTTGGTATTTCAAAATGCACTAAAAGAAATCTGACTTTATTGTCTAATCTCTTAAATGTACACAGTAATGATACTTCTTTGAACTGTACTGTTTAAAAACTAACTATATATTGAAAAAACAAAGTGAGTGACAGCAAGGCATGTCACATGTCCCACTTTTCATTCAGTAACACAATAATCAAGTTCAGAAACTACTGTAATGTATTTCCAAGGTGCATATTTGCTTCTGCTCATCTAATTGAGGAAGCAAAATGAACAGTCACAGAGACAGTACAACCTACTATGTTAAAAACAGGGGAAATAAGTTTGTTATCCTGATTTTAGAAAACAAAGCATACATACCCATTAAATCCAGTGACAATTTTCAGGATCCTTTCTTTCATCTCTTCAAAGGGAATATATTCCACGTTTGGATTGGGAGGCCCTCTTGGTTCAGGAGCTGAGGTTCTGAAATCATCCATGACTTTCTCCAGTTTGAAAATAAAATAGCCTTTAAACTGAGACCACTGAACCCTGCATAAAACACAAGCATGGAGACATAGGCAAGTTAGTCCTAAACCCAAAGAACAGCAGTGTAAGTTTATGTTTGCACAGCAAGGTTCACCCTGGTTTGCCAGTCCTAAGATAAACGAAGCAAGTAATGCAGCGCTGTTTTCCTTCCTGAATTTAAAGCACCATAACTATTTCAACAATTGCACTGGAACAATGTAACACAAAGCAACTGCCACTAACAGCAGGGGAAGCCATTTCCTTAAAGAACCAATATCCACTGACAAGGCAAACCTAAATGTGAAATATATAAGTGTCTGTACAATGTAAAGGGAGCCTACAGTGCTGCCTATAGTTTTCACTGAGCTCCTAAGAGGTGGAAGGGGAAACAAACAAACCAACCCAACCAAAGAAAAAACCAAAACAAAAAAACCCCCACCAAAACAAAACAAACAACAACCCACACACACCAAAAAACTCCACCACACCAAAATACAAAGTGTTTCAAGTTTGGAATCCACAGAGCAACTATACACATTATTATCTGCTCCTCTCATAAAACCTCACCAAAGGCTTTTTATAACTCCACACACCTTAAAAACTCTTCGTGGTACCTCTTCTTCTCAAAAGGGCAAGTATTTTCTGTATCACAGTTGGCACTTGTTGATGAATAACTGAGCAAATTAACTTTGGCTCCCAATAAACATTCCCACAGCAGTAAGCTATTAAGATGGTCTCAAATTACGTCCTGCCTTACAGCTTTCAAGTTTCATCATTCATAAAATTGTAGATTTTTAAATTTTCAAGCAAACAGGTCCCTGTCACTGGGTACAACAGACCAGTGCTGAGGCAGCCCTCCCACCCCCAGGGCCCCACAGAGCAGCCACAGGAGACACTCAGGGCCTCCCTGGGATCCTGCACGTCTGAGCAGCACAGGGAGCCACGTGAGAACAACTGATTTATTTAGTTCAGGATCGATTTGTTTCTAGTCCTGATGCAGGAGATTGCACAGCTGCAGCACGGAGAAAAAGAAGAAACATGGAATAACAAACCAACAATAAAGAAAGAGAAAATAATTTTTAACATTTATCTGTAACACACATGATCTGGTATGAGCTGGCTCCAACCAAACAAGTGTAAGATGTGAGCCCCTGGACAGCCCTTCAGTTCCTGCTCAAAGCAACATTAAAGTAGATAGAAAACATTTAGCCAAAGGCTCGATCTCTACAGCCAGGCTTTGGTAGCCTGGACTATTTCTGACCCCACAAAGCAGCTGCCCTTCTGTGGGGCTGACCCAATTATTTGTGCTGTGAGCCACGGGTGGTGATGTTTGTTTCCCAGCACCATCAAATCCCAAACCATAGGCCAAGGAAGCTCTATCAACCTGCTTGCACCAGAAAAGCAGGGCCATGTCATCTTTGCTTTAGTTTTCTCCTTCATCTCCAAGAAATAATTATGAGATTAAATACTGCCTTTTACTAGGAATGATAAATTTTGCAAGAATAGGGGAATTCCAAAGAGGAAAGCCAATCTCTGTTTTCCTTCACAAGAGACCTTTAGGCACCTCACAACAGGAAGGATCACATGACTTAATGAATACTAATAATAAAAATTAATAAATAAATAAACATCAAGGTCCCAAAAGGGAATGGTATGGATTAAAGAGCACCACTGAGTCTAGCTGGATTGTCTCCAATCAGTATTCTACACCCAAAGCAGAATACTATAGTGTTCCAACGTACAGTATCAGGCATTACTACTACAAATGTTAAATTAAAAAGCTGCACAATTCTGCAGTGTTAGCACCATGAAACCAAAGTGTTAGTAAAAAATCACAGATTTAATACATAAACACACCACAACCACAGTAAATAACCCCATGACAGTGTGGGATTACTCCCTGCAGAGCATCCCAAGAGCTTTACTTGCCTCATGAAAGGGGATTCCACTATTACTCTAAACATTCTTTGACAACCCCATTTGGATATATTTCCACACTTTAAAACTTGATCTGTTCTTTGTTTTCATTGTTACTTATTTCTTGCTAAATAGTAACACTTATCTTTTCACAGACTATTACCCCATCAGTGTTTGAAATAAATCACCATGATGTTGAAAATTGCAATCTACTGCCTGAAAGCAGCAGCTCCTTTACAATGCTGAAGCTACAAAAAACAAAGATTGTAACATTTTGCCCATATCGAGAAGTTGAGAAAACTATCCCTTGGATTTTAAATTACAAATTTTAATTAGCATTTCTCCCATTTTAAAAAGGCTAAGAACTTAGATCTGCAACACACTGAACTAGTGACATAGAAAGCATCTCTCAACCTGCATTCCAAACCACTTGCTAACTGGCTGCTGACCAGGTAACACAGGACAGGTTACACACAAGGCAGGGTTTGAGGATAAACTCATCCTGCAATCACAAGGGTGGCCACAGCTAACCCAGAGACAGCAACACCAGCTTCAATCAACCCAACAGGCTGTGGCTAGAAGCTGTGTACCCACAGTAGAAGGGGTGAGCACAGCCTGGCTGCTCAGACACTCACTGTGTGTCCCCAGCAGTTTTTCCAGCACTGGTGGATTCCCTGCTGCTGGGGCTGCAGTAGCAGCAGCAGGAAAGCTGAACTGCCCCAAGGCCACTGTTACACTCAGTGCAATCTCTGACAGAACTGCAATGCAAACAGTAAACACAGCTGTCCTGTGCATCTCCTGACATCAGTGTTGTTAAAATAATCAGCTCATTTCTGACCAAAAAAAACAACATTATTTCTGCAGGAACAGATTTTCTCAGCTCCCCTTTACATAGTGGAAGTGATCAAAAGTGCGTGTCACAAGAGCCAAGTCACCGTTCCTGCTTTACCAGTCTATGAAAATGACACGTACAAGTTGGCATCAGCTGAACTTCACAAACTCACGTGTCTCATCCCCAGAGAAAGCCAGTTCCTTCATAACAATGGCTCAGACTTGTATTTGGCAATACAAAATTCAAAGCTGCATGTACTACTAGCTATCAAAGCAATCTTTATCTACACCTCCACAAATTTTAAGTTATCCCCATTCACTGAAAGACAAACAGAAGAGACAAACAAGTGCCAAATATCTGTTTTTTAGGAAAAGAAAAATATTCCACATGTATCACAAGCTTCCTGAGAAAAAGCTCTGTTTTCTCTGCTTTGTTACACAATGTGAGAACCCAAAACCAAGAGAAAAGCTTGGTCAATACCTTCTATAGATAGATCAAGAGCCAAACAGAAGCAAAAGAAAATTCTTCTACTCTCTGTTTTATGTACAAGCTTATTAAGTTTTATACACTGGAAAATAACTCATAAACAAGGTAAGTTCTGTAAGAATAACAAATTGAAGAAATTTCATGGAGAAAACACTGTTTATAGGTTTTTTTTTCAGAGCGGGCTTGTTTATAAATACTTGCTCTTCCCACTCAGCATGGCACATAATCAGCCTTTACTTCCAAACCATGCTCTTCCTGTCCACTACACTAGCTTGGGAATTTGTATCAGCAACTTTTAGAGCTTTCAGAGCCACTCAAAGAAAAAATTACTGAGAACACTGCATGATCTGAAAGAACACCTTCAAAAATAATACTTTAAAAAATTAGCTGATTCCAAAATACTTTGGTTCAGTGTACTTTCTCTTTAGAGAATGATGGCTTTGTAGTTATATACATTTTCTGTACCTCAATCTGTACATCTGTATCTGGGTCACCCTGTGTAAATGTACCTGTACAAAGAGCTCTCCTGGGCTAATGAGCCTGGAGTTCCACAAATAATTTAGGAAAAAATGCCAGCTTATCATAAGAGTCCTCTGCTTCCCTCCCACCAGCTCCTGCACCATCCTTCCCTTTTATCAACCTGAATGATTGCTCTGGCATACAAAACATCAAGAGGAAGAAACTGATTTCAAATAAAAAGCACCTAACAAGAAAAAAAGTCAAAGGCACAGGAATGGCTGAAGATAAACAATCAATCACAGCACTGCAGAACTACAACTTGTATCCACATACACACCACCCCTTTCAAATGCTCCCAGAACAGACACAAATTCTGGTAGTTGAACTCAAAAATTTAATTGTTTTTTAAAAAGCACCTTTAAAAGTCAAGCAACAAATGAGAGCATGGAAGCTCACACAGAGTCCAACAATTCAGTCTGTCTACCTTACTGAAACATTCTATACTTGTTAATAATGTGCTTCAAGCTATGAGAAGATGTTTAACACCCTAATATTGTACCCCAGTGCAGTCCCTGACCTTGCAATGTCATTAAACATTAGTAACGTAAGGGAAAAATGGACGGAAGAGATTTCAGTTTTTGAAGACACTCAGCTGTGTTTTCAAAGGCAACCAGGAAAGCCGACAGCACCTGACCAAACAGCCAATCCTACAAGGAACATCAGCAGGTTTGGAGATTTACATATCATTAGAGTGACAACTGACAAAAGGCTAGGAAAGGGTGAGGGAAGACATGAGACATGAAATGAGCAAGCAGAGATTAAATTAAATGACAGACTATACAAAAAAATTGTAACAAAATCTTTTTTCTTTTTTTTTTTTTTTCAAAAAATCCCACACAGAACTACACAAAACCCCAGAATGGGATCAAAATTATTAGGTGAAGACAAGAAACTTAAGGCAAACCACAAAGGAGGGATAGGGAACTCCACAGTCAGAACAGTGCAACACTAACACACTCAGTCACTGAGAGTTGATGAAGCAGCAGAAGTATCTTCATGGCACAGGGAAAGATAATAAAAAACAACAACAAAAAGAAGAGAGATTAATTTAGACACAATCTCACATTGTCAGAGCAGAGCCATGGAAGAACACAATCCTAAATAGCTCTGTTCTCTAATAAAAGCAATCAATCTATTTCACACTTGTACTTGAATTACATTATTTGCTCTTGGAACTAATCCATTACTACAGATCAACAGAATTTGCCAAGCAACATCACCCAAGTTTAGAAATGCACCAATTCTACTTGATGAACAGCATCTTCAGCAGGGAACAGGCCACCTCAGACAGAAAGCAGGGCAAGCAATCTGATGCAATGCTTTGATTTCAAAGAATTAGTAGCACAAAGTTGCTTGCAAGGAATGACTGTGTCTCTAGTAACATGATTTGCATAGGATTCATCCTTCCAAACATGCATATCCAAACAAAATTGCATTTTATATGGAAATAATCTAATTATATCATTCCCAGAGTGTAAAAGACATCCCCCTATTCCCTTATCTCCTGCTTAAGTAAAATGCTTGCCCTGGAGAAACTGTGAAAGGAGCTTTCTCTCTTACCACAATGGTTATTGGGGAGGAGGAGAACCAGCTCAGTATCTACACTATTGTGTGTCAGAGAATTAACTGGTATTTTCTTTTGACCATTGGACAAATTTTTATACTTGATTCCTTTGCCACTTGGTATAGTCACTTTGGGACATAAGGTGTCAATGAGAAGAGCAAAAAGCCGGAAATATTGAACAAAGTTGTTTGGGCAAGACCTGACAAAGATGAAAATCTCTACTATTTTTAAGGGAAAACTATCCATGTTGAAGGAATGATCTGGTTCCCTCTCATGTATTTAGCACTGCAAGGCTTTGCTGTACCAGTGCACCCCTACACCAACACACCACTCGGACACCAAGTGGAGGTTGGGCTGCCGAGTCTCCAGGAGTGCTGAAGACAACTACACTGCCTTACTCATCTCCCTTTTTAAAAACTGACATAAAACAGACATAACCCTAGGGGAGTGCATATGGCTCACCCACTTTAGACAAACTCTAAAGCTTTTAAGGTTCAAACTCCAGTAAGACCCATTGAAGCAAAGCAGGACAAAACCTAAAATTCACTGAAGAACTGGAGGAAGAATTCAGAGTGCCTGAAACAAAGCTAACTCCTGAAATGAAAGCACTGCAATTATTCCATAAATCTTTCTGGAATTGCCTTACAGTTTACAGGTTTAATTAAGAAAAACATTATACTGAAGAGATGTTAAGCTTCCAGAGACCCAGCTACGTACTTAAAACATGAAGAGTCCCAGGAGTCCTGGTGGGATGTCTGTCTTCAGATTTCACAGTGTTTAAGTTCATTACAAAATTACTTGATTTAAATTTTAAGAGGATGCCATCTGTTTTGGAGAGATGCTGAATACCACACAGAACATAAAATGAAACCAAAGTAGATCTACTATTGATTCTGTTCATTGAACAGGCCATAAAAGAAATATCAGAACTTAATAAAAGGAAATGCTTCCCTCTCCACAATTCTCCTACTATTTGGCTCTCTGACAAGCAGAAATTTAAAAACAAACAAACAAAACCCAAACCAAAACAAACAACAAAACAACAACCACAAAAACTCACCAAATTAGTATATTTAGGATGCAAATACTTTATGTCCAGCTTAATTGATTTTAAGGCAATGTCCTCAGAACACACAAGGGAAGAACCAGAGGAACATCTCTGAGGGAGTCACATAACATGGAACAGGAGATGGGAGTCACTGGTACTACCTTTGCCCCCCAGTTTTTGCTGACTTAAATGATACTCCCACAGAGACCTGCTAGTTGGAAACAAGTGTTTTGAGGTAACTTGCCAACTTGAGTAACTGTTTCTTTTCTTTTGTGCCTTGTTCTAGAGCTTGTAGGAGATGAAGATATACTCTAAGAGACAGTAATTTCCCCAGGCTGTCAAAGGCAAAATTAAAGTTTCACCCAAAACAAGTGAATTCCTTTTCTATTCTGGTCTATCAATGGGATCTCCAGAACTATTTGGAAAGCGAAAAGGCAGAGAAAATGAAGTGCACTCAGCAATCACATACCCAATTCAGACCCCTGGCAAGGCAGCAAACTTTCCGGCATGCTCTTTCCGCAGCCTGGATGCAGGGCCCGTGTCTGCCACCAGGGAGCACAGAACCCGTGCCAGGCATGAGGAGCCCCAGCGGCTCCCTTCCCCCGGCTGTGCAAAGAGCAACGGGGAGCTAGCACCGGGAGCCTGCCCGGGGCTGCCCGTCCTGCTCCTGCCCGTCCTGCTCCTGCCCGTCCTGCTCCTGCCTCCCTGCCCGTCCTGCTCCTGTCCCCTCAGCCCTCGGAGCAGTACCCAGGGATCCTCTCCAGCAGCCAAGGGAGCTGCAGCTGCACAGGGAACCCATGGGCAGCAGGCCTGTGGAGAACGGGACCGAGGCCACGCTCAGCTCCTGCCTCAGGTATCTCTGTTCTGCTCCTACTCCCTCCACCTTTTCTGCCACGGTTTTGTATCAATCCTTGCCTTATCCAGCAGACCCAAATTTGTGATCTATTCTGTGGCTATAAACAAGGATACCTGGACACATACAGTTTTACAGAAGGGGTGCACAAGCTTTAAGAACTGTCTGTAAAACACAATTCCCAGCACTTTCAGACCAGCAAATGAAAAAAACCAAGCCTGTTGCCATTTGACATGTTAGCTTTCATACAGGAATTACTACTCATTATTTATGACATAAACAGATTGCTTTCAGTTTTTTCAGAAAATACCACTGAAAATTTCTAGGATAAAAAGCTGCAGCACTGAACTCCCACTAACAGGGAGATGAGCCATGCTGAGGTTCCTACAGGGATCCCATCCCAGTGCAGAGCAGGAGGGTGCTGGCCCACCACACACTCAGCCTTGTGTCCTTGGTTGACAGCAAAAGGGACAAGCCTGCTCTGCTGCTCCCACACATCCCTGTGATCCCACACACAGGGAGGTGAGGCAGATCACTGATCTAACCACAAAATTAATGCTCAGATAAGGCAGAGTAAGATGTGTGATGTGACTAGTAGGGAGCTGAGCCATTTCTTTAAGCAGCAGCACTCATGTATCAGGTAAAAGAACATACCTCACCTAATTCCACTCTTGTGTCAAATATTCTTTGTATTTTAAACTTATTTTTCTATTTCTTGTGCTTTATTTTAACACAAGAAATTTTATTTCATTTTGATGCAATTCATTTTAGTGTTGTGATTTTGCACGCTGCTGCTATTTTCACCATTCACACAGTGCAGATTAACACAGGAAATTCCAAACAATGACAACAGATTTACACAGTAAAATCCCCTGTAAACCAATAGAGACTGACTTCTCACATGCTTCTGGCAAGCAGACAAACACCTCAACCTAACATACCTAACATCAAATCAAAGCCTTAAGCAAGTGCTAGATCCTTTATGAGTGTTTCTAAATGAGCAACCAATTTTAAAAGTTGAGGTGCTCCAGGTAGGGTGAATTTCCTGCGACACTGTGCCTTGCTGCAGAGTGTGCCCGTTAGGAAAACACTGGCAAAGCGCTCGTCCTGGGGGAGCAGCCTGTTCCCTTTCACCTGATAACTCATGTAAAATTAAACACTCGCACATTTTATCTTCAGTAGGATTTTACCTCATGTTACCTTTCACTTTAATTAAAAATATATTGAAGAGTTCAAAGGAGGAAAAACTGGTATTTCCCACAAGCACAGGAGGTGTTTTTCCATTTTCACTCGCTGATTGTTGTCAGCCTAAATCCAGTCTTTGCTCTCCTTGGGAGCACAAGGAGCTCATTCCAGAACCAGGGAAACTGTCAGACATTAGAACTACATCTACTTCAGTAGTGAGAGTGTTCACCTCTGCTGCTTGGAAATTACTACTGCTCTTGCCAGGAACAACAAAGATTCAGACTTAGTTATGGAAACAGGCAGCTGAAGAAGACATTAAAGCACTATCTATAATCATCAAGGGACTAATTCTGATCTCTGCTGATATATTTTCAGCTGACTCTAACAGAATACAGCTGTCCCACAGAACAGGAAAAAAATTTCAGTCCAAAATTTTCTAGGAAGTACATTTGTGAAAACAGTTATCTAAAATCAAACTCAAGTACCTTTCATTTTCTTTTATTTCAAAGTCAAAAACTGACCACAGAACAAAAAAGTACAAGATTACAACATTTAGGAAAATGCACCCTGTGCAGCTACTCCTGGATCTCTACTGCAGTGAGTCCCTGTGCTTGCCACCTTATGCAGTGTCCCAAGAACCCACAGGCCTCCCTCAGTCTCACAGCAGCACTACTGGGATCAAGGAAACTGCACTTGTTACTGATTCCTTCCAAAACCAGAAACAAAAGCCACCCAACTGGCTTCTCCAAAAGGCACTTCAGCTGACACATGCTAAGTTTGGGATGACAAAGTGTACCCTACCTCCCTGACCTAATCCACAGTCATTAGGTGTTTGTGCATCATCACACTCCCCTGCCACTTCCAAGCCAAGCATCACCAGGTATTGCCATCGTGGAAATCTTGTCATTGTCTTCAAGCAGTTTCACTTCTAAAGCTGAGACCTGACAGACATGTATCAGCTTTATGGAAAAGCAGCATCAGTCTGGTCTATCCACAAATTGATAATCCACTTTCCCCAAGTAAACCAGACTGCTTTGTATCCCTCCTTCTGTGTGCAACATCGCCCTGTTCCTTCCCCCCAGGTGCCATCAGGCACAAACCTTTCCAAAAGCTTCAGGCAGGAAGAGGGATCAAGGCTCACCAATTACAAGGTCAAAATGGAAAAACATCCTTGCCACTGAGAAGTGTAATATAGAGTGAACAATACCCAAATGCCTGGGAAAGTCCTTCAGATTAAATACTAACAAGCACAGCCCCCACAGAACAGAGACTTGAGGCCCACTGGAAAATATCAGAGGTCACACCGAGGCAGCCACTACAGCAACGTCACTGAGAGGTGAAGGTACAAATCAAGAGAAACCCTGAGGATGACAACAAATCCTCTCAAACAAGGCTGAGAACTGAGCTTGAGGAGAAGGATGACCATGGAATACAACTAACAGTGATCATCAGAAACGTGCAACTGCATTAACTACCAGAGAATACATGGCGGGGAGGTTTTCTGTGCAAAGTGACATGGACTGGCTGCCAAAAAGATTACCAGGAAATGTGCTTACAAGAACAAACTGTGTATAGCAACAGGGAAGGAAGCCACACTAACACTGCAAATCTGAAAGTGCAAAGAGCTACACTTGTGATTAAAACAGTCCAATCACCCCAAAAATCTCAGTGCTGCAATCAGAGTTTGCCTTCTGCCTTTCCTTACTCGTGTATTCCATAGAGACTAATGTTTATTATGCTCAGTTCATCACACACATTTTATAATGGCAGTTAAAGTCTGACCTTTATACTGTAAACCCCACTCCCAACAGATATGAAGTGGCAGCACTTAAAATAAAACACTACAACAGTGTGTGTTTCCCAAAGCAGCAAGTGATTTCACTGATATTACCACTGACTGCTCTGAAGTACAACAGCTACACAATTCACACATACACAAGTTTTTGTTTATAATAGAGGTAAAGAGCAAGGAAGCTAAATTAGTGTTGACAAAGGTACAGCAACACACTTTTTGACCAAAGATCCCTGTCCTTTTGAGACATCAATGGATTATGAAACAGAAAACAGTGTCAGTGGAATGGGAATTGGTACGGAGTAATTCCAGATGCTGAAAGGAATGGAGTTAGTGAGGAATAATAGTGAACAATGCAAGGAAGTTTACTTCCATCTCTTGCTTTACTGAGAACATGGAAATGGAAGAGGCTTACACTATCAAAGGCACACAGAAGCTTCTTTCAGAAAAATATGACTGTGCTTATTACAGCAGAAACTTAAGAATTGTTTTATTTCATGTTTAAAAAAAATCAGAAGGAATTACATTTCCCAAATAGGCATTAAGATTTCCAGAAAGTAAGTTGTCTCCAAATCAGAAGAAATGCTAGCACACACATGTCGAGCAAGAAAACTGCTCATTGAATAAAAGCAGAGAACATACTTTAGGGAAAAAAATAGATTTAAATTTAGGCATGTGAAATAAGCCAGAGAACATAGGGCTAAAAAAACCTATACATTTGTAACAAGAGAAAGGATATTATACAAGCATTCAGAGTACATAGTTAAAACACTTGAACTGAGATGCAAACTTATTCCTGTAGGTGTTCATGGCTACTGTATCTTCATTTAGCTCTCCTACTGCAAACAAACTGATTCAAAAGCTTAAAAGTGTAATAAGAAAAAAGTTCACTGCTACATAAAGTACATGAAACAGCATCAAAAGGTCAAAAGTATTTTTGCCATTATCTTTGGTGGAACTGCAGTTATGTAACTTACATTTAGAGTTATGTAATTTAGCAAAGGCAAATCATCCCTGATCCACCTGACTGACTGCCGGGGAGGGAAGACCAGAGAACGCTGTAGCTCAGCCCGAGCAAGGCACAGCAGCACAGTCTGCCCTGGCAAAGCTGCAGCCCCAGGGCAGCACCAGGCTCCACTGCAGCGCTTGCCGTGCCGGGATCCAAAGTCCAACCACACCCAGCTCCAAACGCAGTGCTCAGAGCCCGCGGCAGGGCACCCACTGTCCTGCAGGGGAAAAGCTGAGCGCGGTCAGCCCGAGCTGTGAGGCTAAGGCAGCACTGCTGCCCCCGGAACACAGGCCCTGCTGGTGGAATCCAGCTGCTGACTTGCACCAAAAAAGGGCTAATTGCACCCAGGGAGATGGGAACAGGTTCCTTTCTGAGGCACTGGGCCCAGGATGCTCCAAGGGAAACGCTCTTCCCAGTGCACATAGTTAGGCTGGGAAACAGAGGCTATGGAAATGCCATGACTGAAGATTTTCAGAAATGCTGCACAAAGCCCTAATCAATCTTATTTAACTTTGGAATTAGCTCCCCTTGAGCACAGGATGTGCCTGGATCACCTCCAGAAGTCACTTCCAACTAGTCTACGATGGCAGTACCAACATCCAGATTTGCCCTACAACCACATGAATTAAACTAGACTCAAGAAACTCTGCAAAACTCACTTCTGTTGGCCCTCCAAGAAACACGCGAAGAAACAACTTCTGTTTTCAGGCTCAGATGAGGTTCAAACTAACATTTCAGAGCTTCCAAAAGAACTTCACGACAGGAAGAAATAAAACCAAAATGTATTTTAGTGGCTGTTTATGCTGCACTGAGGGGAGGAACCGGTGTAACTGCATCACATCCTGGGCAGTGTTCTCTACTCAGGCCTAGAAGGATTTCACAATCAATCACTTCTGCCTATGAACTGTATTGCTCCAGATTTTGGTACCTCAGTGTTTTCTGGATTCCTTCACTGTCAGTAAGCTTTTGCATTATACTTTCCACTACAGTAAGCCATTAAAACTGCACTTTATAGGTTCCGTGCCCCAGGGCACAGTGGGGGAAATGCATAAAAAACCAACATAAAATTTTTGATTGCTTTAGTTTTCTAAGTTTTATTTTCCACTTCAGAAAAATCTAGTTTTCCTTTTCAGTCCAACACATTGGATTTTCTTGGTGAAGTACCTAAATAAATGGTTCTAAAACATTTTTGCTATTGAAGGGGCAGAGTGACTCTAAACCCAAGAGAATTTCCTAAGAGAAAATATTTAAAATACAGGACATAAGATCACAACTGATAAGTGATCTTCCTATCTATTTTTAAGAATTCTTCAAAAAACAACAACAAAAAATGTCACTGTTGCATTTTACTTCTAGTACTGCAGTGCTCTGATTTTCATCTCATCCCTTAAAACTCTTCCTACTTCAGAAAAAATAGATAAGTGGATTTCTTATTAAAAAAGGGCACAAAAACTCATCCTGTTTCTAGAGGTGTTACTAAGTACTAGGACTAACAAATTTCCTCTCTTCACTTTCCTCAGTGTTGCAAGTCACATTGATTTGTTACAAACTGGAGACAAGGAGGTTATAACAAACTTCCCTGACTGTACTTGGTCTCACTAAGGAAATTCCATGTTAGCATCTCAGTAAAAAGTCAGCTTAATTGAGGAGTATGTTACTCCTCTGAAAAGAAAAAAAAATTCCTAAGATTCAAGACAACTTTAAAAAAGGCTGAACAACAAACTTTATATTATATTTCACCAAAGGCGAAGTCTTACCATGGCAACTGTTAAGAAACAAAAATATTTCATAGCAGCCAAGCAATGAGACTTTTCCTTCTGTCACCTCTAATATACAAAGTTTAGACTAGATTGGCTTTTGTAAATGTAGGCCATAATCTCACCAGCAATTAAGTGAATGGTTAACTTTGCACAAGAGGAAAACTTCAACTTCAAAAAGATGAAGTGAATGCACATCATTGTATGATCAGGATTTTACTGCACAGCACCGGTAAGACAGCTAAGCTTACACTGATAACAGAACCAAAATTAGCAATGTTTTTGTTCCACACCTCCCTTGTCAGTGAAAAAGACCTCTAATTACAATAAAGGTACTAAGAGCCTTATCACAGCTGCAGTGGTGGCTTTACCACCTCTCACCCTTTGTTCCTCCCCTTCACCTCCTCCTGGAAGTACCAGCTACCAGGGGCAAAACACGTGGATCAATGAACTGAGCCAGTCCAAGAGAGTCAGGACTGTGAGAAGTTCCTGCCCCAGGCTCCTCTGGAGCTGCAGAAGCAGCTCAACAGCCCAGGTGAAACAGTGACCCACGGGCTGCACCAGCCAAGGCTGCTGCCAGAGAAATCCCAGGAAGATCAGAGCCTCACCTAAACCTGCACCTACCTGTTCCCAACTCCCTCAGATGAATAAGCACTTTGGAACAAGTGGGGGCAGGGAGGTACCCAGTAACCTTACCTGAGCCTGTGCTTCCCATCTGCTGGGTGAGAACCTAAAAAATCACTTTAATTTACTTCATTATTACCTTTTCAAACTCATTTTACTGAGTCACCAAGATGTGCTGCAACTGTCTCTGGAAACATATGGAGGATGAACATTTACCCCAGGATGCAGACTGAAGCTTATCCTCTAAAAATCAGTATTCATGAGAGAAGTTAAAAAGCTGACAGAACCCCTGGGAAGACCATGTAACTCTGCTAGAACCAACAGCTGAACACAAATATTTCACATTTCACTTGTCCTGATTTGCCTCAGTACTTTTTGTTTGTTACATCAGGAACAGGCTGTGACTGAGTAAGATCCTTTGTTGTTCAATAATCAAGTCTGCAAACCATGGGTGTAATTACCCCTGACTAAGCCATCCCCGCTGCTTGGTTTTTTTTTAAACTATACTCTGAACTTTGTAAAAATCCTAACAAATGTCACTGCAAACTAGTATTTTATCTTCTCCTTCCAAAGTATCTATTTATTACTGGTTTAGATTCTATTACACAAAGTTATTTTTACATAAGTGAAAATAAAGACTAGCTAGTGCATTTTAAATTTGCACATATATGGTAGGTTTGCCTATTCCAGAATACTTGTACAACTGTCAAGCTGTACCAGCTTAAAAATACTTAAATTTCTTAAAAAGCACATTATCAATCTTCATGAGTGATTCGCAGGAAATTTTAACTGTTAATCATTTTTTCCCTGATATTTTGATACATTACACATCAGTGAACACACAAGCATGTTTGATGAACAAATACAGACTTTGGTAGATAATCTGAAGCAAATTTAATATCATAAAACAGTATTTCCATGTCTATATCCAGATTATATTACACACTGCTGATGTTCACATCCAACACCATCCACAAAAAAAAAAAAAACCCACAAAAAAGAAAACCTTAGAAACATAGAAGGCAGGATCTGAATGTCAAATGACAGATCCCAGTTCAGGTGTAAGTTTGTAAAAATAAAAATAATAAAAATAAACACAGATTTCCTAAATGAAAATAAAATCAGAGAGGAAATAATTTTCCCAAGAATTTTCCCCTACAGAATCACTTTTTTAAAATTACTTGGAATATACGTGATAGTGGCAGAAACAGTAAAAACAACCCGAAGAAATACCTCAGAATGAGAAAAATATTTAAAGCATTTTAGTATGGGCTTACTGTGGTGTGTTTTTTCTGTGTAATAAGCACTACACCAAAATACTAAGCATTACAATTGTGTATGTCTGCTGAACATGAGCCTTCTATTCAAAGAGCAAAGTACATTTCAGAACTTGTTTTTCTTTCTAAACCATTAATCCAAGCAGCACTAGCAAGCTACCAAAGGAAAAAAAAAAAAAGAAAAAGAAAAAAAGAAAACCACCAAAACCTACAAAACCTCTTACAAGTTCGCGGGACTCTAGAAACTCAAACAAAGCCCCTGCGGTCACTGGTTGGTCACAAAACACTCGTAAAAGCAGATCTGCCCTGCTGGAGCCGTAGTCTGGCACTAGGCCTCAAAAACAAGGAGACAGCCTGGGCGCCAGAAAGTGAGCACAGCTCGGCAGCGCAGCCGGGGAAGCCTTTCCCCTTCCTGCCAAATACTGAGCTCAAGGAAGTCACAGCCCCGATCCCTGAAGGAGCGCGGCTCCCGCCGCTACCTCGCAGCTCCCGGGAGAGCCGCCGGGAAAGCGGCGCACAAAGGGAAACTCCCGCGCCAGCTGCGGAACCAGCGCAGCTCGGAGCAGCTCCCACACACCTCGTCGGCAAAAGCACCTCCGGATTGTCCCCCCTGCACCCAGACACAGCCACAGGATGGTTACAGAGCCCAGAAAGAAACAGTCTGAGCGGCTGATAGCTTTATGTAAATAACACAATTAGATACTGCCAACAGTAATACAACAGTGGATAGCAGGCATTGCAACAGCGGCTGAACTTGCCGCTTAAAAAACCTGAATCTCTCTTAAAAACCCAGGAAAAGCAACAGGTTTTTTATTGTGCTGAGCAGGATCAGTAAGACCTGACAGATACCCCAGAGCAAAACCTATAGGAGAAGTCTCCCCTCGTTAGATCAAACTATCAGAAAACTAAATTAACCCACACAAAATTAAATGGGAACTAAGGAAAGTTTATTTAGCTCACTGAAGCAACCTACAGGCAAAAAAAAAAAAATCCCAGTAGAATCTCATTGACGCAAAATGCAAGAATTGTTTTTTCAACTGATCAAAATCAGAACTGATGACCACCAAAACAGTCACACTTACATCGTCTCTCCAGTCTTAGCAACATGACAAAGAAACTGATCCAGTATTGGACACACTTCCTTCTTTCCTCTCTTCTCAAAATCTGTTGGCATGAGAACGACACAAAAAGAATGGTAAAAGAAGACGGGACAGAACAAAAATTCACAATAATTAGCGATTTGCTTCAACTATCAGTACAGCTCTCACACAAACACTGTTGTGTTCTCACAATGCTCCAGCTGTTCCCATGAACTCCACCAGCTTCCCAGCCCTGCGAAACACTTATTATTTTTCCTGCGGAGAAACCGCACGCATCAGAGTAGCAAAAGTTGATTTGCAACTTCTTCTGAGAAGCTATGGCACGGAAAGAGACCGATTTCCTCAAGCTGAGCCCAGAACAGAGACGGCTGGGGAGGGAGAAGGGGACA
>VWZP01008455.1:3225526-3247804 GCA_013396995.1 Dicaeum eximium | reverse complement strand
CCCACCGCCAGCCTTCCCGCCACCTTTCAGCGCCTCCTGCAGCCTCTCGACGTCCATGATCCGCCCGGGCGATTCCCCCGCGGCTCCGCGCGGCTCCCCCGCCCCAGTCCCGCGCAGACCGGGCCGCGCTCACAGCAAGACCCCGCGCTCAGCGACGCTCCAACATGGCGCCCGCGCCGTGCCCGTGCGCGGCCCCGCGGCCCCGCCCGCCGGGGGCGGGGGCACGGGGCGGGGCCGATGGGCGGTCCCGCGGCAGGGGCGGGCTTAATGGGGTCCCGNNGCGGCAGGGGCGGGCTTAGTGGGGTCCCGCGGCAGGGGGCGGGGCCGGGCGGCCGTGAGGGAGGGGCAGGAAAGGCGGCGGGAAAAGCGGCGGGAAAAGCGGCGGGGAGGGCTCGGCCACAGCGTCCGACCGGCCGGGACGGTGTGAGGGCGGCTCTGGTCTTCTTGTCCGGCCGTGGGTTATCGTCCTCCTCATACCGGCCCCGCCATGCAGATCCTCGGGGGAGGGAACGCGGAGTGTCCCCCCCTCACGCCCCGGCCCCTCAGAGAGCTCTGGTTCTTTGCTCCCCGCTTTTTGACTGAGGGTGACCGCGCTCCCCCCGCCCACCCCCGGTGCCTGTTTGTGCAAGGACGTGCCTGTCTTTTTATTCTTAAAAAGATCTCAGAAGATCCCAGTTGGAAAGGGCCCACGATCCAGTCCATCTCCAGACCGTGCACGGACACCCCACAGCCCCACCCTGTGCATCCCTGAGAGCATCGGCCGAGTGCTCCCGGAGCTCGGGCAGCCTTGGGCCGCGGCCGTTCCCTGGGGAGCCTGGGCAGTGCCCCAGCACCCTCCGGGGATACGAATCGTTCCTTAATATCCCGCCCAAACCTCCCCGACAGCTGCACGCCATTCCTCGAGTCCTGTCCCTGGTCAGTACTGGAAGATCGGTGCCTGCCCGCCCCGCTCCCCTCAGGAGGCTGTTGAAGATCCCGGTGAGGCTCCCCTCAGACTCCTCAGGAGCCTCTCCCTCCCAGCACACATTCCCGGTGCTCCTGGATGATCCCCTCGCCCATCCTGTGCCAGCGCTTGGCTCTGAGGATGTGAAGCCCTGGCAGATCTGTCACTCCTTCCTGGCCAAGGTCCCGAGCTGAGGCAAAGAGCAGATAAGAGGCTCTAGCCCAGCTCCCTCGACTAACTGGGAAAGATTTCAGTTCACAGCAAACCACCTTCTCCTTCCATTTTCAAAGTTGAAACATTTAAACATAATCCTAGAACACAAAAAGCTTGTAGGTAGTTTCATCATCCGTTTGTTGTGTGATCTCAGGCAAATGGGTGAGGCAATCACACCTGAGCTTCTTCATTAATGAAACATAAATTATAATTACTCCTTGTAAGGTATTTGACACACCTTGTAATAACAATGTACACAGAGAGGATGATTTCATTTTGTGTCAGTTCCCAGCCTGCTTGTACTCACTGAGACCCAACAATAAGAATAATCACCTTGTTGGGGAAGATGTGGTGGTTCAAACATCTAAGTAAAGAACAATGACAAACTGTTTTACAATCCAGGGGGTTTTTTTCTTCCACTAAACTTACACAAAGCCTCATGAAGATTTACGTTTCAGATTTAAAAACATGATTTTTGAGAGTTATAGGCTGTCCAACTCCTGGACATGGATCAATAATTAAAATTATTTGTGGCTAAGACCAGCAGCTACTTCTGCTCTCAGTAATGAAGCTTAGATTAGGTATCTAGAGATCCCTGACCCGACCTGACTTAAAGTAGCTTCACTTCACTGAAGTGTGACAGCAATTTGTAAGGTATTTCCACCCAGCTTGAACCAAAATTGATTGTTGTGCTTTGAAACAATCTGTAGCAATTCAATACAGTATTCAAGCAAAGGAGATGCAGCAGAATCCAGTGAGAATAAGAAAACGAGAACAATCTTGTATTTCAAGACCCTCTTACATCTTCAGAAAATATTGTACATCGATACACATCAAAGGATTTAAAAAAGGAGCATAGAGATTTTGTTTGGTTTGTTTAAATTTATAGCTACAGAAACCTGAGTATGGTACAATAACTTGACACTTAAAAATCATGCATCTCTGAACCATCCAGAGAAGGAAAGGTTTTTTCTTTAAAGTACATCACAGCCACCTCAGAACAAATTATGTTTCTCCTCTGAGAAAACAACTAAAAATCATTATTGTGCTTCTAAAAAATCTGGAAAACTTGGTCATATCAAAAGATGAGAGCAACTCACACACAGTGCCTTAAAAAAAGAGTCTGAAAAGAGAGAAATGTTATTTGTGGGAGCTGTTTTTTTTTTAAAGATTACCAACAGGAGATACAAAAAAACTAAGGAATAGCCAGATGTGACAAACATTCCAGGCTTCACCTGGCTCAGCCACCGGTCCCAGCAAATCCCCAAGGATTGTCTCCTATTAATCCAAGAGCCCACGGCAAACTGGCCGGCACAGCTTCCTTTCCAAGCTGTATTTCACACCTTCCTCACGGCACATCCCTGGGACAGGAGCTGCCCGACATCACTCCACAAACTCTGGGACCAGCCAGACTAAAAGCAGCCTTGTTTTCTCACCTGGAGCCTCAGGTGTGAGGAACCATGGTGCCCTTTGGAAGTGCTGGGCAGAACGGGAAGGAGATCTTTGCTTGAAGTGTGAATCCTGAGAAAGCACCTCTTGTGCACAGTTCTAACCCTCACCGGAGGGAATGAATCTCTTCACAGTTCTAAGCCTCACAGGAAAAGATACTTCTACAAGAACAGGTCTTCAATAAAGAGCTGTGTCATTTCTGTGTCATTAGTTCAGTACTAATTACCTAAACTATACATACACACTTTTGGGCTATAGTGGGGTTTTCACAAAGTAACAGCAGCAATTAAGGTACATTTACAGAAATGTGAGCGTCAAACCAAAATATTTTACCTCAAAAGAAAACATTAACAAAGCACTTTGTTCATCTTCAATGCTGATTCTCAATTTGGTGTTTTGTCTCGATTTTCATTTCAAATGAAGTGTTGACAGTTTGGTCTTTAGTCTGATGCAGAATGAAAGCAAAATTTCCAAAGATCGCTCTTTCTTTTGAAGCTCAGATAGCAGTTCCTTATCTCGTGCCAGTGGGAGGGGCAGGCTGAGCCCAGCACACACAGGCACTCACAGCAGTGGGGGATGTTTGCAGCCCCTGCAGGGACGATCCTGGGGACTGTCCCATCCCACCTCACTTTCTATTTACTACCACCACATTTTATTGTACCTGATGGAGAGGAGAAAAGGATTCTCTGACAGTTGATAAAGTGTCAAGATTTATTTTTTTCAGTTAGTTGTACTTTATTCCCAGCTTGGGAAATCTCTCTTCTCCCCACAGCAACACTGGCAGCCTTCACCCGAAGCCTTCCCAGAACCCAAACAAAGCTGGTGCTTTACAGCTGGCCCAGCTCTGCCCATCCATGCCAATGACAGTTTTATTCTTATCTTGGTTTCAGAGAGCTGAGGCTGAGCCCAACACATCACCAGCTGGGAACAGTGTCAGCACCAGGATTTGGCTGACCAGACAGCCCAGGAGCTTTTGTCACACAGAGATGTCACAAGCAAGGACAGCACAGCAGTGACCATACAAGAATGTCAAAAAATGCATACAGGAAGGAGGGAGGGGAAATGATGCTAAATGGCCTCCAAGGAGGGAAACATAATGGAGAAACAGTAAAGAGTAAAAGATAAAAATCCAGTTTCCTTTGAGAGAAGGCTCTGATCTATGTTCACCATAACACAACTGGAGCTGCAGCATGACACACGAGCACTTTGGGGGAAGTTAAATGTATTTTTCTCTTTATATCCAATATCAGGCTCCTTCACTACAATAAAACTGTAAAAGAGGAACATTTATCTGTGTTCCCTGCTGTCAAACCTGGTATATACACACAGTAACATCACACCTACAAATCTCTATCCCAACCAGACCAGCACAAAATTGTATTTAAAAGAAAACTAGCGAATTCTAGAGCTTGCTTAAAATTTCATTTATTTGTATTGTAAGCCAAGGTATCGTCCTCAACTCAGAAATGCACTGCTCAGCCTCCTTAGGAGCTGTAACAATCAGTGCACTTGTCAAAGAAAAATCCACAAGCAATTCAGTGACAGAGAAAAGGGACATTTTTTACACACATGCTCGTGCTGTGCACACACACACTGAGCAGTTTCCAGTTTCCCCTGTAAGCAAAATGCTGATGAGCTCTATCCATTATACCATTGGAAATAACTAAAACACAGGAGAGGAAGGGGAAATGAGGACATAAAGTCTTTGTAAGTATTTACACATCCCATTATTAAAATAAATGAAGGCTAATTAACATGGAATTAGCCACAAGTATGAAATACAAAATGAATTAAAACTGGTTTCTAAGTAAGATGAATATTACAATCAACTACTGTTAAAATTAAAATATAACATGGTTTTCAAAGCTGTAGTGAAATATGAATTAATAATTCTAATAGCAAGAAAAAACAAACTTACGTAATTGTTTTACAACACTTTGGAGAGCTCAAATTATTGCTTTTTTTCCTCAGAAAAAGCCCAGCAGGGGGGAACCTCCCCCATTCTTCCTGCCAGCTGATATTACATTAACAAGAGTCTTCATGTTAAAGCAAGTACTTCATATATTTAATAGCTGTTGAGAACACAACTCAGTTCTTCCTAAACAAAATGTAGCACCTCCTGTGAACATAAAAAGCACTGCTTTAATCTCTAATCAGTTCCTATGTAATAATGCCTTTGTTTTGTAATGAATTCCACTCCTTCAATGTGCCTGTAGTTGCAGGGTTCTGCTGAATCACAGCTTACACAACCACAGCCTCGAAACTCCAGAGCCTCAGCACCGGGGCTGCAGCTGCCTGGGCAGCAAGACTTTGCTCTGCAGCTTTCTGTGGCTTGGAGACACCATGGAAATCAGGAATTCAGCCTGCCCAGCATGCAGCTCCACCAGCCCGGTTAGACCTGCCTCAGCTTTACCCTGATACTTGAAAATAAAGACCAAAAGCAAGCTAATACTTTATGGAAGCTCTCAGAACTGCTGGCCTAAAGGTTTACCTGTCATACATGATTTTAAACTTCTTAATTCAGCAGCTTCACCTTCTTTTCTCTGCCTTCTGGTTCTGAAATCTTCAATGCTCATTTGTGTTATATTTCAAACTTCTCTCAGTAGGTAGAAGTATACTCTTGTTTAAAAACTGGCAACTGAAATTCCAGCTGAAATAGAAAATCCTAAGGCAAGTTAGAAAGGCATTTCTCCTCAAGTTTAAATGACTTTCTGGGTCCGAGGCATCCAATCACTCTGTCTTTCACTCTGTCCAAGTCGATTTACACTCAGGTGGCAAACACTGCGAGATAAGGGCTGGAGTCAGCCCCGTTGTTTAATCAAACTATGATTACAATTTGCAGCAGAGGTGCTAACAAGGTTTCTGTTCCTGTCTCAGAGAGGTCTGGCAGTTCTGCTGTCCCTTACTCCAAGCCCCTGTCCCGCCACTGCCCTGCTCAGCTGCCTGCAGCCCTGCTCCCTGCCAGGCTGTGTCACAGACACTCTCGCACTCCAGGGTTTGGGAAAAGCTTGTTGGAACTCCACCCCGTGCACAGGCTCTTATCTGGCAGCCTGGGATGGCACCAGGTCGTGTTTTCCCTCCTCTCAGGAACTGCCACACAAGGAGAGAGAAATGTGCGAGCTAAGAGGGAGACTCCTGGTGTTTTCTTATGAAACCCTGCATTAGTCCTGACTGGATAGGGGACAACGCCCAAAACTGCAATTCCTCAGAAATCCTATTTTAACTTTGGGAACATAGCCTTTCCCTCATCCACAGTCTCCAAGCATTTCTCTCTAACAAATGTATAATACATGTACAGGATCTGTGCCAGTTTTCCTTTCATTAGGGGAAGGCTCCATTATCTCACCCCGCTCACCCCTCTCCTACTTATCCTGTTAGATACAAAAATGAGCAGCTCTGAGTAAGAGCTGATGTTTTCTGCTCAACAGACTTGAAAAGCAACATCATCTTCTCTGCTGCTTCCTTGAAGCACTCCTACACACACCCTTGGGGCCAACACCTAGAAAATGCCCTCTGGGAGTCTGCTCTTGGATCCCTGCTCTTTAGGAGTGAGTTTGTTCTTGGATGGCTGCTCTGTAGGAGTGTCCTCACTTCCAGTTCCCCAGGGAATGGTCCCAAGCATCTTTCAGTTACTGCAATTTAAATAAGCTCTTTGTGCATGTCACAAGATGCTGATCATACTTTGGAAACTTAAGCTAAATGAATTGTTTTAAATAAACATCAAAGCCATTTTGTATCCTCTTCCACTTTGAGGCTATTCATTTTGATCCCAGCACAAAGATCTCAACTTCCCCATCCCTGGAAGTGTTCAAGGCCAGCTTGGACAGGGCTGGAGTAACCTGGTCTAGTGGAAGGTGTCCCTGCCCATGGCAGGGTGTGGAATAAGATATCCATGATGGTCCCTTCCAACCCAAACCATTCTAGAATTCTGTAGTTCTGTGATCCTAGAAATGGAAGTGCCAGGCAGAAATACATTTCCATGCAGGAGAGGAGAGTCAGGGGCAGCACTGGCCATTTCCCAAGGCAGGATGGAAAACTGGCAGTGGAATATTGCTGTTACTTAAAGAGGAAGATGGATCAACAGTACCTGGGTTTGTACTCTTCACTGACAATAGCCTTGGACTGTGCCTAATGCAATTCACATTACCAAGCCACAGAATACATTCTTAAACTGTAAGGGACTGGGGAGGCAGGCCACAACTGTATTCCACAAAGAAAGGATTCTCCTGCTGGTCTCAGAAACAATCTCAGTAGTCTTCTAGGACTTCCTGCTTTTTGCAATTTCAAGGGTTAATAGAAAAAAGAATTAATTCTGAGTTTCAGTAAAAGAGTTCATATTCTTCATTTATAGCCTTCATGAAATGGAGTACAAGACTTCTGTGTAAGAAGAGAGCTACAGTTAGTACCTGTGGTTGGCCCCCAAGTACACAATGACACGATTTTCATACACCTTCTTCATAGTTTTCTCAATTTGCTTCAAAAATACTTGTGGAATTCTCCCACATAAAGTGTGCACTGTATCCAGAAACCTCGACTGCAGAGGGTAGTACAAGGACTGGAAGAGATTGTCTTCAAATGGAAACTAAGGAAAAGAAATAAAAAACAATTTTTAGTTTTTAT
The DNA here is from genome assembly GCA_013396995.1 of Dicaeum eximium. NCBI lineage: Eukaryota > Metazoa > Chordata > Aves > Passeriformes > Dicaeidae > Dicaeum > Dicaeum eximium. The sequence goes on along the minus strand of VWZP01008455.1, from coordinate 3,240,579 downwards.
TAGTTGTGAAAGGGCATTTTTTAAGTTTCTGTAAGAGAAAACCTTTCATAGGTAGGGAATGTCTTGTCCCTCTACCTGCCAAGTGTCACCAACCCCATCACTTCACACCCTGCCTGCCTGAGAGTGTGCATTACAGGAATTTCATTAATGTAAGGATACTGTAAGGAAACAGGAGTTCTGGCAAGCAGAGCTGTACACACACAACACCCCAAGAGGACACGGGCACCTTGACTGTGGACAAGCTTCTGCCCTCCCTGTGCCTGGAGGCTTCAGGTGCTCAGGGAGGACAAGCTTTCCCTGGGAATTAATGGACCAGAGCTGCAGCCCCAGCATGGGAATCTCCACTCCAGCATCTTTTTTCTACCTTCAGTATTACAGAAAAGCAATTTATCAGCCTTTTTGATTACTATAATACAAAGGAGAAACATTTAAACCACCTCAAACGTGTGAGAGGCCAAAGTATCCGTGTTCATTTGTGCCTGGTGGATTTTACACACACACAACCACCCAGCCTGATGGCTGGCAGAGCAATGTGAGTGAAGCAGGGCTCCACCCTGGGACAAAGGAGTGGAGGCAGCACTTACATCCCGGATCACCTCGTAGAGGGCCCTGAAGGTGGGCTGCTTGTCGTCGTGGTAGACGCCCCTGTTGCCGTGCAGGATGGAGACGCCCTCCTGCTCGGCGCCCCTGCAGTTGCTGCCGTACATGCAATGGTCGGGCCGGTAGTTCCACTGGCAGGGGAACACGTACAGACACTCTGCCCACACCAGCAGGGCACAGGGAAGGAGAAGAGACATGTCAGACAAGTGTTAGAACAAACTAAACCAGCCTGGGAGCCATGATTGGGAATATTCAGTTACATCTTTTGCAAGTATCCCCGACAGAGACACTTCCTTCTCTCAGGGGTGACTGCACTCCCCAGCTGCTGGTCCGGGACAGACAGGGCAACACAAAATCTGGGACTGAACACAACCCAAGGGAGCCCTTCAGAAAGCTGGAGTGGAAGAATCAAACCAGAGAGTACACAGCAGGTGACACTGTCCAGTGCCCTCTGCCATAGGAAGGAGTTTCTGGAGTGACAGAATGACTGGGGAAGCACACACAGCAGTGGGGTTATGAAAAATCCACACTCCTCCTGAGGCCAGCATGGGGAAACTTGCACAGTATATCCAGTGTTTGCTGCTGAAGCTGTCAGAGAGGCCATGACAATTTGTTACACAGCAGAGCATAAGGGGTGGTGTATTTTATCCACAGCCCTGCAAAGAGTCATCATCCATTAATTTCACAGGTCTAGGTTATTTAGAGATGAGCCTAATTTCTCAAAAGGGCTCATAACTCCCTTTCTCCTGGTGATTTTTTAAAAAATCTGTGCACACAGTGCTTGCAATCTGCTTGTCATAAATCACTCCAGCCTCTGCAACCTTTCTGCCTTGGCCCTGGGGAACAATGAATCATGGCTGGTGCCAGCAGGGCACGGCAAAAGCACTGAAGATGGAATTCTTCCCTTGGCCTTTCTCAGCTTCCCAGGATGCCAGCAGCTGCTGCCGTGTGGTTCTTGAAAAGCAGAACAAAAACTTTCTGAACTTTTCTTCCCTTAAGGCCTCTCCAGCAGAGTTCTCCAGAATGGGAGAGCAGTGTTTGGAGATGGGCAAAGGAGCAGCTCCTCAGGGGAACAGAGTTCTCTGTGGTTTTAACTCACTTCTACCAAGAGGCACCTGCAGCAGTCTTGGCCAATTCCCTCCCAGCCAGTCTCAACAACCCAGAGCTTAAGACCCCAGAAAGTCCAATTTTCTGAGTTAACTGTATACATTTCTTTTGTTTTCTTTTCTTGAGCACTCTGACAGTATGCAATTCACAAAAAATTCTTTACCAATTCTGAGGAAAGCAGATTGCTGTGCAGGAGAGACTCCACATGTAGCTTTGATAGAGAACACTCATTACAATATTGAAGTATTTTTGCAGCCTTTGTTTTTTTCCTGCACACTCCAGTGGACATCTTGTGTCTGGCTTCACAACTAATCTGGCTCCATATTTTTCTTTCTCCAGGAGACCATACTCCCAATAACGTTCATTTCTTTTTGGAAATTAATTCCCACTCTATTTTTCCCTAGGACTGGGGGTAATCTATGATGTACTGGGACACTGATGTTTGACATCTGTCTGCAGCAAACAGATGTTTGCTTTTTGCTTTGCTTCTCCTCACTCCAGCAGTTTGCCTGGATTTGGGTATATCCAATTACCTACCCTGTGACTTCTCAGACAAAAAGCAAGGGAGCAGAATAAATAAAGACAATGCCAAACTTGGTTTATTCTTAAGATAACTTAAGGTGACAAGGTCACATAGGAAACCAGGAGAAGCAGTAGGGATGGATACTCAGCATCCAGTTAGAAGCATGAAATGAAGTTCTCAGTTTCTCTGGGAAGCGTGTGCTATGCTCCAGTGTTTAAATCCCTGCATTTCCCACCAGCAGGACATCCATGACATCATCTGGTGCCTGCTGAGGCTGGGTCACTCAGCTCAGAGCCTGGAGGCTGCTTTAGATGAGATATTCCAATGGCTGTGTCCACTTTCTGTCTATATTAACTTTGTTACTCATTTGCATAAGCGTCACAAGTCAGCTGAATTTCAGAAAAACTGGGCTTAGCTTTGCAGAAAGTTTGGCACTTTTACATTCAGATAAACATCTGAAACAAAAATATTTTTGTAGCTACACCCTGGTCCAGTGACAACCTGAAGCACACACAACATGAACTTCATCCCTATGCTTCATCATTACTTTTACATCTCATGATTTTCTCAAATCTCCAGAAAACAGATTTACATATTCCATGGAACCAAGTCCAAGCCCCATTACCTGCAGCAATGTCAAAAATATTTTCATAGGTTATAAATCCTTTGAGGATGCAGTTACACAATAACTCCATACCAGAGTATTTATGCACATTATAAATAACAAATGGCAGTTTAAAAAAATAAATCAAGCTCAAGATATTTTCTCAACACAGATAATGACAACTCTGAGATTCATTCCTTACCTGGGTTAAAGTAAAAAATGATATTTAGCAAATCCTGGTCTCCCCACGTGATGTAATTTTTGTACTTTTGGTACAATGGATATAACATTTCCTCCCAAGTCAAGCCACCTGGTATCAAGCTGTTCTGCAGGGCAGGAAAACAGAAGCATGGGGTTAATACCACAATCAGTGCTATGGTATCTGACCCAGAGTGGGCACACACAAATCTCTACGTTCTGCTAAGCCACGTTGGACACCCAGGTGAAAAAGGAAAAACTGCCAGGAAATGTTAGACCTAGACTGGGCTGCAACAGCAGAACTCACTGTGTTTATCTCAACAGGAAAACAAGGTCTCCTGGGCCCAGCTCTGATGTCAGCTCCTGCTATTCACAGTCTTCCTATTCTGAGTAACAGGAGGGGAAAAAAGTGAAAAAGTGGAAAATGCAGGGACAAGGTGAAAACCACGGAATAAAAGCAAGGAAAATTACACACTAAAGATCACCTTCCCTGGGAATTACGGTAGTAAGAGCAATGTTTGGTTTTTTTTTTCTCCAGCTGTTCCTGTAACAATGTGGGAAACCCCTGGCATTGCCTGTGGAACCACTTGGGTAAGCAAAGTTTTAGTGCTTACAGAATATGTGCTCACGGATCTGTCGTGAAAATGTTCCTTCTCACTGACACCAGGTCACAGAGTCACTTATCTGCAGAAGGATGCAAAAGTCTATTCACAACAGATCCAAAAATCATTTCTCCAGGTATTCACACCAAGCCTTCCAATTTTAAAAACAATACAGTGACTGCACTGAAGATCCTTGAGTTTGTTCTTTCATGCATCTTTCCAGGGAAACGTAAGAAGTTGGGGAAGCCATTTTTAACACTGCTACCAGACTGCTTCAACTGCAAGTTCCCACTTCTCCAGCCTTGACGAAGTTTCATTTATTTTAATAATCATGTTCCCAAGAGCTTTTAGTATCCAATTACACATATTCTGTATTTCAAAGAGAAATCTTTACTTCACTTCCATTTAAGCCTTTTATCTCAAACCACGACATCTTCGTATTACGAACTTCAAGCAGTTTCACACTGAGCCTTCCAAGAAGTGACAAACACACCAGTGCTGAGTTCCTGCAGCAGCTGCATTTGCTCTCACCTTGAAGCGAGTGCTGCGGATCCGTGTCAGGTTCATGAGCATCACGCCCGAGTTGAGGCCGGCGCTGCCGTAGAAGGGGTGCCGGGCGAAGCGGCTGTACCAGCCGATCTTGGGCAGCTCGTGCTCGGGGGCCATGGCAGCCAGCTGCGTGGAGTTGAACTCTCCCAGGAGGTGCCAGATGTCATCCATGGGCCTCAGGAACAGCACATCAGTGTCCACGTAAAGCAGGGAATCCACATCCTTTAAAATCACCTTTGGGGTTTGCGCACCGGGAGGAGAAACAAATCGGGGACAACAAACCCAAAGGTTACTGGCAAAAGGCACTTTTGTTTTAAACTGATCATTTGGAAGATGTTACTGATTTATCAGCTAAATGTAATTACACAGAGGAACAACAGTTGTCAGATTATTGGCTTGTTGTTTGCTGTGGGGTTTTTTTGAACTGCACAATAAAGCAGCTACCAGAGCACTGAGGTTGGATTAAGCTTCTCATGAAGCAGCAATTCACCGAGCTCCCAAAAATACCTGCAAGGACTACTTAGTACCTGTTCAGAAATTACATATAAATAAAATATATTTACAGAGCCTTTTTCAAGATCTGTAAGTGATGAAGCATACAGTGTTCTCCACTGGCAGGAAGAGTAACCCAGGAGACCAGAGTATTTAGACTTGCCTTCATATATAATTAATATACACAACTGTTTCACACTAATTAAGACAACCCCATTGATCACCAACACATGTACATCCCTCCGAAGAACAACATTTGGTTTTTTAACAGAAAGGTAACATTAAAACATATCAGGTGGTGTTCATAGCTCTGTTACCAGATTCTGAATGAGAAATAAACCCAGTAAAGCTGGTCAGGGCAGAAGGCTGTGAACTGCAGATCAGAGCCAGGATATTCCTGCAGTTCCTGCTGCCCATGTTCCCCCTTGTGGCTGCCCAAATCCTTACACGCTCGTCCATTAATATCCAGGCTGGGACAAATGACCTGGTGCTTCAAGCTTTGTCAAGTAATAAAGATCATCACCTAGAGCTGACCACCAGTTCCAACTGCATTTTTGTTGCTCTTGTTCATTATTTGCTAAAACTGTTCAAACTTTCCTGAAGGACTGAAATTTTCTTACTTTGGTCTAGCCAAAACCCCTCCTATTTACTTCTCTCTCTTTCTTTAAAAAGCAAACCCAAAAGGTTTTGGATTTCCACCAGGTAGAACAGAACAATCACCCTCTCATCCAACTGCAATGACATTAATGACAAACTCTACTATTTATGCAGGTTACAAGAAAGTCTACCAAAGAAATTGGGTTTTACATAAATTCTAATGTATTGTGACTGAGGATTACCTGTGAAATAGAGTGAACAACATTAGGATTTTCAACAAGTGAGTGAAAAATATCACTTCTAAGCATGCTCAACAGGAATCCACTAAGATGCTAAATCCGTGAGTCAAGACTTAAATGAGATTTTTCACCTGACTCAACACTTTGGGATTCAGACTGACATTTAGTCAAGTTTAACAAATCCCTGACCTGTATTTCTGACAGGATAACTACATGTTCTTCCTACAGAACAGGGCAAACAGGAGAAGGAACTGTCTCTGCATTTTAAACAAACGTTATGCTTACAACAAACTCAAAGTGAACACATTCAGCACAATCCAGATCTCTCTGCTGGGACCTGTGCTAGCTCCTTTAAGCCCTTCCCACTTTCACATGTTGAGTGTTAAGACTCCTTTAAAAGCTGCAGATGTCAGTTTGAATTGCTCACATCTCTCCTGGCTGTGCCTTGGGTAGGGGGGATTTAATTTCACCAGCTGCAGCTGTAGGAGTTCCTCACAGAGCAGGAACCTGCAGTGCAGTTTAGAAGTGACACGCAGTGACCTGGAGCAGGAGCTTTGCCAGGCTGTGTCTGGCAGCCTGGGATTTTGGAAAGGGATGGCCAGAAACATGGCTTGCTCTGCTTGTCCTCCCCTTGCTCTGCAGGCACTTACAGCTTAAAAGTGTGATTTTTTTTTTTTCCCAGCTATGAGAGTATTCTTAGTAAATCTGTCAAAAAGTTCTGCACAGAACTGGCTATGTTTAGCCTGGCACTTCACTTAAATACTCAATTATCTGTAATTTGACTTCACAACTTCTGTCTCCATAGATTCTCCCTGTGTTAGCAAGGCTGGCAAGGAATAACACACTCCTGAGTAAACACATGCTGGTGTGCTGTGAAGCTGGGCTACCTAAGGGTTTGTGAGGGCTCATGTGGCAGCTTAGCTCAGCTCGATCCAAAATTAGGGACAAATCACTAAGCTTGATGCCAGAGTAACAGTGCCACAAAGTTGAGTTACTAAACCTCACTGTAGTAAGAGATTAACTCAAGTTACAGCACAGACTTTTGTCTAGATAAGGCCCTGGCATCTATTCCCACTGGGCTGGATACTTGAGCATCCCTCAAGAGGAAAACTGTAACACAGGGATATTGTTAATCTATCTTAAAAGCTCTTAAGTAGATTAAGTGTTTTGAGAAGGGCTCTAAATGTTCATCCAAAAATCAGCCAAAAATCCCTTAAGCATTTCAGGATACTTTAGCTGATTGTTCTGGTAGCTCCAGAAGAGCAGCACAGAGACAGCTGCAGGCAGCCCTGGGAGACCAACATCCCTGGGACCAGAGATGTTCCTCACCTGCTGTCTTAACACCCATGTCAGGAGTTCAAAGCAGTTCCCAGCGACTGCTGAGAGCACTGCCCTCCTAGTTTAATGTTCAGGTTTCATCCTGTGTCCCTGCAAAGGCCCTGGATGGCTTTGTTGCAGTAGAGTGCAGCAAGAGATTGACTTCTGAGATTACACAGAGGCTCCATCTACATCCCCTGCAGCTAAGTCGCAAATGTGATCAGATGTCTCAGAATGCCTCTGAAAAATGCAGGATGCTCTACAGTCTTCCTTAATATTTTAGCATCCTGGGTAGAGTCAACAAGTTGGGAACGTGCACTTCAACCTGCTGCCCAGGACAGAGCAGTCCAGCACTGCAAACTGCAGGGTCACACCCCACAGCTCTGCTTTCATCACTGGGTAAAACCCCTGAAAGGTTCTTACCCAATTTTCCCTGAACACATTCCTCAGAGCCTCCTGTCCACTTTCACACGCCCCTGGTGCTGCAGAGAAGATCTCTTTGGCAGGAGAGACACTTGTGAATCAAAGACTCGCATTCCACTCGGGCTTAGAATTATCAGGAGCAAGACAATTTGCACAACTGAGAGTTAAACAGCTGATAACTACTGCTCTCCTGGGGTCCTCCCTAAACCCAGGCACATTTCATGCTGCTGCAGAGAAAAACGCTCATATGGGGAAAGATAAAAAACAAATCTGATATTCTTCTGGTATTTATTAAAAATTAAGTTCAAACTAATTCTCTAGACAGTATCACTCGGAACCCTCTGCTCCCACTGTGTGCAGACAGTTCAAGTGGGTATCAGAACCCAGTTATCAAACACCAAAAAACCAAAATAATGGCTGGAATTACCCAGAAACAGCATAAGGTGGTGCCAGCCTGTGAACTCAAGCACGAAAACTCGAGGGTCCCCCAGGACATTTGCCACCTCAGCTATGATGACAGCTTGTTTATTATACCCACATCAACTCTGTGTCAGCTGCAACTCCTCTTGGACAGCCCCTCCTACACAAAGCCATAAACCTCAGCCTGACCACACACAGCATTTTGCAACTGCCCCTAGAGAAACAAACATCTACAGCTGCCCCCTCATTCTGCTAACATGCAACAGTCTAATATTCCTTAAAAGAAGTTACTGGAGAACTTCAGCAACGTGTGACTGACAAAAAGCAATCAGTAAAAGCACTGCCCAGCCTCAAGGAAGCAGCATGAATGCATAACCCCTTTCTGTCATCAGAACACTGAAGAGAAATGAAAGTAAAGTCATTCCTATGATCAGTCCCCCCAAGTGACAGAAAGTATCCCAGAAGAACAGAGATTTCTGTTTACTCAGGACATCCTGACACTCTGTATGGAACAAGCTAACGCTCTGGGATTATTTACCAGGTGATACAAATATTAACTCAGGGGAAAGAGGGTCCCTGCTGCAGTTGGAGTTACTTCCAGCCCATCTGGCCTTTGTGCTGTTGATAGCCCACCCCTACATGGCAGATCAGCAGAACTGCTGACAGCACATATTTTCTCACATATGTATTCACAGGCTACGTATCTGGACATGCAGCTGTCTCCTGATTGCTTCCATCTGAGAGGGGAAAGATTTCTTTGTCCCCCTCCACTTCTCCTAAGACAGCGATGAAGAAATCTGGATCATGTGAACAGCTTGTCACTTCACTGGAGTCACCCCAATCAACAGCAACCCACAAGATATTTTTGATAGATGTTCTCAGTTCCACAGAAATTGCTTTATGCAAACGTTCTTTCAACTTCTGATATGCAAAATTGGTATCAACACTTCCCTTCTCTCCAAGTTTACGACACTGAGTATAATACAACTTTTCAGTGAACTTGAGGAGTCCAGGATACACCAAGCTCTTGCATGAAATCCAACTTCAAACACACTGGAATTATTACCTTAAGGGCAATTCTGAGAGTCTTGGCAAAAAGAAGTAAAACTCAAGGAAAAGGGAATACTGAGAGCATCAGTTTAAGGGCTAACATATGGAAAGGAAGATGGTGGGTAAAGAGGGCATCTTGTAAAGAATGTTATTTACAAAAGGCATGCAGCATCTACCCCAAAAGATCTGCCCTGTGAGAGAGCTCCCAATGTTTGGCTGGAGTCTGGAGAGTCTGGAGAGCCCGAGAGGCTCATGGAACCAGAGACAAATCAGAAACACACATCCTTTGTTAGCCAGGAAAAAGCCAGCCTAGATTCCTGTGTTGTTTTTTTACAGTGTCTTAAAGCACAGACTAAAATTATCTTTGAGCAGATGTTTCAGCCTGAAAACGGTTTTAATATTCCACCAGCAAAGCTTCCTTTCTGTGGAATTAACCTTTTCCTGAAGCAACCTACTCAGAAATCCAGGTGCCTTACCGGAAGAAACAGGCGCTGGGCAGCACATGGCTTGAATAACTTTTTCCATTCCTGAGCATTTCCTACTGAGAAGGTGATTGGGTAAATGTTGGACTCAAACTTCTTTGTATAAGAGGAAGGCCACTCCTTTAGCTGAAAGACATGGTGGGAGGAAATCAGACACTACACGTTATGGAGCTTTTGTAAAAAAATGCATGCATAAGGAATTTATAAGTGTATACAGTAAACAATGTGCTCAGCTGCTACTTGTTGATGTCAGTGTAATTTTTCTCAGAAATTTACAACTTGTAACTAACTCATTTATTTATTTATTACCAAATGACAAAGAAACTCACCTTCTTCTCAAATTCAGGCTTTAAGGAATCCTCGGCAAAGATGTGGAAGCAGAGCCTCCTGCTGCTGAAGAGAACTGCTGATTTCAGCATGATCAGCGTCTCCTCCAGCCGGTCCCCACATGCCACCACTGCCAGATGCATGCACTGCAAGGATGAGGGCTCCTTTGGATGTTTCTGCTCTCCAGGCTTCCTGAAAATTCAGGGATAGGCACGTAAAAATTACTGAGGTAGAGTAAGATGAAGAGAATGCCTCATTAACAGACATCAGGGTTGTTTTTTTCCTTCATCATTTTGCAAGGGATCAGGATGTTTTTTTCTGGTTAGGTATTTACAGAACAAGCTAAGAGCATGGTAATTTCTGTCCAGGGTACACATCAATAGTGTTACAATTATACTGTAAATAAAAAGGTTATTTTGTTTTATTCCTGCATTTCTGGGTTTGCAAAAATCACCGCACTACAGACACAGATGAAGCCAATTTCACAGCACCTCAAACCAGACACCACCTTGCAAATGACAGCTTTTTCCCCAGCCCAGAGGTCACGAAGCCAGAACAGAGTTACAACAACCCAGCCAACTTTCTAACACAATGCAGATCACACAACTCCATTCAGCAACCTCACTTCCAAGCCCATAATGGCTAGACTGGAAGAAGACATCTATACTTACAAAAAACCACTCCATCCATATATAAATTGTTCTAACAGTTAATTAATTTTGCTATTAAAGATGCATGCCTTAATCCTGGCCTGAAGGCACTGGCAGAGTTTCAAAGGACTGCTCTCCATTTCACCCCATGGAATCCATGAGTTTTTGCTAAAATAGAGATTTTTAAAAACAAATATAGTCACACATCCCAGATGAATCAGACTATATTCCAAGGGCCAAACTGTGGGATTTTCACTTAGCACCCACCTGTGTGGGCTTTAAATACATCTCATCCAGATATAGGGAACACAGTAAGAGGCACAATGAAGCTTCCTGCTAGCCAGAAAAATCAGCTTCTCCTGGGGAGCTGAAGACCTTTTGAGAGCAGTCTTTTGGTTCTGTGTTTAGTGTGGAGATAAAAATTGCATCCTCCAGGAATGCTTGCACCATGGTGTATCCACATTCCAACACAGATGGTACTGAGCCTCCATCACACAGGATGGAGCTGACCAAGCAATGAAATCCCAGGCACAGTAATCATTCCTGGAGAGTTCAAAAGGCAAATCATAGATCACTGCCTGCTCTGGACATATCTCTGAGCAGAGGACACCAATCCCAGCCCGGCTCAGCACACACAGTTACACACAATTATTCACCGGAGTTAATGCTACAAACAGAAATTCTAAATAAAGAGAAAAAAATGACAATTTTAAGCTGTTGTTATTTTTTCCAGACTTGAAGTGCTGCTCTGTGCAACAGTAGCATTCTTCTCTTCAGAGTAACCCACCTCTGTGTAAAGGAACACCAGGCACTGGCACTTCACTGACTACACAAAGCATCACGTTTCATTAAGGGCTTAGAATCTTCTGCTTTAGTCTTAATTAACCCCCAATTTCATCTGTGTATAAATAATGGCATATTAAATCTATGTGAAGTGGCATTTACTTTCCAACCTATTAGTGTAAAAAGAGCTGAATTATTGAAGTGAATAATTAGCTGCTCACATAGATCACCTTTTCCCCCTTCTCCCTATCTGTGTAATGTTTCCATTTAATTGAGTCTCTAAATCAAGCCATGCACAGGCTGGGAGCTGCTTTGATGTAGTTTCTGGCAATGCAATTCACTGGGAGAGGGACTAAACCCTGCACTTTTATTGCAACATTTCAAAACCCCACACCAAAGCACTCAGCTTTCCTGGGCAGTTTTAGCCACGCTGAGCTCTGCATTATGCAGCTGTTTGGCAGTGAAAAATCCAGTACATGTAGACAACACTTCCAAAGGACACACTGAGCAGAAGCAATCCTTGGTGAAAGCAGAATGCCTGGAAAGCCCATGGGAGCAGGGGTAACAACACACATCCAACAAAGACACCGTGGAGGATCGTGGAAGATCAAGGTGAGCCTTGGAGATGAGGAATTACCAACATTGCAGGGGGTCAGGAGCCTGGAGTGGCCTGAATTGGAATAAAAATCCCAGAAAAAGGAGCTATTGAACTACATCAGTCATAGTCTGGGACACTGAGGGCAATAATCAGTGAGAGAAGTAGCAATGAGGTACAAAAGAATTTTGGGAGGACACTTTGCATCTTCTTTTTAAGTACATAAAGAAACTTAGAGGGTAGTGAAAACAAAGGTGAGCTGCAATGGGAGATAAAACAGTGCCACAGATGCATTTGACTGCAATATTAACTTAGCCTTTAAAAAATAACAATTACCCAGAAGCCTGAGAAGGGGCAGGTGTAGAAGAGGCAAAGTCAAACTGCCTGGGGGGCAAACAAGCAGATCATGGCAAAGAACATCCCAGCTCCCCTTCCCTGCCCTTCATGGGCACCTCATCCAGGGCAAGGAGAATGGATGCAACAGGGAGAACAGCAGCTGGGTGAAAGGACATCCCCTAGAGATGTGCAGGACACAGCCAAGTTGTCCCACCTGCAAAATGGGAACAGCTCTTACAGCTCTAAGAATTTCCTACCTCAAGAGACTCCCAAGACATTAAAAAGCCCATGGATCCACAGAGTTATGCAACTATTATCATTAGCTAATTCTTCCTAACATTTACATTCATTCCTCTATAGTTCAACTGTCTGTTATGAACAGTCTGTAGTTGGATTTTATAACCTAAATTAAATGCTTAAACACATTGAAATCAATGCAGAGACCTGGGCCCTAAAGTTTAATGTGTTTGACAAGAACAAATATACAAACTTGGATTAAGCACCCCTGAAAGCATCACTAAATACCTGCAGAACTCATCCCCATGGAGTGGCTGAAGACTGAACTCGATTAAATGGAGCACAATAAAATGTTTACAGCAAAGACCTTCCCACAATACAGAGCAACTCCCATCCAGTTGCTCACTCACATTTTATTTACTGAACACAATTTTTTCAGAAAGGCACTGGCACAGCAGGAGCAGCCTGAGTGCTCAAGCACAACAGTGTGCATTCCTAGGTCTTAAAGTTTAGATTACATGTAATTTTCTTATTAGTCACAGCCAGAGTGTCTCAAACATAATTAACCCAAAACCTGTCTAAATCAATCCAAATCCATTCAAAATAATGCATTCCCACCTCATTACAGAGCCTGCTAATCTATTCAAGCCTTCAAATTTATTCCTGAAAGATAATGCACGCAGACACTTCCAAAACACACTATAGTTGTTAATTTTTGAAACCTTCTTCCCATTATGATCTCATTTACTTTTGCAGCACAAACAAGGGTAGATTTAGGCATTCTGTCAAAACTGGTGATTCACTGAACAGGCTCCTTCCCTGACAGCCACCCCTGAGCCAACGTCCCAACAACAGCTCCATGATGTGAAACACATTTTCTTGCACACTTTGAAATACAAATGTTTTTAAATCAACCTTTCTCACATTGCAGCAGTTGCACAAAATCAGCTGTAGCTTCTGTCAATCCAAACGTGGTTGAAGTTTCAACCTTCTCCTACCACTCAGAGAAAGGGAAAAAAGCCACTCAAAACCAGAATGGATGTTTCTCTCTCCTTTTATGAATTGGGTTCTTTATGAAACAAGTATGAAATACTTGGGGTTTCAGCACGTTATTATCAAACTCAAGCCAAACTTGCACGTGTGTGCACACAGGCTGCACAGAAAGAAAAAGTATCTTGACAGGTTGCCATGCAAGGGATGTTTTGCATTGAAAAAGTTACTTCCAGGGAATTAAATGTGCTGGTGAAGGTTCACTTCCCCAGCCTTGCCATGCTGGTTTAGGAGAGAGCACGGTCACATCTGCCCTTCAAATGTAAAACAATCCTGCTTCTTTTTGATTAGGCCTTTTAAACCCAACAGATCCCACCACCTGATGCCTTTCCAACCAGGCAAGCATCACCTCCACTTCAGCCACTCGTGTCACACCCTCCCCACAAAAATTCTTTTTTTATGGATACCCTCACCTGAATACATTCTAGCAGTAACTAACAAAACACAGGTTCTTTCAGCAAATGGCTGAATGGTACCCACAGAATTGTGCTTCTCAGTTATACAAACTCCAGCTGGAGCCAATGATGCAGGATGACAAGGGAAAAAACAACCACTAAGCCCCACAAACAAAATTCTGAAAAAAAATGCACTCTTTGAATACTAAATTCCTCCTTTTTTTTTTTTTTTGCTGTTGTGTCGCAGACCTTGTAAAGAGGACTTGCAAAGTCAACAAATAATCAAAAAGTTAGATAATGTCAAATTGTGAAACATGAAGATGCCACTGAAAAGCGCTTTGAAGTGGAATGGTTGTTTACACTCTCTGGCAGTTCCATACTTTCTGGGCTGCCTCCTTCAGTGTTCTTCTTGATTTCCATGATAATCACAGAGATATGCCTTAAAGAAAAATGACTTCAGGAGGTACAGTTGCTAGTGGAAATAATCTTGCTTTAATACCGGCATTTGAATTCTGTCCGTGGCCCGCTCTCAGCCCCAGAAAACATCTCCTGCATTCAGTGGGGTAACAATGCTGGGGAGAAACCAACTGCTTTAATAAAGTTAAGGAGTGAGAGCTCAAAAAACACGAATAGTCTTTCATTCAGAACATCTCTGTGAAATCCTGAATCAGAGACACAAAGACATACCAAGTTAATTAGATATATGAGGTCACACTGACCATAATATAATTGGAATGCAAAGGGGAAAACAAGCCCTCCACCCACTGAAAGCTGCCCTTTCTCAACTAATTAGTTTTTTTTAAAAAATACCCTGCCTGTAAGGTGCTGGGAGAGGAAACACACCACACCACGACTTAAAACACCTTTTAAAGTTCTGCTAAATTCATTTACATATAAAAAACCATTCAAACCAAAAAGCTCGAAAGCTTAAAATCTGCCAGTTTGGCACCCAGCGGCACCACACGGCACGGAGGAGCCGCCTCTGTCCCCTGTCCCCGGCACACCGCAAAGCGCAGTTCCCGAGGTGACAGCAGCCGCTCTCTGCCCCTAAACAGTGCCCACAGTGCCCACGCCAGCCCCGAAACAAGGCCAGAGGCAAGGAAAAGCCGCTGTTTCAGGAACGGCTCCCGCAGAGGAGGGAACCCCCGCTCGGGCACAGGGAAAACCTTTCGTGGCATCTCCGGCAACTCCGCTGCCAGGGGAAACACGCAGGGCAAAGTTAGTACTTGTGAACCTCAGCGGTTCGCGCAAGGGTTTTTCATCACCGATCGCTAGCGGGGGAAGAACATCTGGCAGAGAGAAGCGCCCGACGCACCGGCACCGAAGCGACACCGAGAGGGAGCCGCGGGGCGGGCTGGGCACGGGCAGAGCGGCCAGGGATTCCCGAGGGCAGGGGCCGGGGCACGGAGCCGCCCCGTTACCTGGCGCTGGCGCTGCCGCCGCCCGCGGGGCTCCTCCTCGGGGGGCTCCGGCCGAG
>VWZP01008455.1:3174322-3222088 GCA_013396995.1 Dicaeum eximium | reverse complement strand
TCCGTTTCTGGGCTCTTGAGTGCGGGAAGGACGAGGAGAGGGTCCAGCGGCGGGAGCAGAGGTGGGGAGGGGTCTGGAGCATCTCCGTGCTGAGAGGAGACTGCGGGAGCTGGGCCTGGTTAGGCTGGAAAACAGAAAAATGAGAGAGACTCTCATTAACGTACATAAATGTAAACGTACATAAAGAGATGTCAGAAGACGGGAGCAGACTCTGTTCAGGGGTGCCCAGCGACAGGGCGAGGAGCAGCGGCCGTGAAGTGAAACACAAAAAGTTTCGCCTCAGCGTGAGGAAGAACTTCTGCCATGGCGAGCGGCCGAGCGCTGCCCGGGCAGTGTGCAGGGTTTATTGCATGCAGTGCAGGGTTTATTGCATGCAGGGCAGGATTTATTGCATGCAGTGCAGGGTTTATTGCATGCAGGGCAGGATTTATTGCATGCAGTGCAGGGTTTATTACATGCAGGGCAGGATTTATTGCATGCAGTGCACGGTTTATTACATGCTGTGCAGGGTTTATTGCATGCAGTGCAGGGTTTATTGCATGCAGGGCAGGATTTATTGCATGCAGTGCAGGGTTTATTGCATGCAGGGCAGGATTTATTGCATGCAGTGCACGGTTTATTACATGCAGTGCAGGGTTTATTGCATGCAGGGCAGGATTTATTGCATGCAGGGCAGGGTTTATTACATGCAGGCTCCCTTGGGGACATGCCAGCCCAGCGGGGGCTCCTGTGTCACCTGCCCCAGGTGACCCTGCCGGGGAGGGTTCCCCAGGCTCTCCCCAGCCCCAGTTTTTTTGGGTTTAACGCCGAGCCTCCCGTGCATCATCCCTGCCCTGGCCCTGCTCCCTCTGCCTTTCCCTAAGGCGCAGGAGGGGCTGGGAATGGTGATTATTTGGGATACCTGGGGTTTCAGTCCTGTGTCCCAGTGGTTCCTCAGCTGCGAGGTATCAGGGATTTATGTAGGACCCCCTCGAGAAGGGATTGGGGTGGTTAATTTGGGCCAGGGATGCTCCAAGTGCAGCAGGGAGAGCTGGGCCTGGTTTTGGGGCTGCTGTTTATTCACAAACCTCTGACTGGGGAAAATAAAAATGCACACTGGCAAGTCATCCCTAAAGAGTCTAAACGAGCTACTGGGGCTTTGGTACCTCTTAGCTGTGCTTGTGATGTTGAGAGAAGAGGAAAATCCACAGGAAAGTGCATCTGGTGTGCAGGTGCAGGTGTTCTACAAGCCAGGTGTTTCCTATTTAGATACAATTCCATAAAACAACTGGCAGCTTCTCAGCCTGGAATGGGTAGAAGTGTTGCCCCTGGAATCATGTGATATGGTGAAATGGGAAGTTTTAGTATTTTTCATACATGTTAAATAAGGCTGATTACCCATATGAGAAAAAGGGTGAGCTGTTAATTTAGCCTTGTTAATTGTTAATGATTTCTGGCTGTTCACAAATTGGCAGAATGGGGATATGTTTAGTAAAGATAACTGAAAGTGAGTGGGAAGTAGTTCTTTCCCAAATAATAGTTCTATTCTGGTTTTATTTGTTAAAATACTTTTGGTTTGAAAAGCTAGTTTTCAAAACCATGTGACCTTTTGTAAGCACACCTTCCAAAACAAAAACAAACAAACAAAACAAAAAACCAAGCAATCCATAAGTGGGTTTTAAATTAAACCTGAGATGAGAAGCTATTAAAAGGTCAGAGAATTGTATGTTAGGTGAATTGTATTTTATAAATTCCTTTTCTTGTGAGGGATATTATCTAAACTGCTTTTGAATCTGTTGCTCATATTCTGGCTAATAGGTGTGTAAATTATAAAACAGCTCTATTTTTTGGAAGTATTACTTGTTTCTAGGATTTTTTAAATAGTGGTTTGTGTTCAGTTCACTAGAGAACTGCAAAAGTCTAAGGTCTGCTATGTGTGAAATTTTAAATAACAGTTATGAAAAGTTTTAGGACTGAATTTTGGTGTGATTTTCACAGAATTTTGGAGAGACACCACTCACTCTCATAAATTGGAAGCTAAAATAATCTTTTTTTTCTTTTCTTGTTTCTATAGGACCACACATCCAGTGTTTGCTTTTCCTGCTGAATTCATCATGATAACTCCAGCTTTCGAGCTGACCCAGGATCCAGATTTTCTTACAGTAAAAATCAGAGTGCCTTATGCCAGGGCTTCAGAGTTTGACATTTACTTTGAAGGGGAAGATTTCAAATTTTATGCTAAGCCATACTTTCTCAGGCAAGTAGTGGAAAAAGTTTGCAGAAATTGATCTTCATAATAGGAAATGAACTTAATTTGGTCCCTTCAGGATGTTCTTCATCTGCAGCTTTTACTCTGTTGACTACAGACAGCTCAGTTCATGCAAAGATTTGGTTTTTTGGATCTGGCCTCTTTGTTGCTAGGCATTAAATCATATTAAAGGGAGTTAAAAGAAACACTTTTCTAAATTTACTGTACAATGGCTTTTTAATTGTAAATGGCCAGACAACTCTCTGGGTGTAAATTTTGTGGAGTGTGTCTTTTCCTGGGAGGAATCCAGGGGGATTGAACTGCATGGCTTCCATTACTGTGAAGAGGAGTCATGTAAAGTCCTTGTGCTGCTTTTGGAATGTGCCTTACATTTTTACAGGCTGAGACATGAACTTGCAGAATTAGTCAGGCTTTCAGTGAGGCATCTCATTTTTTGCCTGCAGATTGACACTTCCTGGAAGAGTTGTAGAGGATGGCAGAGAAAAAGCATCTTACAATACAGACGAAGGTATTGGTATCTATGTCATAAATAATGTTACTATTTCCAGTAATTTATGCTTTAAAACAAAGCAATAAAGCAATAAATGTGTTGCTTGCAGAACCTTTATTACATGACTTAAGACAATAATCAGATTGAGGAATGTAGCTTCTGTCGATTGTTTGGTGGAAGGATTAAAAATTAAATAAAGCTTGCTTTCTTCTGTTGGCTTGTGTTTATACAGTGTAATTCAGGAGACTCCAAGTAGTTAAATATTCTCTTTCATGTTTTATCATTAAAATCCTGTGTTGTTGTGAAATAAGGTTAAAAACATGCACAGGGATCAATGCAAAATAAAATGTTACCAGCACGTGTCCTACTTCCTCTGAGGCTTTCTCATAGAGGAAAAATGCACATTTGCCTGTCTCAGATATTTTAATGCAATAATTATATTCCTACTTTCTTTTTAAGGTACTTTTACAATTCAGTTGCCCAAGGAGGTTCCTGGCCAATATTTTGAGGGGCTGGACATGCTGACATCTCTTTTAGCACCAAAGAAATCAAGATCAGCAAAACCTTTGGTAGAAGAGATGGGTATGACAAAATCAATCGTGTTTATAAAAGATGATACATGTGTGTAATGGAGCAGTTATAGATCTGTAGAGTGATACATGTGGAAAAGTACAATATTTTTATTATTGACTAGGCCAAGGTATGAGAAGGGTGTGAATAAATCAAAGTATGGATAAGAGTAGAAATATATATGTTGCAGATGATACACATATCAACTTTGTAGGTTTGGTTATGTTTCAGTTTTTCCAAAATGTGCTTTAAAAGTATGCTAATGCTCTGTAGGTCTTTGTACCCCTCTAGTGGCTGTAGAACACACACACAGTTGAGTCTTCTGCTTTCTACAAACTCCAGCTGGACTATTGGCTCAAGTGAGAAGCTAGTTAAAACCACAGGTTCTAGTGCATGTCTTGCTTAACATCAGTATTTAACAGACAAAAATGTTTTGCTGTCTCTGGTTTTTTAATACGTGCCTTAAATTATTGATAACATCACTTAGGTTCTGTCAGGGTTCTCCTAGCATCAGATGCTGATCTTGTTGAGATCAGTGGGACAGGTATATCAGTCTGAGCCACTGCATTTAAAATTTAGTGTTCCTGATCTTCATTTATGAAAGTTGGGGAGTTAGAAGCAGGACCTGTGGGTTACAGATCTCTGTGACCCAGTGCTGAGTGAGATTTCTTAAAAGATGCAGTAAAATAAGAAAGGCAAACACCAGTAAAACAATAAACCTTTCAAGGAAATAATACGTGTTTTTCTATGTAATAATTTTCTTTTTCTGACCATGCCATAAACACAGGTGCCTCTGCTGAGCTGTCTGAAGAGAATGAAGAAGAATTTGACTGGGAAATGGAACAGATTCCTTATGAAGAAAGCACTCCACTACTGCAGCACCCCTATGGATTTGGGAATTTGCGCTCAGGGGTGTTCCAGAGGCTGCAGGTCTCTGCATTTCTCTTCTCCTGTCTCAGAAGTTCTGGGGAACTTGCTGTGTAGGCTTCCTGGCTCACAAGACAACAGCTTTTGAAAAGTGCAGCACAGTTATGTAACTAACTTAGTGTTGTATGAATTGTAGTATTCACAGGTCTTGGAGCAGGATTGCTGTTTATGGAGACAGGATTTACATTCTGTTAGAACATGTGTGCTGCTTTGTTACTGTGAAATTTGTGGAGAAATACATTTCCCATCAGCATTAATGGGATGGGAAATAACTGACTAATGATGTTTAAAAGGGCACTGCAGTTGCCTATTAATTAATGTACAGCCACTTCAGAGAGTGAGAGTATTCTCAAAAGTCACAAGTGGTGTGTGATTCTTATCTTGTCTTTGTTGGGGCTGTGTGCTTTTGTTTAACATGGCAAATGTATAATAATGCAAAATAACCTCCCTGCCTTATGATGAAATGGCCTGAATAGACTTGATAATATAATGAATTCTAAGGAGCTTCAAATAATTGCATTTGCTTGGAATTTTGATGTTTTATTTGCATAGTGGAGCCTGAATTTGGAAAATTTGAAAGGGAGGTTGAAGCTTTTCTAGAGATTTCAGTGCAATGCTGATAAGCATCCTTCTTAAATTCTCCTGAATAAATCTTGTGTGCCATACAAGTGACTTGGTCCTGTAATTCTGTTCCCATTTGCAGGATGAGCTCAGTGATGTTATTGACATCAAGGATCCAGACCAAACTCCTGCAGAGGAACGAAGGAGGAAACGTTTGGCAGCTGAGGCTGCCAAGTTTGAGCCTGATCATTACCTGTGAGTATTGATTGGCTTCACCTGGCCAGGTACCTCTGAAACACATTCCCTTTTCACAAATGACTGTAGCACACAAAAAATAGAAGAACTTTCTTGAGCTACATTTCACTAGAAATGAAGTAGTTTCTAATCTCTAATGGGATGCAAATTGCAGTAATTTCAAGTTTCAGTTTTAGACTCTGTGTTCTGTCCTGGTAGAGCTACACCATTTAGTTTAATAGCTGTGTCTTGGTTGTTTCTGAACAGGTGATACCAGCCTTTTTTCAACAAAAATTGTTTTCCTGAGGAGAACAGAAGGTCTGGTAGAAATGGAGGCAAACAACTGTTCTGGTGGCCTTGAGGAAAATGTACCCTGGCTGATATCTCTTAAGTTGCTTTGACATGGAAGGGAAGCAACAAAAAAATCTGTCAGTGTGAGAGGGAAGATTGCATTCTGTGTTCAGGTTTTGTGTGGTGATGAAGTTATTGAGAAATTTCCAGTGGGTTTTTTTCAGTTCTCAGTATGTATACCATTGTTTGTCTCATATGGTAAGAGTAGGCTTAGAACTTGAATCCTTTAGGATAAATCCTCCCAGAATTACTGGATTGAGGTTTTTTACCGCAGTGGCTTTGTGCTGAGATAGAGGTGATGTCTCTCCTAGAATTCTTGTACAACTCTTTCCATCTTGCTGCTGCATGTCCTTGCTTAAAGTCCATCCCCATCCCTGCTTCACTTCACCCTTCAGCTGCAGGACTTCCTCCCCACCAATTCCCTGGGACTGAAGTGGGAGAGCTGCCCAATAAAATCAAGTGATTGGTCTGAGAAGCCTTTGGCGTGTTTTCTTTTAGCTGCATTCAGAACAAATCAGGTTGGTTCAGCTTCATGGGATGCTGCAAGCTCATGATTTCCCTGGGCTTCTGGGTGGCTCAGGAAAGGTGGAGGAAGTAAGGAAGCAATACTGAAAGATGGGAGAATATTGTGACTTTAAAAATACTTAGTATTTTCTGCTTTAGAGTCAAAGAACATATTTCTAACATAGAAAATAACCTGGAGCCAAGTGAGACGTATTCTATGGATGTGTTAATATGTACCCACATATAATATGAATTGAAATAAATAGCACATGAAAGTTCTTTTTATTTTCCCTAGAGCTGATTTTTTTGAAGATGAAGCTATTAAGCATCTTTTAAAGTACAAACCCTGGTGGATTGATGCTCATAAAAAGATGACAGCCTTGAAGGGAGAAAGTCATCAGGAGCATGACAGTCCTGCATTTGGTGAGAATATACATATATATAAATATATATATACACACAGCTGTTGCTTGAATGATAACTGTTGTGATGCCATGTAATATCTTACTGTTCTTAAAGGGAATTAATTACTCTATTGCATTTAATATTTATTACTTTATTACATTACTTTATGGGTCTTGGAGATCTTTTTTCAAAGAAAACTGTGTCCCTTTAGAAACCTACAGGGATGTTTCCAGGGTGAGAAGGTGACCTTGTGGGAACACTGTTAACAGATAACTGAGGCTGCCTCCCTGCACACAGTGATTACAGAGAGCACCACAAGTTACTATTGTGCATTTTCTTCTATTGTTCTTTGTTCATTTCCTATGTCATATGAGAATCTGATATTCGTGAAGTAGGTGATGATAATCCCTTCACCAGGGGTTCTCTGTGCACTGATAACACCTGCACTTCCACATTTTCTCTGGGAGAACAATAGAATTTGGGTAGATTTGTGTATTTTACTGTGAATGTAATCTGATCTTCATTCTTGGTGTCTTTTCAGCCTCTGAAGCCAGAAATTGTTAATTATGTCCATCATAAACACTTGATTTAAAAAGCATTGGACAAAGGTACAAGAGGCTTGAAAAATACAATAATGAGGGGTTCCTTTGTTTTTTATCCGTTCACTCCTTAGTAAATGAAACACTATTCCTGTTTGCTTAGCTTAAGGAATATAATTAAAATGAAGAGCTGCTGGATGGTTTTATTGATAAGGAATGTTTCTCCTCCAAATTGAGGTACTGAGGAAAAACATGTCTTTTGTTGGGTTTTAGGGACAAGAACAGACAAACTCCTCAAAAGCCTGGCAAGCCTGCTAATGGAAATTACAGAGGAAATGGACTTTTTAAAGGATCATCTTTGCTCCATGCCATTTGTTATAACAGATATCTATTTAATAACAATGATCAAAAAATCTCACCTTCATGGGACTGAGTAGAGAGACTTGTGCAGTTTTGTGAATCCTGAGGAAATTTAAGTAACAGAAGAGGCAAGCTGGAGTTTGGGTGGTGCTAATGACAACAAACCCACCCTTTTCCTTGCAGAGACCTCAGCTTTGGTGGCATTTGTGCTGCTTGAATAAGAGACTGAGATCAGGGGAGGTTCCTAACCCTGAGTGAGCTGTGGTGAAGGAAACCACCATGAGAGGGAGTGCAGGTTCTACTTGAAGGTCTCCAGTGGATGGAAATGCAGAAGGGCAGGAGCGGCTCCAGGCTGTTCCTCCTGGGATCTGACCATCAGCAGGATGTATCCCTGGAGTTTTATGTTGCTTTACCCAGCCAAAGGAGTGGTCAGTTAATCAGGAATTCCTCTGTCCTGTGGGAAGGAAGGATTTGTTTTTGAATAAAGACATGTTGCTCCTCAAGTTAATTGTAGAAGTGAGTTTATGGTGGGAAAGAGACATAAAAATTAGCACAGTCTTTAAAAGTTTATTTAAAAGATTCTTTAAAAGTTTTTCTTACTCAGAAACTCTGAATAAAAAGAATTTTTTTTCTTCCTTTTCCTGGCTTACACTGATGTCTTTTCAGTTGTTATCTTCATTGGTTTCTTGGAAGCAAAATCTTGATTACTTTTGTCTTTATAATGTCTTTGGCTGCAAGAAGTAATTAGAAGTACAGATGGCCTTTTTTATTTTTTGCATGACATTGCAATTAGCTGAAGATTCTCTCTGGTTGATTACTGCTCTTATATTTATCCCTGGTTATTTTCTCTTTGTTTTTACATCATCAGGTTCTTCTGATGTCTCATTACCAAGTTTTTCTCTTTTTGGTTCATCTCTTCTCATTAACATTTAAGGTTTTCATCTCTCTTTTGTCCCTACTTTGAATCTATTTTTATTTGACCTTTTAACTTTTTCACCAGCTTGTGTGCATGATTTGTGTATTTTTCCTTTTTAATTTTTTTTTCTTATCCCAAGTGTCTTTTCTTTCTGTTGTCCTTTTTGTACATCTTACTGTGCTTTCTCTTCCAGCCCTTTTTGTTCACACTTACAATGTCTCATTCAAGTCAAGTAATACTCCATAAAGCCTTATTAATTACACAGCCTTTCCCATGAGGGGATAACATTTTTGGAAAGCTTGCTTTCTGCTGCTGCTGAAGTTTACATTAGTGTCTTGCTTCTACAGATTCCAGATGAAAGGGTTTGTATTTTCTAACAGTCACATTCAGCTTGGTTAAAAGTTCATTTTTATTCTGCTTCCAATTGCACTACTGTAAAAAACTTCTCTCTAGGCAACACAATAATCTTCAAAGGCTCAGGCTGACATATGTATTTAATCTAACATTTATATGCTCCAAGGATATCTTATTTTGTTCAGGGTAACCTCTCATGCTTACAGTGACTGTTCTTTCTTATTTCTTTATTGAAAGAGAAGCAATTTCCTCTCAAAGTTCCACCTTTCAGTAAGGCTTGGCTCAAATATATGCCTTTACTGGTGGATTCATAAGTTTAAGATGGATTACCTTTTTTTTTTAATCAAATTTCTGCAATTGTGCTGTCTACCTGCTTTGCTCAGTTTTCAGGGCTCTGCATCATATGTCCCTTCCTGGCACTGCTCTGCTGCAGAGCAAGTTTTATGTGAAGAAATTCTGCTTTTTATTCATGCAAAACTCTTAATGATCAGGCTCCACTGTAAAATATCTCAGGTTTTAAAAGGCAAGAAAAGTAGGAAGAAATAATGATGTATGGTGTTGATATGTTTGCAGGAACTGTGGATTTCTTAAGGAATAATAAGAAAAAGGGATATAAAGGAAATTGTGAGTTCCAGGAAAGGCTGTCCAAGTCCAGTGTTTCTGTGGAGAATACCTGGAGAAAGGAGGTCAGAAGTAATGTGGAGGAAATGTGCTGGAAATCTTCATTTGAGAAGTGGAGGTAGAGGCTTGAGAGGGAAGAAAAGATAAGTGAAGGAGATAAAATTGGAATGGAAGAATTGCAGAGACAATGGGGATGAAGAAACCACACTTGACTGACCATAGTGTGAAAATGGGTGTGCAGAGGGGATAGATTGGTGGTTTTAGGGCTTTTGGCTCATTTCCTGAAAAGCTGAGGTTCTTCTGATCAGTCTTCAGGGCAGAGCTTTAGGGCCTCAAAGATGGCCACAATCTGCAGCTTTCCAAAAATGGCCCCATGTACCAGGGGAAAGCTTTTGCTGAATCTTCAGTGCCACCTTTTGAGAGGCAGAGTCTGTACAGAAAAGAAGTGGGAGGTTCCACTAACCTCTTATAGCTCAGCAGGTTGCAACAAATTCAAGCAATTGAACAGAAAATCAGCTTTATTACTTCAGTTATTTGTTAAAGTGTACATTATTATTGAGTATTTTTAAGGCAGTATCCAGCACTGGGGAAGATGCTGACCCTGCACAAAGGCTTTGGGTGACTCCAGTCAGAGCAGTGCTGCCTTTTATTGTGATGGCTTAGGAAGAGCTTGAAAAGAAACTTGCTTGCTACTGATTAATATCAGTAACTAACTTTATTCTGACTAATCTGCTCTCTGCTGACTGTTCTCCTCCTTCATCTGATATTGCTGATTCCTTAACCTACAGAGGCAGACATTTAAAAACCTGAAAGTTGTAATGTAATATTTGAGCTTAAAAACAAACCACAAGGAGGGGTCAGTTCTGCTCAGTTCTTTCCCTTTGGGGGAGCTGGCGGATTCAAGACTTGGCTTGGCAAGATCACAAACTGAGGCTCTGCTCTCACCAGCAGATTATCAGAGGTGCTTCCTGACCTGTGCTTTCCTCACTGACCACTGAGTCAGCTCTGTGTGGGTCCAGCACATTTTATTGAAGTGCCCCTAACACATTTAGAGCTGGAAGTGTCATAGTAGTCTGGAGATAGAGATCTCCCAGTGATTTAAGTGGTGTTATCACAGTGTAAAATGGCAGTAGGGCTGTAACAAAACACCCTCTGGCTGTCAGACCTCATCCTCCCCTCAGAGATTAAGCTCTGCTTCACTGACACTGCTACTGCAGGACAATTTGAAGAATCTTCTTTTTTAACATGAGGAATGGCCAGCTTAAAACAAGTAAAAGAGGTGATTAAAATGTAAAGATAATGTCTGCAGTCTCATCTGTCAGAAACTTTGTGAGATGAATGTCTGACTCTTTAGATGTGGATATATTAACACAGTTATACTCTGGCATGGTTTTGCCACTGGCAAGTACACAAAACAATTTAAAATCAAACTTACAAAAAACTTGCCAATTTAGCTTACTTGATAAGTTGCAGCAAGTGCTGCTTTGCATTAGATTAGTACTGATTGTGGTAGAGATTGTTAGCTAAAATTTGGCAGTGTAAGCATACAAAAGTGTACAGGCTTAGTACAGCAGAAACGTAATTACAATTTTAATTGTTCTCATAATTTCACACCATGTACTTGGAAGTTTTAAACCGGGAAAACAAAGTAGGTGGTGGTTTGGACATGCTAATAATGATAATTAATTGTTCAAAAACTTCAGGCAATGGATAGAATTTTTTTTTAACATTGAAGGATTTCCTCAGAGAAAGATACTTTATTTAGCACCTGGCACTTTGCAGCAACTTAAGGAGCATCTTGTAACATTTACCTTTGGGAATTGCCTAGTCTACCTCTTGTTGGCTGTTAATTTAATAGACTTGGAATTTCTGTGTTTGTGGTTCAGTTGAAGATGTTATAATGCTTCAGAGTTTGAATTTTGAAGGAAGAATCATCAGTGTGTACATGCTGTGCTGGAGCTTGACACTGAATATACCAGAGCTTAATAAAAGTTAAAAAGGAAAGTAAGAGTGATTTAAGCTTTTTCTTGAGTGATGGGTGACTTGTGATTAGTTACATGCTCCTTTTTAAAGACACTGCTCCAGTAGTATTACCACCTATTAAAGTGAATGTGCCAGCTTTAAATTCATAATCAATTATCCTTTTACTTTTTATAGTTGTCTTCTCTGAGGAAGAGAGAGAGCAGATGAGAAAGTTCACAAATAAATCTTATCTTCTGGATAAAAGGAGCCGTTGCCACGTATACCTTGGATTAATTGATATTCTTCTGGCATATTGCTACGAGATCCGTGTCAATGAAGGGGACAAGAATGTAAGTTAAAAAAGTAAAAAATATAATATGTTTTAGGGACCTAGTGCTGGACCCTGTACTGCCATTTAGGGAACTTACCTTTTAAAGTGAACTTACTCCCAGGCATTAAATATACATGATGAAGTTAAAATGAAAGACATTATTATCTCTAGATTTGGTGCACATGGGGATTAGTAGAATTTTTAAATACTTGTGTTCTTCTGCAGCAGCACTGTAATAGGAGGGATGTGGAGTAGCAGGAGATTCTAGATAATTCTGTGTAGTTCTGATTTGTGTATCTTGCTTCATGCAAATTTAACAAAATAATTATTCTTTTTTGTTCTGTGTGGGTACCTTGCCCTCTTGGAATTGCTTCCAGATAAAACCTTGTGCCTTGCATCTCCTGTGCTGATATGAACCAAGGAGATGTTTTTTCAGTGCTTTTAACCAGAACATTGGCACATGTAATCAGAACCATTCTGGCTCAGTCAGGCTGCATGGACTGTGGAATGACAAGCAAAATGTCCAGACCTGCTGATGCACCAGAATAATCTGGGATTGTTGTTGTGTTGCTGTTAGAGCTGCACAGAATTGCAAATCTGCCAAGACCACAGTTGTACAATTCCTTATTGGTTTTGCAGTAACTGTGTGATGTGTGTGGAAAACACACTGGGGTTTTTTGTCCTTCCCCCCCCCACCCCCCAGCCCCTTTTTTTTAATTCCTATTTAATAGGAAAACCAAGACATTCAGGCCACACAAATCTTTACTAGAGCCAGGATTATAGATCAAGGCTTTCTGGCTTTTTGCCCCAATCATCTCACTGGACCACACTTCCACTCAAATACTATGGATCTGTCACATATTAAGAATAATGACATTTTACATGTACTGCTGGCTTCAGGACCCTCTCTGCAAGCCAAAAGTCTTGAGCTGTTTTCATGAAACAAGGCATTGGAGCTTGGCTTTTGTTGATTCCAGTCTCTGTTGCTTTGTGCAAAGGGACAGAATTGCAATAAAATACCATTTTTCTGTGTATTGCTGTTATATTTTAAAGATTTTGTGCATGTGCTGGATCATCCTACTATGGAAAGCAACTCAGTTCTTCAACATCTGCATTGCAATATAATTTTTAATGCTGTCCTGTGCATTGAAATGGCCACATAATGTAATTACTGCTTCTTATTCACAAAGGTTCTTAAACTGCTGCCAGAATGTTACCTTAAATAGTTTGCCAGCAGTGTTGGATTAGATAATCCTTGTTTTATTGTCTTCTCATAAAATCAGGTTGAATCATCTTGGAACATCAGGAAACTCAGTGCAACATTGTGCTGGCTGGAGGTAAGGTGAAAGTCAAGATTTGTGTTATTTTTTTTCTGGATTACTTGGGGGTTTTTCTGGTGTTTTATGTTGTTTCTGTGCCAAGTTTACTCTTTCAGTATTGAAGATTAACTAATTGTGTATCCTGTTTTTAATGGTACCAGAAATTGATTTCTGAGCTTCAGAAGTTGGTGGGCATGTGTTGCTTTACCTGCCCCCTGCTTTTCAGCCTTACTCTTGGAATAATAAAGGTTGGAGAAGACTTATAAGATCCTCAGGTCCAATCATTACCAGCACAATCACCATTAAACCATGTCCAAATGCCACATCCCTGTTTTAGCTGCTGCTCACCCTTTGGAACCAAGAGAGATCAGAGGAAACCCTGAATTCATTCTCTCCACGTTCAGGTTGTTCACTGAAAGCACCCAGGCCTATGGAAAGAAATTGTTACAGAGCTAGAGGAGGAGAGGACTTGACCTGGCCTGAAATCCATTGATTCTTAAAATGCAGGAAGGTGGGAAGGCCTGTCCCAGCTCAGTCCTGAAATGAGTGAGCCAAGTCTCACTTTGCAGGATCAAAACTGAAATTGGACTGGATTTTTGGGTCCAGTCCTTCAAACTTCTCTAGTGGTGTTGAGTGTTGTGTTCAGTTATAACTTGTCCTCTGACAACAGGTTTTCTTTTGAGTTCTGCAGTAGCAGGTTACAAAGGGGTGCAGTTAAAATGCCCTGTCTTAATTCACAATTTTTTTTCCATGTCCTAACATAATGAAGGAGTTTTCTGCATGTGCTTACCCTATGATAGAGCAGTTCTTGGTGCAGCCTGTGCCAACAGTAAATTTCACACCTAGAAAACTCACAATCCTGGCACCAAACTGGTAACAACTATCTCTGCTAGACAAACCTTTAGGGCTGCGAGTTTTCATCATTCTGTACAAAAAAAATTGCCTCAGCTCTGGTTTGTTTGAGCTGACTGCCATTTTGCTGGCTATGACATGTACACACCTTAGCCTCTAAATATTAAATCACAAACCATAAATTATTTAAATGCTTGCTGGTGATCCATTAAAATGAACAATGGGTTGAGGTAGTCACAGAATGCAAAGAAGTGCTGGTTGTCAGCAAAGTGCTTTTATTAATTTTAGATTGAGAGTTCAAGATGAAATAGATATGTGTTTTTATTAATTAATAAATGGAGCATTTTGTCTTGAAAAGTGAAAGCTGGAAGGGAAATCACTTTTAAGGAAGTATTTAATAACTCCTTAATGCCTCTGGCCTGAGTAAATTAGAGGTGTTCCTCACTCATGAAGGAGGACAGTGAACTATTCTCCCCAGGCAGGTATATTTATCCCTGTCTTGAATATCCAGGATTTTCATGAAGAGCAGTGATGTATCATTTTTAAAGATCTTATATGTACACATGTATTTGGTTAATATCATATGGATTTAATTTTTCGTCATTCTTAAAAGGCTTTTTATAGCTTCTCCTTAATATAAATAATGATGTGGGACAGATGTAATTTATTGCTTTAATCTAAAGGATGGCAAAGTCTTGAGTGAGATGTTTGATTCCCATGTTCTCCACGTTCTTTTTTTAATCCCAAACCACTAAAATGTAAAGGACTTCTGTTATCTTGCCATGCAAACTCCATGTGCAGTGTCTTATTTCTATTTAACATGTACATTTCCATATCTACTCAAATACAGATTTTTAGAGGCATAATAAATCAAATTGTGCCTTTTTTTTTCCCCCTATTCTGCTATGGCTTTTTTCCTTAAAGGAGAACAAACAAGCACACAGAGTAATTCAGATTTTTCACTGATGCACACAGACTAATGCAGATTTTTCCCTGATGCACACAGAGTTTCTCCAGCATCCATGATGTCCTGGTGTCTTTTGGAAGGAGAGTGCTGTGCTATCCCCTGTACAGGCATTTTGAGCTGGTGACACGTGCCTTCAGTGACACAGTCATCATTCTGCAGCTGGGTGAGTGTTCAGGGACTGCCAGTTGTGCACAGCCATCTTCTTACCTTGGCTTGTTAAAGTTACCTGCAACTTCTCTGTTTAGCATGAGTTACTTCGTTGAGAAAAGCATTAGATTTATTTTTTGGACAGAAGGATCACTGAGAAGCAGTGCTTCAGTGGTTTATTTTAAATGCAGGATTAAAAACCCACACAAATGGCAATATTAATCTTTACTACTGCCAAAAACTGTTGCTGATTGCAAATCCCATTGACATTATAACAGTCAGGGAGTGAAGTTTGAAGGGGAAGATGGATGCTGTCCCTCCTCACTTATCTGCACTGCCTTATGTTGCTGCTCATAAGTGTGAAAAAGAAAATTCTGACAACAAAACTGCAGTGATGCAGTGCTGACAGCCTTTGGGGGTTTTTTCTGGGGAGGATAGTACATGAGAGGTAAGAAATTTACTTTTCTTCTAATGTCATGATGGAAAATGGTGTTGTTGCAGTGAACATTCAGTGGTCCAGTGAAAAATTATCTGACTGGGTAAGTTATTACCAGGGTGTTTTAATTTAAAAGTTTGTAGAGTTCTTCTCTTGTGTCTCAGAATACTGTTCCATTAAAAAGAGAATAACAGCAAAGTTCATTTTATCTTTAGATGAATGCTCCTCCTTGAAAACGTGGAAAACCACATAGAAGTCTGTGGGGAAAAATAAAGTAAAATAGAGATGTATGACTTAAACTTTCCTTCCAAATACACAGGATGAAAGCTGCTAGAATTTCATGATGGTGTAAAATCAGATTATCATATCAAATGGCACATACAGAGCTGGGGTCAGATTTTATCCTCATTTTGAAATACTCTTTGGAAAGAGGACTGGATTTGTGAACCTGTAAAATTCAGGTTCCAGGCTGTCGTCTGGCAGCTCTGGCAGCAAGGAGCTCCAGGAGGATCCAGTGATCTGCAGAAGCTCTGACTTCTCTGTTACACACATTGGGAGCTTTTTTATTCGTGCTTTTAAACACAACTAGTGGGGTTTTTGAATAATCAGGAAGTAGTACGTGCACATAAAAAGCAGTTTATTTATTGAGCAGTATAATGCAGAGCTGTAACTATACAAAAACTGGTAAATCTCATGGGCCCATGTTCTAAAAGCAGACATTTGATAGTTTGCCTGATGCAGGATTCCCTGTTTCAAGTCTGGCAAGATTTGCAGCCTCTCATTAGAGACCCATCAAGCTACTGTAATCCAAAACTTTTAATTTATGAAGAAAGACATTTTTAGTTGGGAATTAGTGTAACATTCACTGATGTACATTGTTACTTGGCAGATGAGTAACAGCAGTGGATGTTGGAAATGGTTTGGGCTGACAGCTTGACAGCTGGAACCTGAAAAAATCAGCAAAATTTTAATTCCACACATAATTTCTTTGTAAAAGAGCACATTTCTTTTTAGTCAAAATAGTGATGTTTGACAGGCATTGATGGAGATACAATTTAAAAGTTATTAGTTATATTTGGGGTTTTAGGTTTTCATGCTGACTTGGTTTCCAAAACCAGTGGGTTTTTTCTGTTCTGTTTGCAGTGGCTTTTTGCTCTCCTTGTTCCTGCTCCTTATTGCCATCTTCCTCACCCTTAATTTTCATTCTCTGGCTGTTATTTTTTCAGCATGGAATTACTTACGAATAAGCAAACAAGTTTTGTGCTTGAACAGCAGGGGGAGTTCTGTTCTTTTCTGTTTCTTTTTTTTTTTTTTTTTCCCTTCCCTCCTCTCCTCTAAATCTGTGAAATGTAATTTCATCCCTGTTCAGGTTTCATAGCCTAGGAGGAGCCAGCCTCTTGGGAGAGGGTTATTAGATTCCATTTGCAGTGGTGGCTGTTTTCATTTGAATGTGGGTTTTTTTTCCCCACCATTAAACGGTGAAAATCACTTTTTTAGGTGTTCCAGCACTTAACCCTTTAGCAACTGTCATCAGAAAACTAAAGGGGACATTGCAGCTAATTGGGATGTTTCATATGGAGGAAAAGTCAAACTGACAACAGAAAGTTTCCTGGTTGTGGGCTGAAAACACATTTTTAACCTTTAACAATTCCATGTGCTTGGCCCTGCTGGGAGCTGTGTGTTCCCAACTTTGGGATTGCCCAGCACTGCTGTTTGTGTAGGCAAAGAGGGAAAAATGCTCCTCCTAAGAAAGATGATGGGGCATAACTTCTTATTTGTGAGCTACTTTCAGCTTAGTTTGTTTCTTTTTAAATGAAGTGCCCTGCCTAAGTTAGGTAACATTTTAAATGAGGTTGAGTAAAGTTTTATATGTCTTTAATTTTTCAATAGTTTATTTGTAGAACTTAATTTTTAAAATTTTTAAGTACTTTTTCAATAGCACAAGTAAAATTTTAAAAAAAGTTTTTAGCTTTAATTAGAAACTTTGAGATGAGATAAATTGAAAGACTATTTTTATTAGTAATTGAAAATAAAAGTTATGTTTGTGTTTTTCTAAGTAGAAAACTTGAGTAAGTTTTTATGAAAAATGTAAAGTTATATTAGGTTTAAACTTAGATTAATAATTTTATAAGTGAATATGTAGATGTGTTGTATAAAGAAATTATAGTTTATACTAAATGTTTTTTGTTTAATTTATGAAAATTATAAATTTTGAGTTTTATGTTAATGTTGAAGTTGTGAAAATTGTTAATTTATTACAGTATATCTTTCATAATTCTATTTCTCTAAAATACTTAATTTTATTTATAAAACCATCTTCCAAAACTTTTTTCCTAACTTCATTCCTTTCTCAACCATATCTGTTTTATTCCATAACATTTTTAAATCAACACCTCTCATCTCAAAATTTACACACAAATACATATTATGTAAATTTTTTTTTATTTAGCTCTACGAATTCTCCCCAAATGCATTTCCCACAGTGCTGGAGTGTGGGGCAGGAGGAGCTGGGGGCAGGGGCAGCCTCAGCTGTGGGGAATTTCACGCATGGCTGGGCTCTGCTCCCGCAGAGATTCCTGCAGAGCCCGGGGATGGGGATGCTGAAGGACACGGCTCCAGTGCTGCTGTCCCCAGCCTGTTCAGAGTGGTTGTACCTTGGTTATTAAACCCTCAGGTGTGAGGGGATAAACATGATCTGTTATGGGTTCTTGTGAATCACAAAAACCAAATTCTGTTTGCAGGGAAAGCTGCAGTTTTGAAGTGTCTGCTGGACATTCACAAGATTTTTCTGGACAGTGACCCTGCCTACATCCTTAATGATCTCTTCATTACAGACTATTGCATCTGGATCCAGAAAGTCAAGTAAGTTCTTCAGTAGCTTCTGATGTGGGAGATGGTTTTAGCATACTCCATCTGTGAACAAATATCAGTAATATAAATTGTCTCCTGTATGTGGGAATATGATCAGTTCTTTCATTTAGTAACTGTGTTTGTCCAGCAATTCTTAATACAGAAGCAAAGACATTCCGTGCATTTTTTCAATACAGGGACACCGTTGGAGAAGGGTGAGAGGAATTGGATTTCAAATAAAAATGTGAATTTTCATCAATATATTGATGGGGGGTTTGGGGGAAAAAGCAGCTTCTGGGGAATTCTCATTCTATTGTGATCTTTCGTAGGGAGAGAAATATTTATATGACACTTATGTAACTTCAGGATAAAGATTGGAAAGGAGCTTCCAGTTCAAAACTGACAGCACATGCAAAGCATTCCCAGCTGCATGGAACATTGATTTATGGGCTGTAGCAGTTGCACAATTGATTATTAACACCAGAAAAGTGTCACAAATCCCCGTGTGCTCTGTGCTCCTGCAGCTCTCCCTGGCACTGTGGGAAGCTTTGGCTTCCACTACTTGAGAGGAAAGAGGGACTCTGCCACCTCCAGACAAAAGCCCTGCACTTCTTTGTCTCACCTGTGTTCTTTTAATGGAGTCAGCATGGCTTATTTCCAGAGTTTTGGGTAGCTTGCAGCCAGGCTCGTTGGAATACCAGCATGTTTTAATGGCTTAAAACCAAAAGTATCAGTAGGAAAACAGTGGGAAGTGGATTAAATGATTAAAGCAAGCTGCATGTTTAAATCTTACTAAGCTTTATATTGTTCTTGTCAGATTTATTCTGTTTTTCATACAGCTTTTGTATTATTTTTCCTTCCTTTTTACATCCTCACAGCCTTCTCTGAAAGCCACAAAAGGTGTGAGTTGGAACAGGCTTGACTAATATACACACAAAAATGTAATTGTCTTATTTGTTAATACAGCAATGCAGACCCCTAAACCAGTGGCTAAAATAGTCTTTGTATTACACAAGAGACTCTGGGGGATAAAATATCTGAAGTGCACAAGACAGTGAAGGGGATATAGAGGGAATTTGGTAATAATTGTGGTCAGAAGGGGAAATGAGACAGAGGATTGAGGCAGCCTGCACAGGCTGTTATGTTCAGGTGTGACCTTAGCAGTACTTCTTGGAGAATTAAAGACTCTCAGTTCATAGCTGTTCATGAGGGTTTGTAGATGTTGATTCTTTGTGTGCTTTCAGTGATTCTGTTCCTATAGATGACAATATATAAAATACTTTAAAACATTTACAGGTGTTTCCAAACATTTTGATTCATCAATGTTGCTTAATTCCTGAAACAGCCAGTTCATTTTACACTGTCATATTTGAGGAGGCCTTTTTCAACCATACCATAAATGTGTAGGAAATTCACCAAGTATGTGGAAATTCAGGTTGAAGTTGAGTAGAAAAAGTGCAGTAAATAAAGGAGAAAGTTATTTCATGGGTCTTTCACAAAGAAATGAGTCATTAAGCAGTAATACCTCTGCTGCCCATATCAATGAATATAATGTCTAGCAAGTCACTCATAAACCCAGTTTTCTTTAGATGCAGCCCAGGAAAATGCACAGTAGCTATAAGTGACTGATAGATTAACACATTTCCTCCCAGACTCTCACATTATGTCCCAGTTAAGCAGAACTGACAGCTGCTGGAAAGAGGGCAATTAAGCGATCTTATTGTCAGAGTGACATGGCACAATGGCTGTCTGTCATTAGGAGAGCAAGAGAGAGAGAGGAGCTGCAGAACCCAGTCCTATTTTTAGGCCTGAATCAGGACAGCATTTAAGCATATGCTGCAGTCATTGCTGTGCAGTTCAGCAGTGTTTGAAGTTCAGCAAGTGCAAAGGGAATGGGAACACTTGATTTTGTTCCTTTATGTTGAACAACTAAGCTCACTTGTCATTCAGGACATACCTTGGCAGGGTGGTGATTGGTCTCTTCAGGGCAAGGGGTCTCAGCTCTCCAGGGTGAGGTACCTGAAGGAGGGTGGTGCATCTTCCCTTTCAGGGGAAGAAGGTTGTGACATCCCTCTGGGTATTCCCTCTGAAGCACTGGCACAGGGTGCCCAGAGCAGCTGCCCCTGGATCCCTGGCAGTGCCCAAGGCCAGGCTGGACACTCGGGCTTGGAGCAGCCTGGGACAGTAGAAGATGTCCCTACCATGGCAGGGAGGTGGATTGAGATGAGCTTCCCACCCAAACCATTCTGTGATTCTATAATTGCAGTTGTGGTGGAAGAGTTTTGGGAGGGGAAGGTGTTTATTTATGTTACTGTGGTGGGTTTCCAGTGTTGGAGTTATTTCCATCACCACTCAGTCTGGATGCTTTCCCTGTTTTGTTTCTTAACTATTATTTGCTCCATACAGGCTTCATTAACTTCTTTTGTCTCCATTTACTCCTGTCCTTTTGTGGCTGAGGATATTCTCAAAATCTGTGGAGGGTTTTTCTTTTCTTCTCCTCTTTCCCTGTAAGAAACAAACTCCTGGTGGAGGTGGGGGCCTCTGTTTAAACAGTTAAAAATAGACTGTAGGTTCTTCTTAGTGAAGAATCTGGGCACTTTAAAACCAGCTGGAAACAAGCAGCTCACCTGTTCTGGCACAGATTGCTGGGTTTAGGAAGAAAGTTTGACATAGGCAAAACCATAATGGATATATCCAGGGAAAGAGAGCGCACAATCCCATTCCAGATGAAGAGAAACACCCCTGGTAGGTACTAGCTTTTAAATATTCCATGTGGAAACAAAATCCTTACAGCCAGCAGAGTGTCAATAGCTGATTACAAATTTGGTTTGAGATCATAGTTTGGCTGTGGGTAAATGAGATGAGTAAGTGAATGTGTCACTGGGCTGGCAAAAGCTGATTTATTTGAAGCACAGTGTATCCGGAATTGGAAACTATGAAGATGCTGAATAAAACACACACAGGTGGCTAATAGTCAGTTGGGCATGGGGAGTACAAGCTAGGTCTGGAATTGTAAGGATTTTTTTTGTTTATTTTTTTTTCTTCCAGAAAAATTACTTTATTCAGGTGCCTGTTACTAAGAGAAAAGTAGCTTCCCAAATGTCTTAGACAATGGAAGATGTTAGCAAGTGTAGCTAAAATTTCATCTTTCTGCTTGCCATCTTAAAGACAGTTTCACCTACTTTCTGGGTTCCTAGTATTTCCCTTCAAGCTGCTTGTGAAGTGACTATTAATAATTTCATCCATTGTGTAAAGTAGCATGTAAATCCTTTTAAGTGTTGCTAGGTTTTGAAGAAAGGGAGCATGTTGCTCAGCCAAACTTACCAGAAAAGAAGGAAAAGTAAATGTTAACCTGAGTAACAAAAGCTTGACAAAGACCTATGAAGGCAGCTTGTGGTAAATCTCAGCAGGTGGTGTCAACATTTCTGTTGAAAAGCCAGATGCAGCCAGATGGAAAATTGCATCTTTAACCCCTGAGGTCATAATGACATGTCATCACTTCATTTGATCCCCCTGCTAAGTGAGCTTATCATCCACCCTGCTGTCACTTCTGTTATTGCTTTCATTTCCATAATAAAATTAAATTTAATTCGCCTGGTTTGCATGCTTTTGTTCTTCAGGTCCGAGCTTTTACAAGCCACTCTGATACATATGGCAGCCTCTCCGAGGTGAAATTAGAACTGAATTTTTGTTCCAAGTCTGGGGTTTTCTCCATCTTTCACACCTTCCTTTAAGGAGAAGGGAGTGAGGGAGAGGAGAAGGGTTTTTGGAGAAACCACTGGTTGGTTGATGGCTGCAGTATGGGCAGCTGAGACCAGGGCAATCCAGGTGTGCATTTAGTGCAGGAGAGCTTTTCTCCCTTCTGTCAGGGGTCTGTGTCTGTGACCCCACAGAAGCTGTGTCCTTTAGAGAAGTCAGAGCAGTTTACCCACTGTCTCTTGCTGAGCTGAGGTTCCTTTGTGTGGCCTGATGTCTTTCTCCAGTGTTTTGTGTTCCCTTTTGTGCCAGGCTCTATTCACATGGTGTTTTTGGCTGCTGTTGTACATACGTGCCTGCTGGCTGTGACACGGGTGGGAGGCTGAACAGCTTCCTCCAGTCCTTGGCCAGGCAGGCAGTACAGGCAGTTCTGCACCTCTGCTTAAGGGAACAGCTCCAGCCCATGCCAATTTAAAGTATTTTTACATAATATTTACATGCATATTTAGCTTTAAACGTGTACTACTTTACTATTTGTAAATGTGTATTGTCTGTGTTCCTGGATTGACGTGAAGCTGTGAGCGTTCCTGGCAGTTTTCCAGGGTTTAGTGCTCTCAGGATAGAATCACAGGATGGTTTGGATTGGAAGGGACTGTAAAGATCATCCAGTTCCAACCCTTTACCATGGCCAGAGACACTTCCACAAGACACTTCGAGGTTGCTTGTCCATCCAGCCTGCCTGTTGTACAGGTGTTGGCTTCTCATAGTTTTGTAGTTTGATGGGTATAACGTGTGCAGGAGCATGTTTGATCCCATGTATATTCTTCTACTTTTTAACTTAGCATAAGATGATAAAGATCATTGTTTGTGTTGTATTTTGTAGTAGTTTCAACACGTGCAGTGAAGGAGAGCTGTGAGCTAAGACAGCTGAGCTGTTAAATTGCCTTGCTGTGTTCTGTGGAACAGGATCTGCAGCTTGCTTTGTTACCCTTCACAAATACTCTGCAGCCTGAGACAAATGTGGTGTTGCTAATTTTGGTGACTGTAGGTGTAACATACCAGTTTGAGCATGGACTCCCTGATTTAAAGTAAAAACCAGGATTCCTGGTAGCATTTTTAGTCTCTGTAGAAGCTGTTGTCTTCATTGGTGCTAACTAAATGAAAATCAGATATTCCTGAGCGTGTCATATTTGCTTCTCCTGGTTTGCAGGTGAGACAGCCCCTGAAAGGTGGGTTGGCCTCATAGGTCTGTTTTCCTTTTCATCTCTTCCTTACAATGGAAGCCTTGTCCTTGTTACACTGTAATTACCCAGTCTGAAGCCAGCAGGGAGTTGCTGCTTGATGTGTAGGATGTGAATTTCTCCTAAATAAATGTAGGATTAATTACATTCACAGCATGTCACGGAGGTGATGAGATCGACTGCGATTGTTCAGGCTCTTTTCTTTTCCCCAGGTTTTCTGAATCCCTTGTTTAAGCAATACAGTGTACTGTTGGCCTGATGCTGCAAAGGCATGAAGGAGTCCAGGACTTTGAGGGAAAAAAAAAAAAGATTTGTGAGATAGAGGATTTTTACTGCCTGTGTCACATCAGATCCTAAAGTGCACAAGGGAGTAAAGAACTCAACTTCAAGTATTGTAGTTTTAGTCCATTGCATTGGTTTTACCTCAGGCTTTTGCTAGATTTGGGAAAATACTCTGTAACATATAAACATCTTTAAGCTTCTGAAGTCAAATATGATCTTTCAATGAAGGTAAATAGAATTTTAACATACGTTCTGATGGCACGTTAAAATAATTTGTGAAATGGATCATTTATCTGCAAACTGAAGAAATTTGATTTGGTTGTTCTTTGCAAAAATCTGGAAAACTTCAAAAAACATTTCAAAGTGTGTAGAAAAGATCTTGATTGTGCCACTTTTGCAGCTGTTTCTTCTTGGCATTTTTGTTTTCTTTAGTGTTTTGGGGTTTTGAAAAGCTCAAAACACTTGGAAAGACACAAGCTAGGCTTTTAAAAGTCTTTTGATATTTGCTTTTTGGTGCTTGTAGGGTTGGTATTCATAGATTAATAGAATGGTTTGGGCTGGAAGGAACCTTAAAGGTCATCCCATCCCACCCCTGCCATGGCAGGGACACCTCCCACTATCCCAGGCTGCTCCCAGCCCTGTCCAGCCTGGCCTTGGGCACTGCCAGGGATCCAGGGACAGCCACAGCTGCTCTGGGCACCTGTGCCAGGGCCTGCCCACCCTGCCAGGGAAGGATTTCTTGCTAATATCCCATCTCAACCTGCCTATACTCATGAAGTCCTATTTCACCTTTACTGCATTTTCATGTTCCTAGGAAAGGTTTAATTGTAACCTTTGAAACTCAGGACTGTCCTACTAAATGAGGAATGAATGGAGTTTTTCTTGTAGTCTCAGCACCTCTGCTGTGAAAATACTGAGTTCAGACAGGAGCATTCAGGAACAGAACTGTCCTTCCTAAAAGGTTTTCAAATGGTGCAGTGCTAATGTTAGTTTATTAAATTTTTGATTTGTGATGGGGGGAAGAGGGAATGTGTTAACACATAATAAAAATGAATCGGTGCTTTAAAGCATTCTCAAATGTTAGAGGAATATGCTAATTTTCAGCTGTTAACCTCCTGGATCCAGCAGCCGTGATTCCAGAGAACAAAGGCGTAAGCAGTAATATATTCTGGATGAAAATCCTGCCTCTTGGCTCTGTGGGATTAATCTGATTTGTACAGCATGTTTAAAGCACTTCATCCAGTTGAGGCGTGAGGGAAAATGCCCCTTGTGGTGTTGTGTTCCAGGGTCATGGGCAGCTGCTCCCTGCTCTGCCTGGCTTTGGGTGGGACTTTACCTTCATTGCTGCCCATGTCAGCCTTCGTTTAGTGGAGGCTGCAGTAGTTTCAGGTTGGATAAAACCTCCAGGTTTCAGAGTGTGTGGTGCAGAGAAAAGCCAAATGGCTTTCCTGGTGCTGCTGTGAAAGCAGCTTTGCCATTAGCATGTGTTTTTAGCTTATGTTCTGCTGCAGCCAGTTGTGTTCACTTATCAGGTAGTGTAACAACCCCATCACAAAACCCCTTAACTTGTTCTGTTTTGTACTGAGAGGATTATATTTTTGACATTAGCTTTTTAATGATAATGTCATTGTGCACTGAAGCCACATAATTCTCTACCCCCACTCCCTGAAAAACAAAAACCTCCTATTTTGCAGCTTTTTAATTTGAAGGCTGTTCTTTCCTTTGCTGTGTGCTTTGGTAAGAGCCATGCAGCTGCAAGGACAAACCCCAAACCTTTGGTGCTGCTCGTGGTCCCAGCTGGAGCACGGTGAGGCAGCTGGGCTTTGTCAGGCTGGCTCTGACTGTCCTGTGAGGACTTGCTGCAGTAGCTCAGGACTACAATCCCCAATTACTGTAGCTCATGGCTACAATCCCCAATTATTATAATTCCTTCTTAGCAGGTTTTACAGGCTGGCATTGCTGCTGCTGGCAGGCAGTTCAGTGTGCAGCACTGTTTGCTGCCTGCCTGGAGTACTCGTGCTGTGCTGGGTTTGCTTCCCATTCACTTCCTAGGTGGCCTGGAGTGCTGAATTAACTTGGAGCTGTCCCAGCTGCTCTTACCAATAATTAGAGTGGCTACTTCAGATGGTCTTTGAGATTAATTTAATGCATATTTAAAAATCTGTAAGAAAATACATAATGCATCCTGTATTTTTTTTTTGGTGGCGTTAAATGTTATTTATTTTTTTAAAGGTATAAAATGAATTACACAGGCTGCTCCAGACTGGCCATAAGTGCTTATTTGAACAATGTGCATTTTAATACAAGCGACTCTAAAATGACACACTCAGTAAAAGCTTGTAGAGCACAGTTATGGATTGGAGAATAAAAGACAGCTGAGGGCAACAGCCTCAGAAAAATAGGTTAGGTCATGCTTGAGTTTGAACCTGAGCAGGTGAGAGGGTGAGTGCACTTCAGCTGAAGAAGCAGAGCAGTATCATTTACAAGAAGGAAGTGGCATGACCTTAAAATGCATCATTTGTAAGATTCTGTTAAAACACTGATTCTAGTGCTTGTTCAAAAAGATGTTGAAAAATTGAGAGGATTAGGGGGGAAAATATTTCATGAATGTAAGTGTCTGAGTGACTGCAGACCTGTGTTAAGGCAAGACATCAAATAAACTCAGGAGTGCATTGGTAAGAAAATTAAAGGTTGGTTAGAACTTGTCTACAAGTATGATGGGACAGATATTTGAGGTTTTAGCCATTGAGTTGTATTTAAAAAAAACACAGTCTATTTGAACAGGAAAAATTAATACACCAATAAATTTTCACATTTTCCTAGTGAAAAGTAATTGAGTTGACTCATTCTCCCTGTGTTGTTGGGTAATTCTGTACCAAGTCTTACTTGTTTCTATCAAAATTGCACAGCTCAGATAAACACCTTTTGGTTCAAACTGAGTTCTGGGTCTCATGCAGAAAGTATTGGGGATTCTAAGCAGTTTATTATGCTACTAAAACAGGAAATGCTGTAATTTTCCTTAAAACTTAGGTAGGACTTTACCAGTTTATCAGAGTACATTGACTGTTGGTAGAACCACCAAATTTGTTTATTTTCATCCCAAGTTGTCTGCTCTTACACCTTAGATCACAGTTCTTGGGTTTAAAAATAGTAACTATTTTTAACTAACTAAGAATTTGCAGGCATATTCTGTGTGTCTCCTCTTTCAGTGCTTTGATGCATGTTTTTAATACAATTTGTTTGTTTGCTGCCAGTGCCTCTCCTTAGGTCCTGCATCTTGTTTAAGGCCTGAGCTGTCACTTCAGGTGGCTGTAAAGCAGGAGGTGCCCACAGAGCACTTGTAAATAACAGTACCCAACTAACATAGTACACTGGCTTAAGAGCCTTAAGGCAAAACACTGCCCTGAGGGATCAGAAAGGTGATAGACAGGTGTGTATAATACAGAAATTCCCCCTCATGTATGTTTTAGCAAGCCCTGTAAAACATGGATTTTTAACAAGGGATTTAATCTGTCTTTCCAGCTGCTAGCTGCAGTTTCCTTTTATGTTTTTGCTCTCCTGCCCTCTGTTGTTTTTTCCTATTTATTCCATCACTTTTCCATAGCTCATATTCCTTCAGGCTGTGTCTGAATGCACCTTGCTGTGGGCAGAGAAGGCAAAGAACAAAGCCATTTTTTTTCCCCCTCAGGCTACTGCTTTGATTTTCCAAAGTTGTTGGGAGGCAGTTCCTGTGTGCCTGCAGAAGGGTCAGTGATCTGTGTCGTGTCTGTTCAGGCAGTGAGTGCATCTCTGGTTTGATGAGGGGAAGGATGAGCTCCTGCAGTCCTTGCCTTTCTGAGCAGGTGGAATGTGCAGCTCTGCTCCAGGGGGGAAGCTGAGCTCTAGGCTGGGAACATCTTCCTGCTTTGTTTCCAACCTGCTCAGCAGCTGGCTTAATAGTGATAATTATTTCTGTGAGGCATGATCTTGGAATCATGGAGCAGTTTGGGTGGGGAGGGGCCTCTACAGGGATCCAGTCCAACCCTCCTGCAGCGAGCTGGGACAGCTTCAACTCAGCCAGGTTGCTCCAAGCCCTATCCAACCTGGCTTTGAGTATTTCCAGGGATGGGGCAGCCACAGCTTCTCTGGGCAGCCTTTTCCAGTGTTTAATCACCCTCATTGTTAAAAACTGTTCTTGTATCTAATCTAACTGGACCCTGCTGCAGTTCCAGACCATCCCCCCTTGCTGAGTGGTGCCCCAGAGCAGCTGGGAGCAGGCTGCTCACTTCAGGCCATGGCAGAAATCTGCTCTCCTGCCAGGAGTTTGCAGGATGCTGGGGTTTGGGGTCTTTTCCTATTCAGACTGTGGATTGAGAATGGACTGAGAGTGAGAAGGCTGCAGGTGGTGTTTTCCCTTCAAGTGTTCTGGGTGTCGGTCACAGCGACGGAGCAGTGGAAGGGTTAAACTCTGATCAACCCCACTGTGTTGTTTGGTGGATAAATTCCATTGTCAAGGGGTAGGATCGTGTTGGAGTAATGTTTGTAATTATGCCTTTAAGCCTCTTCCCTGCCATTGTTGTTATTTTTGTAATACAGGACTTTGCTGGCATTATCCTGACACTAAAATTGACATTTTCTGCCCCGCTGTGTGAGTACCTTTCATTCCCATACTGTAACACAAATTACCTAATTTGCAGCATGAGAAGAGCTTTCTCCTAGATCACCAGCAGTGATGGTGAAGACCAAATTCTAGGTAATGGCAGCAAAAAAAACTTGAGGGAGATGGGCTAATACAGAACAGTTGTCAGTGTTCAATTTCTGTAACACAGCCAATATTACTATCATTTTAGAAAATCTCTCTGCATCTGTTTTGTGGTGAGTTATCTATGGATCTTTTATTATTTGTTTATCATATATGACTTTGGAAGCTGTGCCATTATTAGATGTTTGGACTGGCTGTAACTTACTAGAGCTATTTTGGCAACAAAGCTCCATTAAACTATTCTTAAAACATATAAATACTCTTCAGTTTCTTTTTTAGTCCAATATTAATTCCAAGTCTGTTTTCTCTTACGAATATTTTCATAATATCATCTATATAAGTAAGCTGTACTTGATTTCTTTTATAATCCATGATGTGTTTGGTTTCAACTTATCAAAAAGACCAAGTAATGAAAGTAAGATGTTATATTGGAAAGCTTTGTCTTTTTTTTTAAATATTTATAAAAGTGAAGTTCACCTCATGCAGTATTTAGATTCATTATGGAAGAAGCACTGTGGAATTGCAGAATAAATATGGGGGGAAAGTCACTTGAAACATTCAGACTTATTAACATAAAAGAAGTCACTTCAGTTGAAAGGATGGTGCTGTGTTTTCTATTTGATTTATGGTTAACAAAGTGTAATACTTTAAGCTGTGTAGATAGCAGTTCATGTTTACAAGACTGCCAGTTGGATTGCAGTGTAAGTACATCACTCCTTGGTTTCAGAACCCACATAATGCCCTTTGAAAGCCAGAATTCCAAGATTAAAGCATTTTATGTTCCCCTTAAGCCCGCTGGATTCTCCCCATCAGCCGTTGTTTATGGGCAGGGCTGTGCTTTGTCACCTGCACAGAAGGGAGGTTTCTCATGTCCAGAGGGGTCTCTTGGGGCTGCATTTCTGCTTTTCTGCTCCTCTCCATTTCAAGTGGGGGCATCTTGCTCACAGAGAGATGCATTTACCAGACTTTTTTGTACCCAGCACTCATATTTCAGTGCTCTTTTCCTGTTTGCAATGAAGATTTGCTGTGCAGGGAGCGCTTTTCCAGTCTCTGCTTTGTCTGGTATCTTTGAGGAGAAAAAAAGACTTGATAAACTTCCCAACCCAAGCCTTGTGCTCTTGTCCCTTCCCCACACCTCCACCAGGCATGAGGAGTATCCACAGCTGGAATTAGCATGGATCAGCTGGGTGCCTGCCCTGGCCTCCTACCAAGTCAAGACACAATAGCTGTGTCCTGCCAGCCTTGTCCCAGGAGGCTCATTATTCATCCCTCTGCTTATTTTTATGAAATC
Source organism: Dicaeum eximium (assembly GCA_013396995.1). Classification (NCBI taxonomy): domain Eukaryota; kingdom Metazoa; phylum Chordata; class Aves; order Passeriformes; family Dicaeidae; genus Dicaeum; species Dicaeum eximium. The sequence goes on along the minus strand of VWZP01008455.1, from coordinate 3,192,893 downwards.
TGTAGGAATTCAAAGATCTTCTAAATTCTATTTGCTCTTAAATTTGATAAAATTGCCTGCTGTTTCCAGGAGTTGTTAGAAAAGAAATGATTAAGGGTCAGTATGGACATGGACAGTGTAACTGTGTAAAGCTGGGTTATTTAGGCTAAAAATCAGAGTCCATCATCTTGAGAGATAGAAAGCATGAATTCCTACCTGCAGTTGCATAAAAGATCTTGCACAGACTGAGCACTTTTTTTTTTTTGAGTACTGACGCAAGGTTTAGAAATTAGGTGGTCTTTGTGTTGGGGAGATGGTTTGTTTCTTTCCTATGAAAACAGTGATTAATCCAGGACTAACTCCTGTGAACAAATGTTGTGGTTTTGCTGTTGTGTTTACATTAGTCTGTCTTTTGTTGCAGATAAGGTAGAAGATTAGTTAAAGTTTAGGTCAATTTTTACCTAAGTTCTGAAGAAAATGGTCCTGTTTTTCCTTTACTAACATTCTTCCATTATCTTCTGTACTCATTGATCAGAGCTAATGAGACTTTAATGGAGTTATTTATGGCTTCTCCCTCTTACTATAAAAGTGTATAATAAACTGAGCACATGAAACTATTGGATGATGCTGTTTGTTTTTATCTCTGTTAATTGTACGACCTCTTCTGCCACGTAGGGTATGATGAGCTAAGCAGCCAATAAAGGCTGGAAAGAAATTTAGTAGATGTTACTTATTAATCTTTCTGATGATTATAAAATATTTTCTGTGCTCTGAGTGAGGGCCTTTTGCTGCCATGGAAGGGTTCAGGTGCTGTGTGTATTTTTCAGTTCATGCCTTAAACTTGATGGTAGTATTGAGCTTTAACTTTTAGCCTGAAAGGAATAGTTGTGTTCCCAGATCTGCATGAGATAAAATCTGTGCACAGATTGCCCAGACTTGTGGGGAATTGGGGTAAGAGTGTGTAGTAAGGTACTTCAGCAATAAAAACTGTGTAAAGTCAGTTGTTGTCATGGTCTGTGATACAGCAGTGTGCATGGCAGGCCAAGTGAGTGGCACTATTAATACTCACCAAGATGACTTTCTGCTCTGAATTTCCTTCAGCACTTCCTTTGGAGTATTTTTGTTCCCTGATCCTGAATTTGCTCTTTCAAAGCTATTTCACTCTGATTGGAGGTCACTGACTAGTGTATAATTGAAGCACTCATTATAAATAACCTTGAAAGTGAAATAATAAATGGTGGAATATGTGAGATGCTATAAAACACACTAAAAGGTGTAATTGAGCCTTAGTCTCTTGTCTCCGGGCAGATTCTGAGGCTCAAGTTCTTTTCTAACCTGTGACTTTTTAAAGAGTGGTTTGGGCAAATGGATGGTGCCTTTAGTGTGATGAGTTCCTTATTATTGCACCTAAATGTCCATTTGTAAGGGTTCTTTTCCTGGACTGGAGGGGTTTTGTGCTCTAACCTCATTGTTGGATCATTTATGCAATTTTGTGCCTGTTGACTCGAGCTGTTTTTGCATTAATGAATTCTGCTTTAGTATTCAATGCCATCATCCTTATTGCTCCTATGTCTTACCAGTCAGGGCTGATCAAACCTAGACTCTTTCATGTCTTGAATATTTTATTAAAATCAAATTGTCTGTCAATTCTGTATCATAAGAATTCAATCTTTTTTTTCATTTCAAGCTGCCTTAGAGTGCATATCAAGTGTGGGGGGATGTTTCTCATAGTTAGTTCCTTTCTGAAGGAATCGTGCTACTTTGGGGCTAAACCCCTGAAGTTTAAGTTCTGATACAGCCATTTGAGAATGTGCCTTTCTTCTGTTTTATCCTCCACCCCTGGCTCAGAATATGCTCATCACTCACCAGGGTGACCTCAGTTATCAGCTTCAAGCTTTGCCCAAAGATCACCAGTTTGGTTGTTCCAGTAGCTGTTTGGAACTAGATAAAAGCTGCATCTGAATTTTAGAGCAAAGAACAATTCCTTTTCTTCTTGATGGACTAGTTGGGTGCTTTGCCAGCTGTGTCATTCTTGTATGAGCTCACTTTCTTATCTTCTGCTTTTGTGTTTGGCTGTGACTTGTTGAGCCTTCTGCTCGAGAGAACTTGGGCTGTGGACTTAGTGGCATGGGGATAGGAATTTCCATCAGGATCCTGACAGAGTTCCATAGGGAGCTCATGTGGCATTGTCTGGGACTGGACATTGAACCATGTCTCTCAGTACCCCTGATGGCTGGGCAGATAAGGCTTGGGCTGGAAGGCAGTGATGGATGGAATCCAGCAGGAGCCACTGTGAGCAGGGGGAAATGAGCCCATCTGAAGGGTGTGGAGAGCCTGTCCCTTTGCCCTTTTGTTCACTAGTGACAGACCCTGCAGAAACAGCAGTCACGTCCTGTTGGAGCCTGCCCTCAACCAGTCTTGGTGGAAAGGCAGAAAATTTCATTATTCCTTACAGTTGAACTGACATTTCAATGTCTGGCAGATAGTAAATTTGCACACTCTCTGTATCTGAACTGCTGAGGCTCTGGGATAATATCTGGTGATGTCTGAGATAATATTAACTCTAGAATTGTCTTAATGCTTGCATTGCCTCTGGCTAAATGAATAATTGTGGGAAATTGTAAGCAGTGCTGCCAGGTATGTAATTTGGAACACATTTCAAGTGGGGATACTGGTCTGGTTGTATTGCTTGCTATCTTATCTGTTTTATCAAAGAAAGAGAAAGTCTGACAGACAGCCTCTGCTAAGTCTAAGTTTTGCCAGGCCTTATGGAGGAAGATAGTGTAAATATAGCCTGATGCTTTCTCTTTAAACTTGGTAACTCCTTCTATGTTAAAGACATAAAATTAAAGGCTCTTGTGATGCAGCAGACAGGAAACCTTCTGCTTAATGCAGCAGCTTTGCTATGGGATGGATGCTGTGTGTGCAGAGCTCCTGCTGGCTGGAGGTAAGTGAGATAGCTGTCCTTCGTGTGTGTGTGAGCCCTCTGGGTGTCACAGCTCCTGCTGGGTGTCACAGCTCCTGCTGGTCTGGGTTTGGATCCCCCCGAGGAGCTGCAGGGCCGGCCCTGCCTTGGCACCCGCACGCGCCCCAAGGCTCTGCTGCTGCCCAGACTCGTTACCTTGCTGCAAGGCTTCCAGAGAATTCATGGGAAGTGTTTCTAGAACAGGGCTTGTCAGCCCTGGGGAGCTGAGTCCTGCCAGCATGGAGCACTGATTCCCACTGGAACACTGAGTGGGCCCTAACCAGTGTGAGCAATGGAACTGTTCTTTAATTCCAAGATCAGTTAGGTCCTGTTCAAACACCAGGCTGGCCAGCAGAGCTGCTGTCAATGTTTGTGATACTGAGGGTCCTGTGCTTGGTTCCTTTCCTGCTGTGCTGGGGCAGGAGCAGCTTGATGTGCCCTGGCAGCTCTGAGCTGTCACTTGGCTGGGACTGAGCCAGGGGAGATACCAGGGAGACTCTGCTGGGTTGTGCCATGTCATGTCACCACCTTCCACTAGCCCAGGTTGCTCCAAGCCTTGTCCAGTGTGGCCTTGTACACTTCCAGGAGCAGCCACAGCTTCTCTGGGCAGTGACATTCACTGCCATGTTCTCAAGTCATCTGCAGAGTGTTTTAGATCTGTAATTCCCCTGCCATGATTGAGTATGCAGTGCCACCATCATTCAGAATGAGGAGCAGCCTGCTGTTTTCTGTATTTTCAAGTTCCCCTTGAGTTTGGTCTTTTTAACATAACTGCTAAAACAAGAGTACTGCATGTAAGGGAAGTACCAGGCAGGTGGGAAGGTCTGAGCTATTAACACTCTTTCTTTAAATCTTTTTCCTTACACTGTGCTGACTGATGGACATAGTATACAGAAGCATAATTACTTTTTTCTTCATCATCTGGGAAAATGAGAGGATTTTATGGCTGGGTGTACACACACACCCCACCAAGTCCTGCATTTGTTTTTTACTGTCAGTGACTGGGTTGATTTTTGTCTTCCCTTCCAGCTTATGTGAAATATTTCTTGGAAACAATCAAATCCCTGATGTCTGTCTGCAGTGAGACTTCTTCCTCATAGCTCTGTGTTCTGGAGATAACAGCTGTCCTGACTCTTCAGATCCTGTGCTCTCTGTACTCCCTGGAACAGAAAGCAGAACTGGAGCTTGCAGGAGTTTGGCTTTCCCTGCAGTCAGTGCCATCACCAGCTCTTCTCTTCATGCTGCCACAGGTGGCCTTTGCTGTAAACCTCTAATGATCTCCCTTTCCTGTTGCCATAATCCTCTTTTTATTTTTCTGAGTTCTATCCATCTCTCTTTATTTGCTAAATCTCCTTTGATTCTTTGTTCTTTTCAGCCCAGTTTCACTCTTTTATAATCTAAGATCTGTAGAACAAGATTTTTTTTTCTTCTTCTTGCACCTGAAGAAACTCTCCTGTGCCTAGACAAGGATTACTGTAGTTCTGTCTTAGAATTTTAATTCCAGACTACATGGACAAGCCCCAAGATGCTTCTCTTATCTGTTCCTCAAAGCTGTGCATTAAACAAAACATGCATCTGATCAGTTTAACCTGTAATTAAACATTTTCCTTAAGCAACTGACATTGTGATAACTAATAATTATCATGTGTAGCACCTTTAAAACCTATTATGCATGTTTATGTAAGAACACTATTACCATAATAATAAGATATCATTACCACAAATGTGCATGCTGAATGAGCATGTCTTAAAGTAATCATGGATTCCATTAATCATACTTGAAAAATTAAAGTATTTGCTGTCTCATCTCTCAAACACTACTCAAAAGATTTTGGAAACAGCAGAGGCCGTTTACTGCAGGTCTCTCATACACAAGATCTCATTTCTGGTGTCTCATTTTTGTTTTCCTGAGTTGTTGTTTATCTTTCACCTTGGGAAGCCATCAGCTCAGAGACCCACAGTCTCCCTTTGAAAGCATTTCCATGCTGATTTTTAGTCTGTTTGTCTCGTTTTCTGTCCAGGGAGTGCTGTCACCTTTTCTTAAGGCTGATGTGAAATGCACTCCTGAAACATGGTTCTCCTTCAAATTAGATAATTGCCTTAAATGAGATGAACTGATGGCTAATTGTAATTCTCTTAGTCCCTTGCACAGGGGCAGAAAGGAAACAGCACAGTTCTTCAAGTGTTGTTTTTTTTGTTAATATGAGATGGCAGAGTTGGAGAGTGGAGTTTTTTGAGTTTATATATAAAATTAAGGGGTGACAGTTTTGTCTCGTACTGAAAAGTCAAGCTCTGTAGATTTTGATAGAGACTGGATGAGAAGAGTGAAAGTTGGGAAGAAACATTTGACCTGCTGAGAAAACTGAAATGAGAGTTTTTTGGTAGAGTCAGAGTATTTGGGGTTGGGACCTTTAAAGGCCATCTAGTCCCAGCCCCCTGCAATGAGCAGGGACATCAAATACCTGATGTAGCCAAAAGCTCAAAAACCAACTTAATTGCTTTAGGGAGATCATTCTTCTATCTGTCTTTGAATTTAGTAGCATAATGTGTGTTGAGTCAAACAAGTTTATCCCTGTGTGTTTTCTTCCTTAACATTTGGCATTAGGTAACCTGGACACAGCAAAGTATTTATTAATGCCAAAAAAGCACATTAGGTCACACATGGTGCATTTCTGGTGCATTTCTGTGATATGTTTCTGTATCTTAATATATAAACTGCATTATAAGAGAATAGAGAAGGAGGTGGAGAGAATTTAAAGGACTGAGAGTTTGAAGCAGGGGAAATAGGCATGAAAAAGTAGGCAAAATGGGAAAAAGGAAAAAGAATATACATATAGAATTAGGAAACAAATTGACAGATACAGTAGAAGTGTGGGGAGAAACAAGACTCGAAAATTGCTTTTCTGTCATGATGGCAGCAATGAAAAGGGGGTGAGACAGGCAGTGGGAACTGGGGGGAAATTGCTGTGCCAGAGGGTGTGTGGCGAGTTGCTCATGGTGTCAATGAACTAAAGGGAACTACATGAAAAGGGACAGAAGAGGGTCCTGTGGCAGGGCACAGGCAGCCCTTGGAGCTCCTGGGGGCAGGCAGGGAACAGGAGAGGAACAGGAGCTGAACCCTCATGGTCTGAGCAGCTCACACAGGGGAGGAGGCACCTGCACACACAGACAGGGAAGGAAAGGGCTGTGAAAAGCAAAATGCTTTCTGAAAGGGATATAAACTCTTGTGACTGGGGGTATAAATCAGCTTCTCCCCAGTGTGCTCAGGAAGCAGATTTGCCTGCAGCCACTTGTTCTGTTCCCACCTACCTGCAAGGCTCCATGAACCTCTCAATGTATCACTTGGCTTCTTTCCCTTTCTCTTCACTGATGGAACAGGGGGAATGCTTGCTTTGTGCCAAGTTAAGTTGGCAATTTCTCAAATCCCCCATAACTTTTCAAGAAAAATACAAGTCCTTGATCAAAAAATATAAATACGTTGCCAGAAAGAAAACGTTTTTCTAATAAGCTTTTAAAATTTGCTACCCCTTTTTTATTAGAGGCTGGTAGGATCATGTTGTATTTAATTTATAGCTTTAGATTTGAAAATTCTAGAAATACAAATTGTTTTCTGTTGCTTTACTTCAGGGCAAGTTATTTCTCAGTTTTCTAGTCAGTGGGTTGAACTGAGGAAGTCTAGTGTGTTTTATTCAAAGCTTTTAAAGCATTTAAATGTTGCACTGTCTGTAAAACAGGCAAGAAGCTGCACTGAATTTCCCTTCCCCCATTTAAAAATACAATTCCTTTAGGAGCAAAAAAAAAAAAAAAAAAGAAAGCATCTATGTTATACTGAGTAATTATGCCCCCTGGGAAATAGAATATAAAGATGTTTAAAATCATTCAAGTGAGAGAAGAAGTAGTTGAACTTTTGCCTGGCAGAGCTGTGTGTTCCATCCCCAGCTCCTTGCTCCAGTGTCTGTGCAGGTTCCCAGCCCTGGCAGAGGAAATGAAACCCAGTCAGTTACTGCAGGATTTATAGCAGACCTGCTGCTGCAGGAAGTGGTGAAAAGCTGATTGGTAGTCTGAGGCAAAACTCCACAACAAGAAACAGGATGTATGTTTGGGTTTTTATACTCGTTTTCCCCTCTGCCCTCACCCCCCTCCGTTTCAAGGCACTCTCTTACTTTTTAGTCTCTGTTTATAAATCCACAGTGCCCTTTCCTGGTAAAGCATGTGCTGGTTTCCAGCACTGGAGGAAATGGATGGGGCTGGACCAGAGATTTGAAGCCAATGTGGTGTGTCTGCTTTATTAGGGGCATTTATCTAAACGGTCCTGTTACTCCTGAGTTATATTTCAGCTGAATTCCAAGAGAAGGGTGAAGTGCATCTGCAGCCAGAGTTATTGAACATCTCCTGTGGTTGTAGGAGCACCAGGCTGGGTGGGAGATGAGGAGCATGGATCACTAATCAGAAAGTTCTCTTGGTTCAAATGCATCTCACAGATATATCTGGGAGGGTAGGAAACCAAAGTGATTTTGTGCACATAAACTTCATCCAGCCAGCCCTGTGCTGCAGAGTGTGCTGCTAAAGACAGCAAACCTGAAAAGGTTTGTTCTGAAATCTCTTCTCCCTCACTGTGCACTGCTGGAAGCATCCAGCAGCAGGATCTTTCAGGAAGGTATCCTCAAAGCCTTTCAGTGGCATTTTGTCGAACCTTGTGGGAAAAGTTACCCTAAATAATTGTAATTATGAATCCTTCTGATTTTTTTCCCTCCTGTAGCATCCACTTTTAGAATCGGGGTTGAAGAAGAAAGTTGTTTGCATACCAAGCAAACGGAAGAAATGTTCAAGATTTCGTGTTCTTGTTATCGAATGGGAAAGTTCTGTTTGTCAGGTTCAATAACACGTCTTGTTCTTTGTTAAAGGTCAAAAAAGTTGGCTGCACTCTGTGAGTCCTTGCAGAACACCAGGCTCAGCAAGTCCCACATGGGGCTGGAGCTGGAGGAGCTGGAAGCAGCAGCAGTGCTGGTACAGGAGGAGGAGAAGGCGTTAAAAGCTGCTGGCACCGTTTCCAAGCAACAGCTGCTTTGCTCCGAGTCGGAGACAAGTGACTCTGAAGAATCCAGCAGCACTTCATCATCCCAGACAGAAGGCTCTAATTCAGATGAGCAGGAGTCCTCAACCAGCGAAGATGGGGAAATAAATTCTTTCCAAGGCACGCTCCAGGAGGAGAGGACAGCTCCACTTACTGACTGTAATGGATTAAGGCAGGGCACAGGCACTGTGGCCGTGGAGGTTGGTGATGGAAAATCAAAGCTTCCCTCGCAATCTACGGCTCCTCCTGGAAAACTGGTTCAAGAATTAGAAATGCAAATCCAGTCTGCACTGAGACTTTCAGAGCAGCCTGAAGGATTGGCTAGTGCAGGCTGCGTTTCACAGGAACGAGAAGAAAGCCCTGTACCCCAGCCTGACAGATTTTCTGAAGATGCTGCTGGGAAGGGAAATTTCTTGGAGGTGTCTCCCAAGCCAAACCCGTTGCTTTTCCTCTGCAGCACAAATGAAGATGAAGACTAAAGGACTGTGCAGGAGCACAGTGTGACCCACAAGCTCACAGCTTGTTCTATAATGAGCTGTCCCAAGGCTGTCCTGTGCTGCACAAAGATGTTTTTCTTTTTTGTTGGAGGACAAGACTGCTTTGAAAAGAATTGATAGGACTGTGTGATACTCTCACAGTTAATTTTTATTTTTCTCCAATTCAGCAGTCTCATATTTGATGTGAGAATGTATAATTTCAATAAACTTCTAGAAACTGTTTTCATTAAGTTTATTCAGTGATAGAATGATGTCCTAATCAAATACAACTGAAATTACTCATTCTAATTTTCTCTAGCTGTTGGGATTTACTTGAAAAATATCCTCATTATGTTTGTATAAACTTGTTTATGACATTGTACTGTTATTTTAAAATGCTTCATAGCAAACCACTTCAAATAATGGTTATAAGTTTAAAAGTTTAAATAGTGATGGCAAATTATTTTCAATCATATAAATTCTGTATTTTTTATACAAAATAAAGGAAATTTTTATGCCATCAATACAAGATCCAATGGTTGTGTCTTTTATGTCTAAGAGATAGAAGTTTATATTTCTGCAGTTCTTCCATAAGTTCTTTCAGCAGTTTTGTCATTCATTATTTTGTGCTGTTTTTGAAATGTTTCTACGTGTGGACACTTCTGCTGCTGTTTAAAGAACAGAAATCCCAATTATTTAATGTTTTTCTGCAGATGCTCTCAGTTCCACCACAGCAGTGTTACCCAGAGTGAGGGAACAACATTGTTTGTGAATCTTGGAACGGGACTGAGAGCAAACCTGGCCTGGGTAGTCCTGGCTTTGTTAGTCTGGCCCACAGCTTTGGCCAACTTATTTATCCTTTTTTGCCTTTAAAATGTTCAAATAATCCAGTCAGGTTAATACAGTTTGTTAGCTAATTTATGTTATTGGAATTGGGGGGCTGCTCCCAGTCATCTGCAGTTTTGTCAGCTGATTTCTGCAGAAGGATTTGGGAGGATGGAGCCTGGACCACCACGTTTGGCTCAGCAGGAGCACAGACCCAACAGGAGCATCTGATCCACTCCTCTGGAGAAGCAAGTTTTGATTACTTTTCAACCTTTTTTCTATTAAAAAGTCCATAAAAATCCTAAGCTAAAGGCCTGATTCTTCACCAGTGCTGTTCCCTGCTGGAAATCAGCAGGTGAGCTCTGTTCTGTGCCAGCTCCTGCTCAGTGAGAGCTGCAGCCCTCACCTGCCAATATTTTTTATCTTCTTAAATACCTGCTGCTCACTTAATCAGTCTGTGTGCTGTTCCCTGGGGGAGAAACCTTTCCCATCCTGTGTGGTAGGGAGCATTGTTCTTCTAAATGCCAGCAATAAAATCCACACTGGAGCTGCCAAAGTCTGAGAAAAGGGGTGGAATTGCACTTCAGAAGAGAAGAGCAATGGTCCTGCTCTCCCCAGATTCCAGGGGCGAACTCAGGAACTTCTGCAGCTGACCAGGGGCTGGAGAAAGCCGTGTAAAACTCTGTTTTCTGCTTGTGGAGCTGATAAGGGGTGTTGATTGTTGTGGATTGACTGATGGCAATTTCATGTGACCTCTGTAGGGGTGGGGTGTGAAGTTTTTGTGGGGTGATCAGAATTTCCACCCAGCACAGGTGCAGTGCTCAGAAGAGCAGAGCCTGTGGAATGGAAGCCTTGCTCCTCCAGAAAGAGAGCACAGAGGCACTTCTAAAGGAAAAGTGGAGCTTTAACACTTTACCCAAAATTGAGGCTTACTGAGTCCGTGAAGTATCAACACCTGGGAAAACAAAACAAAAACAAAAAACCCCCCAAAACAAACAAACAACCAACCCAAATGCACACACACACAAAAAAAGGAACTCCTAAGAAGTCACATTTATTTAGAGGGGAGGGAGGACTTTGCCTCCAGGAGCTGGCTGGAAAAAGGTGGAGATGTCTCAGGGATGTGCTTGTTCACATAGTACTTTAAGGTGTTAAAGCAACAAGTGAAATACTGGAAACCATCAGAAGGAGCTAAACAGAAGTGGGGTTTGATTTTTATTCCTTTTTCTCATGGGAACACTGCCACTTTTTCCTCTTTCCCCAAATTAAAAATTAGAGCTGAACTGATTAAATATCTTTTTTTTTTCCCACTGGCTTTTCTTAATTCCAAACAGATTTGTGAAAAGCTTGTAAGGGCTTTGCTGCACGTCAGAACAAGAAAGCATCGATTAGAGTTGATTTAGTGCAATAAATGATAAATATGGCAAAGGCATTGATGGCCAGCCTGAGTGAAGGGGCCGGTGAGCATCCAGCAGTGGCCCAGCTGAGGGCTGTCACAGCCCAGCCCATGGCTCAAGGCTGCAGAAAACAAACAGGGAAACACATGTCAGGCAGATAAATTGCTCTGCTGCTCAGAGCTCTCCGTGGAGGCCATTTGTCTCCAAGATAAGGAAGAATGCACTCCAAAGCCGGGGGGAGATAAGCTGGGAGAAGAAAATGGATGTGGAGCCGCTGTGGTGGCACTGGGGCGGTGGCACGGGGAGCAAAGGGGTCCCCCAGGCTGGGTCCCTGCAGGGAGCAGGGAGAGCACCAGGGAAGTGTCCCAGGGGAACCTGCAGGCCCTTCCCAAGCAATTCAGGAGAGGATGGCATTTATCCCTTCAGAGCAAACACACAAATGGTGTCTGTGTCAGTTGTGTGAGTCACCCAAGTGCTCCTGAGCCTGCCGTGAATCTGTTCCTCCCCTTTTTCATCGTACGTGGGCTGCAGCCCGTGGTTATGTGGGCACATGTGAGGCATGATTTGGCACTGACACAACAACTCTGGCTTTGTGGTATTGTGGTACCCATAAATCAGGCTGTTTTTATAGCCTTAGCTTTTGGAGAAGTTACAGTCCCGCTGGATTTGGTGACCTGACTGAGATCAGATCCAAAATGCATTTAGTGATGGTGGTTTGTATTTCTTTACATGTTTTCTCATATCATAAGCCACCATACAGCAGCAACTGAGCACAGCTGTTGGCACTGTGAGAATCCTTGGAGACAAAAACAAGATCTGTGTCCCTTAGGTGAGGACTCAGATGTTGGCAGAGCTCCGTGGAGGACAGCTCTGACCCAAGAGCAGCTCATTTCTCTGGGAGAAGTGGTAAGCATGGAAAAGGACAAAAAGTTTCAGGTCTAGAAAGCAGCCAGGTCAGTAGGTGATGCTGTTACTCCCCAGTGACCCCAGGAACTCTCTGGTCAGTCCCTCTCTTTAATGCTGATGTGCTGAGTGACTTAAAAAATAATTTTCCCTGGTTTCACAGAGGTACCAGGCCTAACTCAGGAAGGTCCAGACTCGGGAAGGAGAGCCCAGAAATAGAGTAAAAAGGAGTGAAACTCAAATCTGACAGTGGAGATTTCTCGGTCTGCTACTAACTTGTGCAGAGCAAGGGTGAGAAGCTAAAATCTGTAATTTCTGATGTATTCTTAAATACCTCTCTGTGTGTCAGCATCCAAGTGACTCCAGGCTATGGGTGCCTTGGGAGCTGTGCTGCTCACCCACACCAGCTGCAGTCACTGCTCCTCTAAATCCCTGGAAATTTGACAAAGCTGGCCAAAATTAGATCCCCGAAACCCCTTAAAAAATATAATGTGTCTGAAGGCTTGGCCTGTGCTCCACTGTGAATCAGTAGCTCCATAAAACACCTCTGAGCCCTCTGTCCAGGGCATCTGAGAGGCCTCAGCAGCACCTGAACAAGACTTTGGTGGCTCTCTGGGACAGGTCCTTTCCTCAGGCAGTCCTGGGGCACAGCTGGCTTTGAGTCCACAACGCAGGATAAAACCCACTGGGTGTGTGTGAGACCTGGAAACAGATTTCCTGCTGGCAGGAGGATCACCTTGCTTGAAGAACCCAGAAATGTAAAAGCCTCTCTCGCTCCTCACTGACTTGGCTCGTCCATGTAGAACGTGTAGAACTTGCTGAGTGTCACCACGAGGTCCCATCTCTGCTCACAGGGTGCTCATCCACAGCACACCCGCCCTTTATGTCAATGTGTTTAATTTTATATCATTTTTTGTTTTCTCATTCTGCTGCTGGGATATGGTGAGACCTCACCATGTCCTGCTTCCCACAGGGTGGGAGCTGCAAGGGCTGAAGCAGCAGAGAGGAGAAGCTGCTGAGCAGGGAGCCCCAAGCCAGCGCTGACCTGAACCGAAGCTGTGCCCGGGGAGCCACAGGAGGAGAAGGTTCAGCAGCCACTTCAGCCAGGAGCCAGCAGCTGTGTGTGCTTGGCCTGGCCGTGCCAATCCCAGGAGGGCAGGGATTGCTGCTGCTGCTGGCATTCTGCAGCCTTCAGGCGTGCTTTGGTCCGGAGTCAGGCTGCAAACATCCCTCTGTCTAATTATGGATGTGTGAGAGATTGGGAGTGCAACTCATAAATGGTTATGAGCTGTTTAAAGCATAAATCAACAGAATATCAAGATGAGACCGAGTTTCCCTCAGTTGTGCTCAGAGATGCCAGGTGAGTGACCTGCTGGCAGCACCCTACCTGCCAGGGCTGTGATTACATTTCATTCCTGCCCGCAATTTTTGGCAATTACGCAGAAATGTCCCGTTTCCTGCAGTAGATAAATAGGGATCCGTGTTTTGCCTTGATGGAACTCCACCTCCTCTAATATGCTGCATTGTCCATTGATTTGCCTAATTATGTGTATTACAAGTGCACGAGGCGCTGGGTAGCAGCAGGGGTCCGTGCTGGGAGGAGGAGGAGGGTGATTGCTCCATCTGTTCCTCCGAGCTGCCGGGAGAAGCGGCGGGAGCCGAGTGGGAAATGGAGGGAAGGAATTACCATTTAGTGCAGGTGCCTCTGGAAGGGGAATCCCACTGCCAGGTGCTGGCAGGCGGCTCTCCTGAGCTCCCCACGTGCTTAATTACCCTACAGCGAGTCTTCCCAGCTCGAATTAGAGCAGGCAATTGCTACTGAAGCCTTGAAACAAAACGGGGAGTGGAGCAGGGCTTCATCCATCTCACTGCAGAGACCTGCGTTTCCCCATCCAACAAGATTCATGCCCCATTCGGCCGAATTTAAAAGCACTTACCTGGAATGAGATGATTAATTTTAAAATCTGAATGTAGGAGTGCAGCAGACAAGGTCAAAGCATCCGAGCTGTGAATCTGGGTTCCAGTGAGGACATCACAAAAAAAAGCAAGCGTGATGCTTTGTGCTGTGGATTTAGGAAGAAGTTGCTCAGGACTGTGGGACCAGTGCAGGGAGAAGCAGGAGAGCGTGGGATGAGCTGTCAGCAGCTGCTGCCCTGAGCAAGGAGCTTTATTCCTCCTCAGCTGCTTGTCCCTGTGCCACTCCCCTATGGCTGATGGATCAGGGGTGGCCACAGGGCAATGTGCTGCTCCTTCTCCTGCTGGTTCCCGCTGCTGCCAGCAGGTAACTCAGCAAATCCCTCTGTTAGTCCGACTGGAAAGCATCTGAGGGATTAAAACTGCCCAGAACCCGCTGTGTGCCGCGTAACAAGCAGCACACGGGGGCTGTGACATCCTGGGAATAACACACCTGGAGGGGAACACGATCGAAGTTAAAGTCAGGGTGTGTACCCTGTGGCGTTTTAAATTGCCTCAGCACTTTTCTGTGGGTATCTGCAGGGCGGGGTAGCGCTGTGAGGGGTTCCACACAACCTGTGCAGGCTCGGCCGTGCCCAGGTGATGCTGCAGCACCGAGTGCGAGGGTCCCGGCTGCATCCCCTCCCTCGGGCTGCACAAAGAGCTGCGGGTGTCGCGAACAGGAGCTGCGAAACCGAGCCGAGGTGCCTGGCAGCGCTCCAGCCCTTTATCCACGGTGTGGGGGATTAGACGAGATTTGGCACGGGGCGCCAGGGAAAGCTGCCTCTTACCTTCCGATGTCCGACAGCAAACCCCATCGGCCTCGGGGGGCACGGTGTGGGGGCTCTCAGGGGGAACAGCACTGCCTAAAAATTGGGATAAGTCTCTATTCCGACAAGATACTGGTGCTAGCTTGGTTGTGCTCTGAAATCCTGAAGGTTTGAGCTATGGATAATTGCAGTGATACGCCTTTACCGAATGTATTCATCACACAGCAGGCTTGGACAATGCTCTCAGGCATTGGGACTCTTGGGGTGTCCAGGGCAGGGACAGGAGCTGCATTTGGACGATCCTTACGGGTCCCTTCCAACTCAGGATGTTCCAGGATTCTGACAGCTGAAACAGCTCGTGGAGCGTTAACACCCTGCTCTTAATGACTCTAATGAAAAGTCTTAAATCACCCTTCTATTATAACCTGCAGAGCTGCTGGGTGTCAGTGCAAAGGCAGCACGGGCGGGGAAGGGCGTGTGTGTGGCTGTATATCTGTGTGTGTGTGTCTGTGTGTGTCTGTGTGTGTGTGTCTGTGTGTTCATCAATTTGCTTTTCAAAGTGGCTAAAACCAGCAGCCTGAGGAGTTCCCCCCGCGAGGTGATTTCCCTGGATGCTGCTCCTTGCGCTAATGGTATCCTCTCACCAGAGAAAACATCCCACTCCAGAGCTGAAGTGGTTGGCAGGAGCTGTAATTAAGGTGTGAAGAGACTTTCCACACAAGAACCTCCTTTCCCGTGCCGGGCTCCTCGCCTGAGAACAGAGACTCTTTGGCAATTGGCTTTTACACATGGGCTTGGGAGCCTGTTTGTGTTCCTGCTATTCTGTTTGGATTGCTAATCCTCCAATTTGCACCTTAACTCCCTTAAAATAAAACAAGGGCAGAAATGTTATCGCACTGATTTGCAGTAATAAGTGTAAAAGAACAAAATATTTATAATACAAATATTCATAATACAAGTATTTCTGGACCCAACTTTATCAAAACTTCTTTCTCAAGCTGCAATTAATATATTTTTTAAATACTGCTAGTTGCTAGAAAGTAATTCGGAGGCTTGGAAATATGGTTTGGATTTTTTTCTTAAGGAATTATTGGCTTTATTAATTAAGTAGAGATTTATATGGGGGAAAGAGAAACTAAAGAAAACAGTGATGTATTAGCTCGGTAGGAGAAGTGATTCAATGTGAGGAAAGTCACAGAACAGTCCATTAAGAGAATCTGTTGGATTTTGGCGAGTCATGGGAAGATATTTTCATTGGTAACGTGAAGCAGACCGTGGTGCACGTGTCTGTGGGAATGCAGGAGGCTTTGTGCTGGGAATGCCCAGCCCTGAGCGTGCGGCTGCTCAGGGATCCACATCCTCCTTCCCCATGGCTCTGACCCTGCAGAAAGGGCTGGAGCTGCAGGATCAGCTTTTCCTGGCTGCTGATGTTGCTTTAGAACAGCCCCGAATTCCTTGAAATTGGCTGGGTATTTCCACTGGATCCCACCCCAGGCACAAGGAGGGCTGAGGAGGGGTAATTTTGACTCATTATTCTGTTTTCTTGAGTGACCATGGCCCCTCCCTTACACTCCTGGCACCCCACATCCCTGAAGATTCCAGCAGTAAAGCTCCTCTGCCAGGCAGTGGTGCTCCCCAGTCACAAGCAGGAAAGAGGTGAAATCTGGGGTCATATTCAGTTTTTTTCTCTTCAATTTACATTTTGCTGGCAGGTTACTGAGATTACAGGTTAATCAGCGGTGCAGAGAAACTGGATGCTCTGGTGTAAGTGGGCCTTTGCTGGAGCAGAGCAGTGACACTAGAAGCTGTCAGGGCCCTGCTGGGATATCCATATCAGGTGGATGTTCCATGGATTGGGGAAAAGGGGATGAGCGGCCGCGGTGGGGAAAGCGCAAACACCCGGGAACATCCAGCGCTGGGAACGGGGTTTGGGTGCTGAACTGCCCCTCATTACACACACAATTACAGCTGTGGGGAGAGCAGATGGGAGCTCCAGGGAGGCTTTCAGCTTTAATCCAAACCTGCCCTGGAGAGCTCGAGCTGTGCAGGCCATGGGTAACTCCCCTTTGGGGGCTGGATGCTGCTGCTCGGCTGAACCCATCCCAAAGATGCCACCAGAAGTGCCTCTGGAGGCTGGCTCTGTGCTCAGCTGAACCCATCCCAAACATGCCACCAGAAGTGCCTCTGGAGGCTGGCTCTGTGCTCAGCTGAACCCATCCCAAACATGCCACCAGAAGTGCCTCTGGAGGCTGGCTCTGTGCTCAGCCACAGGAGATGCCACGAGCCCACAGGCTGTGCTGGCCTTTCCTCAGCACTCCCTGAGCTCCAGGACTTCCAGCTTTGGTGAGACTTGTGGGCGCTGTCATGTGCTGGGGGAAAGCCCCCTGCGAGGACAAGGACATCGGGACTGGAGAGTTCTTTGCTTTTCAAACTCAGTTCTGGCTGCTGCTGCTCTGTCCCCAGCTTGACTTCGTGTCCTTCCAGCAGCCTGGCACAGCAGAGTCCGTGGAGAAGGAGGCTGGGAGCTCAGCCAGAGGTGGGACCACAGCTTTCCTGGCCTCTTCCCTCGCTGGTAAGTTTGCATCTTGCTTTGGGAAATATAGACAGGAAAAAATGGACACATCGGCTTAAAAATAAACTGCTGAATTGCACTTTCCATCAGCTCCGGGAGGCTCCGAGGTGCCCAGCAGTGAACTCCGCCCGCTGCGGGTGGGGTGGGAAATAGAAACCTGGAGATTTCACAGGCGGCAGAAGAGCTCCATGCAAAACACACCGCACAACCCGAGGAGAACCGTCTGCAAGTCGCCAGCCTGAATTTTCACTCCACCCTAGTCCAAAACCAGCCCCTGGCAATTCTTTGCTGGCTGAGATTAATCCGTGGGCGTCTTTAATCTCGAATGCTAAATCGGAGCAGAGTTTCGGTGTGTGCGAGCCCGCCCGCCTGCGCCGGGAGTTCTGATTCTCTTTTCCCGTTACTTTTTCCCTATTGCTACAACAATTAATTAAGCATGGTTCTGCTGAACCCTGTTGATTCATTTGGCACTTGGAAGCTTAATGAGGTGTGAACCTGCAGACTGCGGCATCGGTGCGGCTGACACGGTAATTTATATCAATTGCTGTGATTAGTGCGGCTCCTCAATCACCGCGTTGTTCCTCCGAGCAATCTGTCACAGCCCGGACGAGGGGACCTCAGCGCTGGGTTTCTCTTACACTGCCGGCAATGTTCTTGAGGTGCCGCTAACAAGGAAAATACAACTCACGGGATGCTTTGAGAATAGCAACACGCGGATTGCTTTGGTTGTAATGTGAACTTTTCTCTGCCGAGGTGACTGAGGCGCTGCCCTGGTTTGTAGTGAGAGCAGCTGCGGGGTTGGGGTGCGGGTACCTGCCCGAGCAGCGTTTTGGGAGGGTGTTCTTTCGAGGTCAAAAGGTCTTGTTGCTTCAGTCTGTCAGGAGCTGGCTGTGAAAATCACTCTGTGGGTTGTCGTGCTCGCTGTGCCGTGACGAGATTATTCATCAGTAACCTGAACTTCTGCAAATTCAGCCCAGGGCCATTGGATCTCTTTGTCCATAATACGGGGTCGAGTAGAGCACAGCAAGGGCTGTGTGACCTCTCTGCAATCACACCTCCCCAGTTATGTCCTTGGTGATGGCACTGCGTCCTGTTAACTTCCATATTCTAACAAAAATCATGGAATCATGATTGGAAAGGATCCCAAAGACCGTCCTGTTCTATCTCTGCTGCCATGTCAGGGACACCTTCCACTGTCCCAGGTTGCTCCAAGCCCCATCCAACCTGGCCTTGGGCACTTCCAGGGGTCCAGGGGCAGCCCCAGCTGCTCTGGGCACCTGTGCCAGGGCCTGCCCCTCACAGGGAAGAATTTCCTCTTAGTGTCTAATCTAAACCTGCCCTCCTTCAGGTTGTCACTCCAATCCCTGTGAAAAAGTCCCTCTCCAGCCTTTCAAGCCCCTACAATCACACAAATGCAACTATTTTGAGTTGTGGAAACAGCTCGGTGTTGAGGCACAGCAAGGAAGAAAGGACAAGCTCCCTTTGGGCAGCCTGGGTTCAGCAAAGCCACCACAACTGAAATCATCATCTCTGCTCCTCAAAAACCTCTGCTCTTTGGGCTGCAGGTCCATTGCTCTGTGGGCTGCAGGTCCATTGCTCTTTGGGCTGCAGGTCCATTGCTTTTTGTGCTGCAGGTCAATTGCTCTTTGGGCTGCAG
>VWZP01008455.1:3150934-3173497 GCA_013396995.1 Dicaeum eximium | reverse complement strand
TGGGCTGCAGGTCCATTGCTCCATGGGCTGCAGGTCCATTGCTCCATGGGCTGCAGGTCCATTGCTCTTTGGGCTGCAGGTCCATTGCTCCGTGGGCTGCAGGTCCATTGCTCTTTGGGCTGCAGGTCCATTGCTCTTTGGGCTGCAGCTCCATTGCTCCGTGGGCTGCAGGTCCATTGCTCTTTGGGCTGCAGCTCCATTGCTCCGTGGGCTGCAGGTCCATTGCTCTGTGGGCTGCAGGTCCATTGCCTGCTGCTGCATCATCTCCAGGCATCCCTGTCCACACTGCCTGGTTTGCTGTGTGGGGATGGTGCTTTGAAGGCCACCAGGGCCACTTTGCCACATCCTGGCTGGGGACAAGGCCCTCGGTGGCAGCTGCTGGAGGCAGAGGAGCGTGGAGCACAGTGGGGCTGTAAATCAGCCCTGCTGCCGGGGAGGGGTTTAAATCAGCCTAATTGAGATGGTGTGGGCTCAGTGGAGCTGGTGCTACTTTTGTTTATTTTACGCCTGGTTAATGGGAAAATAAACAAACCACCCTCCTGACCTGAAACCAGAAATGGGAGAAACTGAGCTACGCCAAAATAAACCCACTTTGAATTGTTCCCTTAAGCTGGGTCTCTAAACAGGAGAAATGGATACATGAATAAATCTAAAAAGCTGAACAATAAAGGTAAAGATCTTTTTAATGTTCACAGAACCAGCAGGAAATCTTTAAGTTGATTTTTCTGGAAAAGAAAATTCTGCATATGCAATGTTAACGCTTTTAAACTGATCAGTGAGGCACAGGCACATCATTTCTGTACCACTGCAGATGTGTAAACTAATTTTAACACTCTTTCTATTTTCAGCACAGAGTCCTCAGAGTAAGTGAGCGTTTGACCTGTAACTGCAGAGAGTAGTGTTCACTTTGGGGCCTATGTGTAGAGAAATATAATTTATTTTAATGATATTTAAGCTAATGAGCTTGGCTAATAGATATTTTTGAAGCCCTTTATAGGGGTTCAGTCATGGGACAGCATGCCACTGGGCACAAATGCTCATTTACTCTGCAAAATGTCAAAGAATGGCCCAGCTATTAGTAAAGTGCATTCTGTTTGATTTTTAAGAATGTATTTCCATAAATTACAGGCCCTAGAAATGAAATAAATCAGCCAGCTATTCAGTGAAATCTTAAATGTTAATTGAGAGTGGTGGGAGTGGCTGGAGCCAAAGGAGAGGAGGATGAGGGGGATCTCCCTGGTGCTGGCTCGGAGGCTGCCTCACCCCATGGATGTGTTCACCCCAGGTCTGGATTCACTTCTGCTGCTGGAGATCCTGGCAAGAGACCTCCCATGGCTGGGCCACTGTCCTGCCACCCTAGGTGCCACCACCCAGCAGGTTGGGGTCAGCTGGGCGGGCTGGGGCTGCTCCCTGAGCAACTTGGACAGCCTGGAAGTGAGCAGTGAGCCCTGAGGGAGGAGGAGGATGGAGAAGCTGTCTGGGGACCATAAGAGTGATGGTCAAATGAGTCACCCAGTCTGGGTGCAGGCACTTGAATTGCACCGTGTGTAGGCTCAGCTTCTCCCCTATAGACCTGGCTGAGTTTGGGCTATCAGGATGGTTCCTTGCGTGTTCCTTTTTTATGGATTTTGCGCAATGCCAGCTAACCAGTGTTTCCCATTGAGGGAAGATGTTTCTTCCACTGGCACCAGCTTGAGCCCGTCACGTTTTCAGCAGCCCCAGAACTTTGCAGGATTGGGCAGGGAGCAGTGCCCAGTGATGTCATTGCACCGGGAACACCAGGAGGGAACAGACCTCGCCAGGTCTATTTTCCTGCCCTCAGGCAGGTTGATCTGGGTCAGAATCATTCCCTGAAGCTGGTTGTTTATTTAGTGTCTTCCTGAACTTTGCCAGCTCTGGAGGTCCCACAGCGTGTCCCCGGCAGCACTGTCAGTTTTGGTTACAGCCTGTGGCGTGGATGTGCTGTTACACAAGTGCTTCATAACAAGGACAGCGGGTTTCTCTTCTCTCCTTGTTAGCAGCAGTGATGGGAAGCTCCTCCATGCCCCACAACAGCAGCAGCAGAGGGAGGGGGCAAGGGCAGCAATTAAATCTGTGCCAGTGCTGTCTGTGGGCAAAGCCTGAGGCTGCTCAGGACTCTGGATCTGAACCCCCCATCTCCTTTCCTCTTCCTTCCTTTCTGTCAGGTGAAATGGTCTGGGTTTGTGCTCTGCATCCTCCTCCCAGTCTTGCTCCACACGCTGATCCACAGGTAAAGCTGTGGCACCTCCACATGCCAGCAGCCCAGCCCTGCGCTGAGCAGATGAAAGATTATAGTGATCAATTTGGTGAGAAGGGAGATTTTTCTCCATCTGTCCACCCTCAAGGCTCTATTTCCTCATAAACCATTCCCCGAGACATCAGGAAAATTGAAGCTGTTCAGAAATGGAAAAGATAGTTAACCCAAAATGAATGAATATCCGACACGCCGGCTGGCTCTGCGGAGCAGGAGGGGAGCAGCCAGCCGAGCTCGTGGCTCCCGGCACCACGCTGGCTTTTGCAAGGAGGCAAGTGCCTCAAATCCTGGTATTTTCACCCAGAATCACTCCTCTCCGAGCTGCTCCGCTCAGCCAAGCACATCCAAACCCTCCTGCTCTCTGCTCAAGGCTGCCTCTGCCCCGACACAGCAGGAGGAGGGCTGGGGTGAGCCCCCAAAGGGAGCTGCTGTTGCACCCCCAAATGAGCTGTTGTACCCCCAAAGGGAGCTGCTGTTGTACCCCCAAATGAGCTGCTGTTGTACCCCCAAAGGAGGTGGTTGTGTACCCCCCAAAGGAGCTGCTGTTGTACCCCCAAAGGGAGCTGTTGTACCCCCAAATGAGCTGCTGCTGTACCCCCTAAAGGGAGCTGCTGTTGTACCCTGGCCGTGGGGAAGCGCTCCTGAGCAGAGCCCGGGGCTGACAGGCTGCTCCTGGCCAGCTGCAGCCATTTGGAATACTCCAAATGAGTATAACTCCGTGCCCCGGGGCTCTCTGCTCGCAATCCCAAAAGTGTCTGATGTGGTTTGATTGGGTTGTACTTTAAGGGAACAGTGAAAGATGGAGAAGACACTTTACAGGATCTATGCTTGTGCAGCTTTCATGTCCTGTGATTCCAATCCTCCTGGCTTCATCAGCAAACATTTTTGGAAGCAGCAAGGTCAGCTCTGGAGGACTGGGGCAGGTTTCCAGGTGGGACTTCAGGACACAGCAGGGCACCTGCCTCAGTTTCCCTCTTGGGGCTGGATGAAGTGAAGGGGTAAAATCCTTGTCCCTATCCAGGTGTGCCTCCCTCCCCACCCTGGTTCTTGAAAGGAATTTAACTCCCTTCCTGCTCCATCACTTCTTTTTTCCTTTTCCTTTCTGCTACAGTGGAGAACATTTGTTACATCCCCACACAGGCTTCTTGCCAGCCAAAGGTCTTCAGGCCATTCCCCAGACAGAGCAGAAGAAAAGGGGTGAGCCACTGGGTTTGGAAACATCCTGCATGGAAGGTGCTGTGGGTGAATTTGCAGGTGAGCCTGCTGGAGGAGAAATCCGAGGGTTCTCTGTAGGTGCACAGGGGTGGTTTTCCTGAGGGCCAGGGATCAGGAGTGGGAGGGTGCTCCTTGGAGAATTTGGGAGCAGCAGGGCAGACCTCAGCCTTCCTCTTAACCCTGCTCAGCCTACGGATGCTCCAAAGCCGTGAGGAAACGATGGCACTACATGATTTTATTTTTGCCTAAAGCCAAGTTTCTGCCAGGAAAATTTCTCCCACGTATCCTGAACTGAGCCTGCGTGGGCAGCCCCCAGCAGCTGGTGCTGTCTCCCACCAAAGCCCAGAGGCAGTGAGTGCAGCAGGGAGGCCAGAGCTGCATCCCAAAATAATTGGGGTCCTCACGAGATGGGGAGCTGTGAGCTCAGCCTGGGGGAATGAAAACCACTTATCCTACAGAGATACCCCCGGGGCTGTGGATGCTGGGGGATGATGGTCTAGGGAGAGCCTTGAGGCAGCACCTCAGCCCACTGATGCTGCAGGAAGGAGCTCAGCTCTTCCCACATCCTCCTGCTATCCCTGTCCCCATCTTCCTGCCACCCCTGTGTCCCTGCCACCCCTGTGTCCCTGCCACCCCTGTGTCCCTGCCATCCCTGTGTCCCTGCCAGCCCTGACCTGCAGCTCCCTCTGGGCTTTCAGATGCTTCTGCAGTGCCAGCCAGGGTTGGGAGCAGCATGCTATTGTAAGCATGAATGCAGAATCAGTCCCTTTCCTACCAGCTGTCAAAAAGTATTATTTAATCTCAAATAGCTCTCGGTAGCTTTTTTTTGTTGTTGTTTCCTCTAGTTTGTTTTAAGAAGGTTGTTGAGTGTGAGAAAGCAGGAAACAGTGTCAATAACACAGTGGGTTTTTTTGTTTTCACAGACACCCTTTGAACTCCTTTACTCTGCCTCCCCTCCAGTTACATTTACACACCTTATAAATAACCTTCCAGGGCTTTGAAATGCTTTTATTAAAGCTAAGAGTGGAGATTTTTTTTCCAAATCCAGTGTTATTTGCTGCATTATCTGTAGACAACCTTCAGCATAATTACTATAAATGGCTTTAGGTTTTAACCTGTCCCTGTGTGCACTGAATGAGAAGGGACAGAAGCTTGGGAAGGAGATGATGGATGTGCTGGGACCCCATGACCCCATCTCTGGGGTCTGTGGGATGAGGGGAGCTCAGTCCAAGCCTTGGCCAATTGGGCCAACATCCTCATGTTTGGGCTCAGCTCAGCACCATCTGGCTTTCTGGGATGGATATTTCTGTTGCTTAGTTGTTACTTTAGCTTTTACCTTGCTAACTCCCAGTTTTCACCCATTTAAGCCAGAAAATGGTGGTATTTCATAATAATTCTCTGCTGCCCTGCAGTGCTCTGTTCCTTAGCTTCCTATGCCAGGAGCATTGCAGATCTGGCAATAAGGTTTTGGGATTTCTCTGCTCGGAGTTTCCTTCCTTCCCACTGTCCTCTGTGGTGCAGCAAATTGAGGGGAACCACCCATACAGCTTTTACTGACCCACAATTTGCTCTTCTCCCTTTAATTTTTTTTTTTCTGTTAGTCATCACTCAGGCTGTGGCTTAGAGAGTGCTTGGGTTAAGTTTTGCTGTCCCTGGAAAGCCACCACGTCCCCTTGTGTAGCCCTCAGTGAGAGCAGATGGAGCTTTCTGGAAACTTAACGAGGTGTAAGACCAGCCTTGCAGCCCCCAGGAGTGTTTATCTCTGCCTCTTACCTCACTAAATGATGGAAGTCTCCTTCACCATCATCAATCTTCAATTTTCTGTGCCACCAGGCTGATGCACGGAGCTCCTGCAGCTCACCTGGGCTGGGGGTGGCTCTGCTCTGATCAATGTCCCTTGCAGCCACTTGCCACAAGAGCTGGATCTAGATGGCCTTTAAGGTACCCACTAACCCAAACCATCCTCTAATTCTATGATTCTCTGAATTTGAAAGTCGGGAAATGACAAAACCAACCCGTGATGTTTTGAATTAATTGAAATATTTCTGTTTGTGAACACTTTTTTCTTACTTTGTTAATAACTGCAGAGGTACAGTTTAAAAAATAGCTCCTTAATATGATGTTAACGAGGAAGTTAAGTCTTTATCATAAGATTAAATAGAACAAAATTGAGTGACTGGATTAAACAGTCTTCAATGCATTTATTCCTTCACAATGGATTTCAGTGCTTGGAAGTGGACATTTTTGGTAAGGGAAATGAAAACCGGGGGAAAAAAAAAAAGGACTCTTAGGAAAGTATTATAACTGCCTAAAAATAAACCCGCTAGTCCTGAAATATTTATAAATACATTGTTGGTATTTTTGGGATGATGCATTTTGGAGGAACCGAAGGAAGGAGGAATTTTCCTGACCAGTGTGCTGGGAGCCTGGCAGGTAATTTTCTATTCTGGATGTAGCTTTTGCAGGCGAGCACGAGCGATGAAGGGCATTAGCTAAATAAGAGATGATTTAGTGGTGATGGCACTGTTGGTCCACAGATCCCACAGCTGCTAAATTTCAATATAAACTCTGTAACTCTGGAGGCAGAAAGAACTGAACACACACAAGAGACTGTTTCTGAATATATTTTTCCCCCTCTCTCCAATAAAAGGCACAAATAATAGCGTATTTTTCAAAGTGCAAAGCACTTTACATTGCAAATAGTTACATTAAATTTACATTTCATGGGTGAGTGGCCGTAGCTGCTGCTTGCCACATCCTTGCTGGTGACACTCCAGCAGTTGTACATGATCTAGTGCCCACTGGGCTGTGTGTGCCTGGACTGTCCAGGAGCAGAGGGGGCTGGGGGCAGAGCTCTGCTGAGCTCCACGGGCAGCTCCCACAACCTTCTCTTCAAAGTCAGAGGGAAAGGAGCAGGAGCGCAGGGGAGCAGGTGCTGGGAGAAGGCCTTGTGCAGCAAGGTAGTGAATTCTGGGCAAAGCCAAGGGGAAATCCATTCTTCCAGTACTGGAGAGACATGATTCCTGTGCCCTCGAGGCCGGGGGGAGCGAGACAAATCCTTTTTTCAGGGAAAGAGCCGTGCGTTCCTGCTCGGCAGCGGCCGGCGCGCGGATGCGCGGTGCTTCCCTGGAAAGGTCAGCACACTCGCCGTCCCTGTTTTCTCCAGAGGTGATCGATGAGATGCAAACACTGTGCTGACAGTTGTTGTGGCCATGGAAAACTCATTTTCTGCTGCTGCTCACGGGGAGGTGCAGGATGGCTGCCGGGCCCTCGATGACGGCCGTGCCCCTCCTGCCACGCGGCTCCTCTCTGGTTTATGTTGGCAGAGACAATTTTCATGGAATCACAGAACCATTTGGGTTGCAAAAGACCTCTAAGACCATCAAGTCCAACTGTTAAGCCAGCACTGCCAGTGCCAGTCTCCAAGTGCCACATCCACATGTCCTAAATCCCACGTCTCCAAGTGGCACATCCGTGTCTTTTAAATCCCTCCAGGGATGACGACTCCTCCGCTGCCCTGAGCAGCCTGTTCCAGGGCTTGACAACCCTTCAAGTGAAGAACATTTTCCTAATAGCCAATCTCAGATAATTTCCTGTATAATATCCAATCTAAGATGGCTTTTCACGCCCTCCTTTGAGGAGCTCCCTGTCAGAGCCACCCTGGCAGTTCCAGGCTCCCTGATTGTCCTGCCTGATCAGAAAAGGTTGCCTTCCCCTCCCTGTCCCTGCAGACAATTGCTGCCGTGCTTGAGGCCACTGACCAAAACCTGGGTGCTCCCTGGGGCTGGGTGGGTTGTAGGGATGAGTGTGCAACCCACTGGCTGTGGTCATGTCCCTCTGCAAAGTCCCTGTGCCACCAGCACGTTGTGTCAGACAGGAGCCCAGCGCTCCTTCACTGCCATAAGAAAATGTGGGGATTTTTTTTCCTCCTTTGTTTATCTGCAGCATCCTTGATGACTTTTCTGATCAGTTCATACAGTGACCTTCTCACTCAGTGCATTGTTTCATTTCTAGTCTCAAGGTTTACTGTTTGTCATTTATCTGTGTTGGCTTTGGCACCTGTGAGCCCGGGGTCTGCACCTGAGTCACTCCTCACCTGCAGGGATGATTCCTCATTATTTTCTGTGCTGGCATTTACCATCCTGGCAGCCTCCAGAGCCTGCCTGGTGTGTGAGGCCAGGCTGAGTCACAGCTGGGTTTGCATCCATGGCAAATAGTGGAGACCTGAGAAGGCTCAGTGGGGTCTGATCCCATCTCCAGAGAGCGTGTCAGGGCAGGGGTGCTGGCACAGGGAGCCCTGGTGGGGATGTGCCATTCCAGGCACAGAACAAGCATTCATTTCCTGTGGGATTTATCATACTGTGGGTTTTGCCCACCAGTGCCCACACTCACAGATTAAAAACCCACGTGGGCTTGCCAGCCTGCGCTGCAGCCATGACTTTGCTGATGTGTAACTGTAGCTGCCTGTTGGGATTTGCTCTTCTTCGGCATTTGTTTGCCGGCTCCTGGGGGAGATCTCCCATTTTATGAATATTTTTCCTGCACACTGTGCTCCTGTTCCCTGGGAACAGCAGCACTGTGTCACTGAGCCTCTCAGTGTGTCACAGCCTGTGCCACATCGTGGGGCCAGCTCCTGCTCGCAGCATCACCATTTCCAGAATGGTCCCTCTATGAAAAAATCCCAAGCAGTTCCTTAATAAACTAGTTCAGCGTATAAAGTATTTAACTGTTGTGTAATTTCCTGGCAAGCCAGCAGGTCCCCTAATAAATGCAGGAGCGTCGTGCTGGCTCCTGGCCAGCGCTCAGGCGTCCCTGGCCACTTGCCCTGTGCCAGCTCGTAAAATCCTCCCTTGCTGGCTCCCCTTCCCCTCCCGCTCCCCACACCAGATCCCTGTGGTGGCACAGCCAGGTAGGGGCGTTCTGTCAGCCCCCCAAGTCGTACTTGAGGCTCATTGCCCTCTGCAGGGATGAGGCTGGACAGTGTCACCTGGCCACCATGGCCCCAGCATTTGTGTGACAAAACCAGTTTTTCTCCTCCCGTTTGCACATAGAGTCCTTTCCCCGGGGGTCAGATGGTTTTTGGCGCCTGCAGCAAAGCTACAGGAAATATCACCGACTTCAGGGGTTTCTCTGGGTTTTAGCAGTTTCTCACCTTTCTGGGCAGGAGGAAAAGCGTGGAGAAGTGATTCATCCCACCCCTGAAAACCAAGCAAAACCCCACCAGGGGACCAGCCAAGCCTTGGGCAGCGAGTCAAAACCCAAGGTCACGGCTGTGGGGCCTGACTCACACAGCTCAGCCTTTAGGGTCTGATCCCAGGGGCCTTATGCCTCACCCCTGTGGCCTATCCCTTCTTTCTGTTTATGAATTCCCTGCAGAAACCCCCAGCTGCTGCCTTCCCCCCAGCTTTCTCCCTCCCACAGCTCCTGGCTCGTGCTGCCGAGTGCCCGTGGGTCTGCTGGGGTGCTGGTGCATCTGCTGGGGTGTTGGTGGGTCTGCTGAAGTGCTGGTGGGTTTTTTGGGGTGCTGGAGGGTCTGTTGTGGTGCTGGGGGTCTGCCAGGTCCATGTGCTGTCCCGATGTGCTGGCCAGCTGAGGGAGGCGTGCAGGCCGCGTTTGAACCGGAGGGAGCTGGGACCGGGACGCGGCTTCAAAGGCTCCAACCCGTTGCCAAGAAGTTCAAAGTGGCAGATTTGGGGTTTGTTTCAAGTCTTGGTACATTATTTTCTGAGCTGTTGGGATGCTGTGGTGGGGTTTGGGAGGCTCCTGTGGCTGGGAAACTGGTCCCATGTTTGCTCAGACCCCTCCGGGCAGGGGATCCTGACCTGGTGCTGCAGCCCCCAGCAAGGCTGGAGGAGAGAGAAGGAGGAGGAAACCAGATGCCTTTATGTGTGAAGTGAATCCATCTGGCCACAGACAGACAGACAGACAGACATCTCACACTGGGCTGTGTGGTCTGGGTGGGTGGCAGAGGCTCTCCAAGGAGAAGGATGGGGAGAGGAGGACATGGAGCTGGGCTGCCTGAAAACACCTGGGCTGCAATGTGAGAAGATTTTTATTCACCTGGCTGTGAGAATGGGCACACTGGGCACCCTGGTCTGCCTGGGTTTCCTGTGACACCACCACACAGGACACTACCTGACCTGGGCTGCCTGCAGGGCAGGGTCTGCTGGAAGTCCTTCCTCTGCCTGGAATTACAATTGTCCTGATCTCTAGGGTCCCTTCTAACCTTTCTAATGATTCTTTATTTCTACATTTTGCATTTTTATTCTTCAAATCCTCCACATCTCTACAGGAACTTCCATTTGGGTGTGAGCAAAGGTTAAGTTCCCACAGCCGTGTGTGAGCCTCCCATGTTCAACCCCATTAAAACAAAGAGTGAAGGAGATCTGCTGGCACCAGGCCCTGTGCAGAGCTCACTGAGGCTGGTGAGTTCTCCTGATAACTTTGAGGACTTTGGACCCTCAGGCTGAGTGCCCTCAGAAGGGATTTATGCCCTGTGGGTAAGAGAGGGAGCTGCTGGGAAGCCCCTTCCATTTTCTCATCCACAGTGGTTTTTTGTATTAACAGGTAGGTTTTG
This sequence comes from Dicaeum eximium, assembly GCA_013396995.1. Taxonomy (NCBI): domain Eukaryota; kingdom Metazoa; phylum Chordata; class Aves; order Passeriformes; family Dicaeidae; genus Dicaeum; species Dicaeum eximium. The sequence continues at coordinate 3,163,430 of VWZP01008455.1, read as the reverse complement.
GGTAGGGCAGATAAAACCCATGCAACATCATTATCCATATTTCTTAAGGAGAATCGCTTACAGGCTCTCTCACAGCGTCTGGAAGGATGTGCTGGCCTGAATCTGCTTGAGAACCCAGTTGTGCTGGGGATGGTTTGGGTCTGTTTGGATCATTTGTGCCAAGCCAGAGGAGTACCGAAATCATTGTGTTCTAAATGCTCATTGGAAGGATTTTGTTCTCGTGAGATTTCTGTCAAGTGTCTTAGTAGTGGGTGGTGTGTTTGAATTGGCAATTTCCACACCAAATGCACAAGAGGGCAAAATCTACTGGCAAGCCTTCCCCTAGAAGTGCTCCCAAACACCCACCTTGAGCCCATTCCTCATCAGTCCAGGTGATTATGGTCACATTTTAGTGCTGTACATGTAAGTTAGTGGGACTTACAGGTACATTCTCCCCACAGGGAAGACCCCAGCACCTGCTCAGCACTCTGCACAATCACAGCTTCAGAGAACAGCTCGTGGCCATGATACCAATTGGGATTTTATTCACTATTTTACACCAGCACTACCTGTACATCTGCCTAATGTGGGGTTTTTCTCTCTTTCCAGGCCAATTTCAGACCAGTTGCTTTGCTTGCTTGTCCTGCATCTATTTGCTCCAACCAGCTTTTGCCATGGAAGGTTTTGTTTGGAAGCACCATCCCACGAGGAAATCAATTGTGTTTTTGTTTGAAATTGCACAGTTCTCCATATTTCCTTATCTTTAGCTAAGTGGCCATCACCTCCTAATTATAGTTTCCTCTTTTTTTAGCTACTGTGCTCAATTTACAGCCTAATTACTCTTACCTTGTTTGTTTAATGAAGCTTATATAATGATTCCTGTGATCTTCATGAAACGTTACGCTGGGAGCTTACTTTTCACTTTATAAACTGCATTTTTATATTAATGCTTTTAACCTCAGGTTTCTAATCATAAAGTCATAAGGAGTTTAATTGATTTGAAACTAGCCATGCCCTGAAGTGTGTACATGTCAGATTGATTCAAATTGATCCAACGTGTTTAAATAAAACTTCTGCCAAAAGCCCATTGCACCTTATGCTACCAGATATTTGCCCAAAGCCCTCTGGTTACTTAATTATGCTGCCATCTCAGTGTAACAAATTATTGATTAGGATGTGTTTTTATGTGTGTTTGTTGTAGTTTGGGGAGCCAGAGAAGTCCCCCAGTCCCACAAGGCAGCACGGGCACATTGTGTTGGAGGGAGCTGGTGCAAATCCATGTGGTGCTGGCACTGGAGGCTCTAACCACTGCTCACTGCAGCAATTTGCAAGTATCTGGTCACATCCTTGTGTCTCCTCACAGTTTGGGTCAGTCTGGGTGCTCTGAGGAGCTACTCCTGCAGTTTAAAGAAAGGAACAGGAGGCCAGAGGGAGAACACAAAGTGTGGACCCAAGCTGACACAGCAGCAGCATCTGATTTCAGACCTGGTCTGCCTGGAAATCCTCGGTGTCTGATCTGCTGGCTCTGATTTGCACATGGACCTGCACAATTTGTTGAGACCTGACAGCCCCAAATGTTCCCAGCTCGCAAACCCTGAGCTCTGCTGTGACAGCCACAGAGGCTGCAGCCCCCAAGGCAGCCCTGCAGACTGGGACCAGCTGCCTCCCACAGGACGCTAAATTTGGTATCTCTGGCTCAGGGATGCAGCAGCCATTCCTGCTGTTGAAAATACCCAGTAAATACCAAAAATCCCTGTTCCATGGTGAACACCCTGAAGCCACAGAAATGCCTTTTGGAAAGTAAGATTTGATTCAAGCCAAGACGTAATCAGCAAAATCAAATGCTGCATTTTTACCTGAACCTGCTCGAGCTGTGCTCAGGTTGTGTCACCATCACCAGGGTGTCTTTCCAGGGCCCCCATCCCTCCCCTGGAATTGTCTACATGGCTAGAAAAGCCTGATGAGCTGACTGACATCAGTACAAATTTGTGAAGCAAAACAAAAGCAGTTCAATCTAGAAAGATGGCAAGAGATTTTTATCTTTAATTAGACCTCAGTATTACTATTGGAATTTTTATTTATTCTGTAGTTGAAATAGATTTTAATAAAATAGCTACATGTGTCAGTACAGATGAGCAGAGACAAAACTGCTGAGTGACCTAAAACATGGCAAAATTGATTACAGTGACTGGTACAGTCAGAAGTAATGAAGTCAGTTTTGGTTTTAACCATCTTGGATTATTTTATTATAAATTTATGCCAAGAAGCATTGGCTGAGCTATGATATACATTAATGCAAAGGTGCATAAATAAATAAATAAAAACCCAACAGGCGGATGTTGAGCCCCAGTAAATATTTCCTGGCACAGCCCTCTGTCACAGCCACGTCTCCTTCTCAGTTCCAGAGGTGAGAGGCTGTGCCTGGGGTGAAGAGTTTGAGCTGGGTAAGGAGAATCCCACATAAAAACTTCCTTGTAGTCCTGGCCTTTGCTGATCTGCCAGAGGCAGCAGAGCAGGGACAGACAGCAGGGGTGTAGTAAAATACAAAAATGCTATTATCAGTCATGCACCTGATTTCCAAGTTTCAGGGTAGATTTCCTGTGAGCTTCAAGTTTGTGCTTGAAACAAACAGGAAACAGCAGAGTCTGAGCTTTAGAATGCACTTTTCTATGTAGGTGACACTAATTAACTAAATGAGCTCTGTTCCTCACAGACAGGACTTGTGGATTCAAAGAAACCAGAAACTCAGAGCTCAGAAAAATCATGTTTTGTTTGCTTTTATTTAACTGTTCGTGCCCTTGAGAGCACGGGTAAGGGAGGGCTTTGTGCACACAAAGTGCACTGCAGGTGTGACCACACCTTGGCTGCATCGCTTGTGGGCTCCGTGTGCCACACCCACCAAAATCCTGGCTCAGGTTGTCATTTCTCCGCAGGCCAAGCAGAGGCGTTGTGCCTTTATTCCAGGGGAGAATTCCCCACGGAGCACTTGTGCTTGTGCTGCCCGTGCCAGGGTAGCCCTCTGCTCACAATGTGTAAATCACACATCTCTACGTCGCCTCGCTAGTAAAAAACTGGAGCTCGAGAAATAATGTGCATTGCTCTCATGAGAATATTTTTTATCAATTGGCCCATAAAATCCACCAAGGAATTATGTGAGTACCAATATATCTCTACCATCCTCCCAGTGATGAGAGCGTTTATTTGGTATAGACGAAATTGAATTTTAATTTGTTCTCCTTCATGCGGGCAGTTTTCTTCTCCGGGTGTAAATACGGTGCTTAAACAAACCAGCGGCTCTTCTGGGACGTGGGCTGTGTGCATCACTGCATCCATGCCTTGGTGGCACTGGCTGGTGGCAAACACGGCAGCGCAGCGTGTCTGTGCCCAGCCAGCTCTGTCACCACTGCTGGACACACTGCAAGGGACACATTTCCCTGGGTGGCCGTGGCAGCCCTGGGTGCCCTCAGCGCTGTCTGTGCCCACCCTCCGGAGTCACACGCGCTGCAGGCGGTGGCTTCTCTCTCTGGATGCACATCCTGAGCTTTGCAGCAGGTTCTGGCACCTCAGGACATCTCTGTGCTGCCTTCACAGCTCTGATGGTCCCCAAGTGCTGGTGGTGACATCGCCCACGCTGGGCCTGGGCTGCTCTGACAGCCCAGAGGGTCATCACTGTCCCTCTGCCCAGATGGTCACTGCTGTCCCCCTGCCCAGAGGGTCACCGCTGTCCCCCAGCCCAGAGGGTCACCACTGTCCCTCAGCCCAGATGGTCACTGCTCTCCCCCAGCCCAGAGGGTCACCGCTGTCCCCCAGCCCAGAGGGTCACCGCTGTTCCTCAGCCCAGATGGTCACTGCTCTCCCCCAGCCCAGAGGGTCACTGCTGTCCCCCCTCCACACCGACCACAGTGCCAACCCTGCCAGCAGTGCTTTACCTTCTCTTTGCCACAGCAATAGGGAGGACCATGGAATCACAGAATTGTTTAGGTTGGAAAAGCCCTCTAAGATCACTGAGTCCAGCTGTCACCTCAGCACCACAGTGTTCACCACTAACCAATGTCCTCAAGTGCCACATCTTTTGAACACTTCCAGAGACGGTGAATCCACCACTTCCCTGGGCAGCCTGTTCTAGTGCCCAGCCATGCTGAAGAAGTTTTCCCAAATACCCAGCCTAAACCTCCCCACACAATCATTTGCCCCATGTGGTTTTGTGCATCTCACGGAGGGTCTGGGGCTGTCAGAGGTCTCGGGGGGAAATGTGCGTGGTGGAGCCCAATGTTTCCATGGTGTCCAGTGGCACAGTGGAGCAACAGCAGGTGCTGGGGGGGCTGATGGACATGGGATCCATGGGACCTGGTGGGCAGGTCCAGCCAGGTTGAAGGTGAAAAGGGACAGTGACAAACCCATGGAGCTGGTGGTCTGTAGAGAAACAGGTATTGCCCTGCCAGCCCCTGGTCCCCAGCTGCCCCCAGACTCCAGCCTGGGGATCCAGCCTGAAAACCAACTGATCCAAAGGCTGCTTTTCCTGGTGCACATATTGAAGCTGCAGTCTCATGGCTCTGTAGAACAGGGCATTCCCAGCTGTACTGTAAACTGAGCATTCCCTGCTTTCCCCACTGCAGGGAGAGCCCCGGGGTGATGGAAACAGCCCCAGCCACGCTCGGTGGCCCCGCTGTGGCAGCTCAGGGCTGTGAGGGCTGGAAGGGGCCAGGCAGAGGTTAGGCCTAATGGCAGTGTGAGGACAGGATGATTTATCCCGAGTCACTGCTGGGCAGGGGGATATCTTTATCTCTGCCGAGCCCCACAGCTGGCTGATGGAGCACAGCTTGCTCTCCTTGATAAGCGTGTGGGCAGCATATATAATTCTTGCAGAGCTTTCCTGCTAACCTAAACAGAGATTCTGCAAACTTTATGTGCTCGGAAGATAAAAGGTAATGAGACTCCATACATTTCCTGGCTGAGCCCCTTTACCAACCTTTCAATTGCTTCCAAAACGCCCTGTCGTAACCTCTCCATTAGAAATAGATCGGCGGTCTTAATTCTCCTCTTATCACAGACAGCGCCCAGGGGGAAGAGTCATGTCCTTCCCCTGCTGCTCTGCGGGAGAGATTTGCTTCCCGATGCGGCTGCAACCCGGAGCAGGTCCTGTGCTGCCGGCTGTGCCTCACAGATGGGGAGGCGGCAGGGATTTGTGGCACTCCATATATCTGCTCTGATGGAGAAGAATTAAAGGAACAGGGCAGCATTGAAAACAGGCAATTGTATTCCTGAGGTCGGGCTATTACATTTTATTTATCATTTAAAAATACCGTGTCTGCTGCCCTTTGAAACCTGCTGAAATCCAGCCCTGCTGGTGCTGTCCTGGATTTGCAGAAAAGAGCAATTTCTGTTCCTCATTAAACAAAGATGCCATCCGCTCCATCAGCTTTTGGGTTTGGTTCCAAGCAGCTCAAAGCTATTTTATGCTTCCTGATTTTTTTAAACCGTGGCTGCTGCCCACTTTTCTTTGTTCCTGGCTCCCTGGTCAAGCCAGCAAACAGAATCACATTGCTTTAGCCTGGTCCCATGCTGGCTCAGGAATCCAGGGGCACTTCCCAGCCCTGAAGCAGCAATCCTGTTTCTAGCACTGAATTCTGTAATTCCTGTTCTGTTTCTGGAGGTAAATAAGCTGGTACCTGTGCTTTGTGCCCTGTAGTCTTTTTGGGTCAGCCTGAGGCTGATCCATGAGCTGCTCCTGGTGCTGGGATGCTCCCTGCCTGCCACAGAGGCTCCAGGTACCCAAGCTCCACACTGGGGCCACCTGTTGCTGTCTAGGCTGGGACATGTTCCATATAAATGTGACCTATAAACCTCTCAGGGCTCTAGTGAGGCTGGTGCAAGGTGTGCTCCCTGTTTTCCAGGCCTTTCAGGATGGGTGTGCTGGGAGCAGTGGGATGTGCTCTGCCCTGATGGGGAGGTCACAGAGAGCCCAGGGGATGTTTCCAGGCTGCTCTCTGCCATCTGATGGGCTGGGGCAGTCCCCTGGACCGGCACAAAATGAGACCCCTGAAGGTTTGGATGGATTTATCAGGGTGTGGTGCCCAAATGGTCCCAGAGTGTCTGCCCAAGGCCAGTCTGACCCGTGCTGGTTTCTGCCTGCTCAGGAGCCTGGCGAATGGAGCTGCTCCTCCCAGGGCATCGCGGTGCAGCCAGCCAAGTGCCAGAGTATCACCAAATGACTATTGATTTTCTAGCAGGGTGTCTGAGCTGTAAGCAAGAGAGCTGCTCTTTAGCCTGGCTGCGTGTGGTGAAGAAGAGAAAATCAGCAAAGTGTCACTTACAGACTCCAGTGTGCCTTGCTGACCCCGCACACCACGGGTGCCAAGAGAGTGTTGCTCCCAGGGGCAGCAGCAGGCACTGGAGTTGTTCTGTATCATGTGCACTGAACACTCTGAGGCCTGTGCAGGCAAAGGAGGCACAGGGTGTTTTACTTTTTTGGGGGGTTGTGCCCACAGGTGACAGTGTGGAAGTGGCTGGGGAGCTCTGAAGTCTGCTGAGGCAGGTGTGCTGCAGGAAGGGGGCTTGGCACAGAACCACAGAATGGTTTGGGTTGGAAGGGACCACCTCATTCCAACCCCACCTTCCACTGGACCAGCTTGCTCCCAGCCCTGTCCAACCTGGCCTTGGCCACCTCAGGGATGCCCAAGCCCTTGCCCGTGGGGTTTTGGTGGCTGTTGCTGCTCAGAGGTTTTGCAGTTGCACTCTCTGAGGAGCAGCTGGGAGTTGTGTAACTGCTGCCATCAGGACGGTGCCTGTTGCTATAACTACAGTGCTCAGGATCCTCCTGCCTGGCCAGCAGCACTCCCAGCGTGGAGGGAGCAGGAGGGCTTGTTCAATTCCACATTTATGGTATCAGTTATGGTGGAATTGCATCCTGAAATCAAATTCTAACAGACTGGTATCTGTGCTTCAGAGACCCCAGGAGCAGATTGGATCTCCAGTGTTTGGGTGCTGGCTGGCACAGCTGGGGGTGTCCCACAGCCACTGTGTCACAGTGCTGGCAGCTCTGGCCCTGGTACAGTGTCTCCCTGAGCTGCAGGCAGGTTCATCCACCAGGAGAGTTTATGTCTGGGTCAGGGCACTGGGGCAATGCTCCTCCAGCACCTTGGGAACTGTTTGTGCTGCAGAGAGTGCTGCCTCAGTTTCTCTCCAGCAATCTCACACCTACCCCCAGTATGAACACAGCTCCTCCCCCCGTCTGTCAGGAAAATGTGGTGAGGGCCATTCTGACCTGTGTGGACAGTCCTGTCCTTGCTCCTCCATCCCCACTGCCCCCAGACATCCTGGAGAGCCCTGCCTGTCCCTGCCATGGCTGCTCTTGCTCAGGAATCTCAGGAATGGGTCAGAGTTCGTTCCCCTCTGGCTGGAGGGGTTTCCCTGAAAGCCACACTCCCAGCACAGCCTGATCACGATGCTCTGGCCCAAACCGGTATCTTTTGAGTATCCTGCTCCAATCCCTCAATGCCAGGCATCATCCACGGGACATTTTCCAGCAGAAAGAGCTTTGTGGCAGAAGAAAAAAAGTCAGTTCTGCCTTGGCAAGTGCCCCATCAGGAGCAATGGCCAAAATCCACCACTATTTCTTCCCACTCATTCTTGAAGCTGCAGCATCTGGAGCATGATGGAGGCAGCAGGCAAAGCCCCCCAGGGCTGCTGCACCCCAAAGTGCATCCCTTGCTTTAGTCCCATCTGCCCCAGGCTGTGAGGGAGGTCAGAGGGCATGAAACCCTCTGCAGAGTGTGGCCAGGCCGGGTTAGGTTTGGAACAAGGTTTATCAGCTCCTCCTGTGCTGCAGCAGGACAAGGTGGCCGCTCTGCAGGGCCAGTGGTTGCAGCTGTGCTTCATTTGGGGCACTGGGGGTTTCTGGGATGAATAAAGCCTCCTAGCAGACCGTCTCTGTAGCTTCAAGAGATGTGTGTGCATCCTCTGCTGCCTGGCAGTGAAGATCTCAGGCGGGTAATGACTTTGCTTGGCTAATTTAGCCCCTGCCCGACTCTGACTAATTACAAGCCCTTTTAGCTTTATTCTTGCAGTAACCCTCTAAGTGTTTCCTTTGGAAAGGGCGTTGCTTGTGCTAAACGCAGAGCCTGTGAGCTTCTCAAAGCCTTTTTTCCAGGATAGCATCAAACGCAGGCTGCCAAGAAACCGGGCTGCAACTCGTGTGCAGGGATGGGGCCAGCAGCAGCCAGCAACTTCATTTTCCTCCTCTCCTTTATACGGAGGGAGGGAGGAGGAGGAAATGTGTTGGACATCTTCTGACTGCACTTTGAACTGAGTAATAAAACTGTGCAGAGGGATTGATTTTTGGTGCCTCGAGGCACCTCTTGCAGGAGAGGTGTGGGATGTAAATTTTTCTGTTGGGTCAGGCTGTGCAGCCAGGCGAGGAGGGAGTGTGGGGCTGCTGCCCCGGTCCCTGCTCCAGCCCTGCTCCCACATCTGCAGGGTGATACCGTGCCCAGGGCAGCTGTTTGTCACGGGGGAGTCACCAGCAGCCTCAGAGGTTTCTTCCCCCCGAGCTCACTGGGGCTGCTCCAGGTGCAGAGGTGGGTGTTGCAGATCTGCACCCTGCATCTGGCACTGTTTGACGAGCTGGAGGTAATTTAGATTAATTTTATAAATGAGACGGAGCAGGAAAGGGTCTCCCTTTCCTGGGGATACTCCCTGGAGAGAGCAGATCTTGGCTGTGGCTCCTAAAAGCAGCAGCCTCAGCAGCAGAGTCTGGTGCTGCTCTTGCCCAGCACCTGGCACGGGCTGGGGCAGCTCATGCCCACGTCTGTCCTGATTTGGCAGCCTGGGGAGGCACAGGCTGGGCAGGGAGGGGAGCTGACAGTGCTGGGTACTGCAGGCTGTCATCCATGCATAGCCCAGCAGGTACACGGGCAGTGATGGTGTTAAAATAAAAACCAAATTGTGTGCCATGGGCAGAGGTGATTTATGGCAATAAGCAGCTACCAGAGTCATGAAATGGGTCTGACAACGGCTTGGTGTAATAAGCTGTGAGGGGAAGATGCAGGGGGGAACACATGGCAGAGTTATGCAGGGATCAGCAACTCCTTCAAAATTCATTAACAGCAAAGATTCAGTCTTGATGTTCTAATTATCTGCTAGACACAATGCCCTGGACAACCAGTGGCTTATTTTCTCTCCTGGGCTCTGAAACAGGAACGATTCTCTCTCCCAGCTTAAGGAGGGATGGAGCACTGTTGGAAAAAGCCAGGATGCAGGCTGGGGAGATGGGGAAGGACTGGGTGTGTTCCCAGCATCACAGGGTAACTTCTCCTGCAGCCCCACGGACTGTCTGGCACTCACCACACTTTCAGGACAGGGAGGTGTGTGTGGCATGGCTGTGACACAGAGATGTGTTTGTGAATGTAAAAGAGTTATTTAGCAAACCAGAGCCAGAACTGGAGGCTAAGCCACGGTAAATGGAGCAGCTGTTGGCTTCTATTTTCCTCCAGCAGCTTATCAGAGATCATCTCTTCAATCAAAGGCACTTAAAAAATCTTTGACAATCAATTCATATTCTCCTCTGTGCCGGGGAGAGAAGAAATACTAATAAAAGACCTCCCATGATTGCCTCTGTAATTTCCTTTGTACAAGATAAGTTTAGGTCCCAGTTCATAAAGTACAACACGTAGGACATTAAGTTGTTGTTTTATTCAGAAAAATGCTGCCAGCCCCTAAAGAATTCAATTTTGTGATTCATAAAACCTTTATTCCACATCTCCATGTCACGCTCTTTGAATACATAATCCCAGACAGACTTGATTGGTAAAAAGATCGTCCTATTTTTAGCTTGGAAAAACATCTATACAACGGCAAGGAAAACTTTCCTAGCAGAACAAGGAAAAATATAAGCTCCTGAAACATTAGGTAACAACAAAACACTCATTAAAACTGATGGCTTTATAGAAGCTACCTGGAGCCAGGGAAAAGCCCGTTCATAAATACTTGAACGGCTCTTTGTTGTGTCGTTATCCCTTGTTATCCATGTCCTTGAAGTGTCTCCTGCAGGAAACAAGGTGCATGTTGGGATCCCGTGGAGATGTGTGGGACCAGTGCTCCCGGTGCCCGGGAAGATCGGACTGTGGCAGGGGAGGGAGGAGCTGCTCTGCTGCTCCTGCCCGAGGAGTGCAGGGGGCACGACCCGAGGGGCTTCGAGGTGACTGCAGCTCCTTTTAACCTTTGCACGCCATTAAAACACATTCGCGGACTTTGTGCTGCTCCCGGATCTGAGCTTTCCTCTTGAAGAATGAGCTGGGGACTGTGGTTTTATTGCCTTTTTTTCCTTTTGGTTAAGGTCTGCACAAGAGGCTGGCTGCCCCAGACAGTTGGGATGCTTCAGAAAGCAGCTCCACTCCGCTGGAGAAACAAGCTTAATAGGAAAATGCAAATTCACCAGAGAGCAGGTATCAAGTGGAGATATTCTCCCTGTCCAGGTGTTTGTGCTTAGGATACAGGCATTTGGATGTGCCAGCTTGGATTCTGCTCCTTCTCCTAATTGTAAGTAATGGGAAAGCAGATGTTTAGGGCCGTACTCAACAAGGCACTGAGGTATCTAATGGCCACTGAAGGGTTTGTGAGCCCCAAACACACATATTCAACTCCCTTCCTCCAAAATCTCAAATCCCAAAATGTTGAGGTTTTTTTTCACATGATGCTCTTTCATCAATTTGAGATCAAACTAATGAGCAGATGGCAAAACTGCACCTGCAACACCTCTGCCAAAGCCTCCCCCGGACCCAGCTCCTGAACCTCCCCAGCTCCTCCTGACAGATTTGAGGTTTTGCTTTGTGATTGGACTTTTTCAACTGGGCAGCTTTGTGCAGACAGGTACAAAGGTGCCCAGCACTCCCACCCTGACCCCTGTAAAGGCCAGGATCCCACTTGTGCCTCGCTTTCTGCCAGTCCTGCTGGGAGCAGAGCTGTTTGTGTCTCCTGATTGATGGCGGGCATAAAACGCTGCCGCTGAGAGCAGCGTGGTTTATTGCTCTGTAATTCATCCCCGGGGGGAGGTGGCTGCCCTGCGCCCCGGCCCTGCTGATGGATGGCTCCAAGGCCACCGCGTGCCCCGCGGTCCCCAGCTGTGCCCTGCGGTGGGACAGGGCTGGCAGCAGCGGGGGAGACCCTGGCACTGCAGGAAGGGTTTGGTTCAGGCTGCAGCTGTGCCATGCACAGTGCCAGGGGTGCATATAGATGCATTTTTGGATATTTATGTATACACATACACCTGAAGACCCTCTCCTCAGGTTGGAGGGGTCGAAAATCTCCCAGTTAGCTGGAAATGAGCCACCGGGCCATGCAGGGAGCAGCAGGCTGTGGGCATCTGCAGCTGTCTCAGGGCAACAGGTAGCAGAGGCAGCGTGGTGGAGGAGCATCCCATCGCCTCACGCCTGACCTTTATCTGCCCGAGGAAGGAGAGTGATAACTCACCGGCAGCACTGCCACCGCCGGCTTAATTGGTCTCATCTCACGAGTGAAGATAAAGGTCGCCTCAGAGCTGACTTCAGCCAATATGTTCTCCATATGGACAAGAAATGTTGCTTTTGTGTTAGCCATGTGCTGAAGTAGGGCTCTTTTTTTTTTTTCCACGGGGTTTAAAACTTCGATGTAGCTAAGCACCAGTCATTAAAAGTAGCTCCAGCTATGAGAAGAACTTATGGTATTTATAGGCAGTTAAAAGAAATCACTGCTTCCCATTTAATGCTCCAGTTCAGCAAATCACTTAAGTGCACGTTTAAATTGCAGCGTGAGATGAATCCTCCCCACACTGTGCGTGTGTGCACCTTCCGTGCTCTCCGAGGGACTTAAGTGTGCTCTTAAGAAGGCAAAAAAAAAAATATTTATGGGCTTTACTCAGGGCTGGGCTGAATCGAGGCCGTTTTATTAGGGGAAAAAGTAGCGACATTACATCAAAGCTGATGTTATTTATAAAGAGCTACAGCCCTCTCCTGATGACAAGACAATTGTGGGGAGTGATCAAAGAAGGTTTGAAAGCTACGGCGGAGGCATTGTTTGTGGCACAAGGGAGAGGACTCCTCACCTCTCCTGCTTATCTGCGCTGCTGCTCCCAAGCCAATATTGACACGGGCTGCCAGCCGCCGGCTGCAGGGCACCGCGTGTTTAAGTAGTGGTATTTAACATAACAAACACGCTAATCACTGTATCAACACTCCTGCCTGGGAGATCTTGCATATCTGAGGAGGCTCGCAGCCCCCTGGAGCTGCCTTTGTCGCAGGGAAGGGGTGGCAGGGCAGGGGGAGCATCCTCTGGTGACCCGGCTCTTGCAGAGCGAGCAGAGGTGGGAGCGGAGTGGGGAGCAGGGTGGGAACAGAGGTGGGAGCAGAGTGGGAGCGGAGTGGGAGCAGAGGTGGGAACAGAGTGGGAACAGAGGGGGGAGCAGAGTGGGAGCGGAGTGGGAGCAGAGGTGGGAACAGAGGTGGGAGCAGAGGTGGGAGCAGAGTGGGAGCAGAGGGGGGAGCAG
>VWZP01008455.1:3130055-3150538 GCA_013396995.1 Dicaeum eximium | reverse complement strand
GGTGGGAACAGAGTGGGAGCAGAGTGGGGAGCAGAGTGAGGGAGCAGGGTGGGGAGCAGAGGTGCCCAGCAGAGGTGGGAGCAGAGGTGGGAGCAGAGTGGGGAGCAGAGGTGCCCAGCAGAGGTGCCCAGCAGCCTCCATCCTCCGCCAGCCTCTCCAGCAAGTCTGGGTGAGCAGGGCAGGGCAGGGCAGGGCGTCCAGGGGGACACAGATTTTGGATTCCTGAGCTGAGCACCGTGTCCCTGCCCTCCGAGGGGCATCGCTCCTCCGAGCTGGTGCCAGCAGGAGGGAACTGGAAGGTCCTGGGATGGTTCTGAGGGCTCCTGGGATGCTCATGCCCAGCAGCTGTGGGACATCTCCCACACCCTGCTGCCGCTGGGCACAGCTGAAACCTGGGCTAAAAACCTGAAGTGTGAATTCTAAAGCCAGTCCTGGAGCAAGGAGGGACAGGGGGAGGCATGGAGTGGACATGGAAACGTGAGGTGCCTGGAGCCCAGCGTGGCAGGGACAGAGCCTGGGGAGCCCCAGCTGCAGGGGCCTGCTGGGACAGCAGGTGGGAAGGGTGGGAGAAGGCAGGGAGAGAAGGCAGAGTGTCCCTGTGTGAGTCGGTCCCTTCCATGTCCCCGTGTGTCAGTCTGGGATGGCAAAGCACATTTCTGAAGGCTGTGTTGTGAGCCTACCTGCTCTGACTTCCTCAGTCCTTTGCAGCAGGGTTCACAAAAAAAAGGGAACATTTCCTTTTTTTGGATTTTTCCCTGCCTTTTTTAGGACTTTTTTTCCTTTTCTTGGAGTGCTGGCTTTCTTCAGAATATAAATGTCTGAATAATCTCAGCTGATCTTCCTTCACTCTCCTCTTGGGACTGAGGTGTGGAAGATAAAATTCCTCCCCCTCCTTCCTGGAGGCACAGTTTATCCGAAGAAATCCTGTTGTTCTCTGAGGAAATGCTGTCCAGGGGAGCTCAGCACTGGTGCCCAGAGCAGGGGCCAGCCCTGGCCAGCCCAGGGAGGTGGCAGCCTGCAGGGACGGCCCTGGCACAGCCTGGTGGTGCCTCAACCACGGGGGTTGAGGTGAAATTCGATTGTTTCCTTTGCAGATGGCAGCCAGGCTGTGACCCAAAGGCTCGAGAACATCTCCGGTTCCTGAATTTGCTTCCCTTCGAATTCTCAATGCCAAAAAAAAAAAAAAAAAAAAAAAAACAAAAAAAAAAAAAAACACCAAAGGAAAAGAAAAAAAGAGAAAGAGGTAGCAAGATCCCAAGTTGTTTTGGTCTCACAGCACTGGGAGCTCAGAACCTTTTGTGTGGGAGATGCTGAGGGCAGCCCTGTCCCAAAACAGGGGTGGTGGGGCAGACTCACTTAGAGCTGTCTGGGGGCAGAAACCTGCATCCAGGACCACTCCTTCAGATATCTGTGAAGGTTTTGAGCCCTTGAAATCCATTATTAAAAACTCTCTTTGACTTCAGCAGGAGCAGGATTTCATCTTTAGTCCGAGTTTTGAGCAGAGAAGGGATTTCAGCTTGGGGAAGCTGGGCTGGATTAATCTTTTGTGTATGGGCTTCAAACATCTTTCACATTCACTTTAGCTTTACCTGTGTTGAACCAGGAAATAAATAATGGATATGGGAAGTAGGGTAATGCATTGTGGCACTGAAACCCTGGAGATGGCTGAATAATAAATAAAAGCCTTTTATCAGTGGCTTATGTCCTCGCTGGCTGAGTATCAAGCTGGGCAGCGAGAAGAGCAGTGCAAGGGTGAAGGGAGAGGAGAGAAAAAGGCAGCAGGAGCACAGCAGCTCTGGGGGAAGCCCCTGGGACAAGCCAAGGGCAGCAGCAGGCTGCCAGTGCACTGCTGAGGATGGGGTTTTGTGCCACAAAGCAGTGTCCCCTCTCAGGGGGCTGTGACTGTTCACAGGCAGGATTTGGGGAGCTCTGCTCATTGCCTGGCTGGGAGATCCCACTGAGCTCTGCCAGGGGAACATCAGCACCTCCAAAATTTAGAGGGGGATTCAGTTCAGAGTGATTAGAGAAGAGTGTTAACTCCTGACCTCCATCAAGCCTGGAGTCATGAATTGCAGGAAATGCTGGGAGGGACCAGGGGAAGGAGAGGGCTGAGGGGGGAGCCTGAGGCTGAGCTGGACCCCGGGAGGAGAATGTGCTGTAAAGACCCCGGAGCAGGACCCTTTTCCAGGGAAGCAGAAGCCAGCCTGTGGTCTCAGACCAAGGGAGCCATCAGCTGCTTCACAGACATGCCCTGGGGCTGAAAGGAGGCGTTGGCAGCTGCAGGCGCGGATTGCTTCTCTCTGCACATCTGTCTCCAAAGCCTGTAACTGCATTGCTGCTATTTGCAGCAAGAAACTCCCGTTTTCTACTTAATGTCTGTGTCCTCCAAGGAGTGATCCCGGGGGGCTGGCAGGTTTCTGGGCCCCGTGTGTGCTCCTGGAGGGTTTGGGATGTCTGAGAGAAGGAGCAGATGGGGACTCACCCCACAGCACTGCTCGTGGGAGGAGGCACAGGGGATGAAATCGCTTCCCTACAGAGAGAAACACGTGGAGGAGTTTGTCTCTGTGAGACCTGCTGAATCCCAGATAATTCCTGCAAGCCTCCATGGCCGCTGGAGTTAATCGATGCCATTTGTTTGCCTTTGGGGCAGAGGGTATCGATCCCTTTGTGTCCCTCCCTCCTTGCGTGATGCCAGGTGTCTGAAATGTGTCCAAGTTGTGCCGGTGCCAGGCCGAGTGGCAGCTGAATTATCACCTGGGTCACTCGGTTGCTGTTGGAAATGCACAATAAGCTCCCAGCCATGAAAGAGAAAGAAGAAAAAGCCAAACAAAAACCCCCAGCAGCTGCAAGCCCTCTGTGCCGGCTGGAGAAAAGCGTGGCCAGAACAATGCCCTGACCCCTGTGCTGGGCCTGCTGGAGAGGATGTCCCCATTTGTCTGGGGCAGGGACCCCCTCCACGAGGGCTGTTGGCAGCAGGGGCTGGCTCCATGTGGGTGCTGCACCCCTGGGAGGTGGCTGTGGCTCCCCAGCTGCCCCTTGGCACGGCTTTCCCTGCTCGGCAAGTCGCGGTGGCTGCGGCACAGCTCTCCTCCTCCTCCTCCCCCTCCTTCTCCTCCTCCTTGTCCTCCTCCTCCTCCTCCTCCCTGCAGCTCTGCTCTCATCCATAAACAGCCTAATGCAATTCCCTCCAGCCTGGCTCTGCAACAGGTACCAGCTCTAATGAGGATAACTGGAGGGGCTGCGTGCTGGCTCGGGAGCCGGCTGAGCCTTCTCATTGCTGGGCTACTGAAGTGTCCCTGCCCATGGCACGGGGCTGGAACTGGGGCATTTTATGGTCCCTTGCAATCCAAACCATTCTGTGAGTCTCTGGTTCTGCTGGCTCCCAGCATGACAGCTTCCCTGGCAAGGTTTGTGCAGGTGAAGGGGTCCATGGACCACCTTGCTCCCAGTGGAATTCCACCCTGTGCAGCCAGAAAGGGGAGCAGGATGAGTGAGTGTGAGTGCTGTCTGTATGTGTGTGGGCAGCTGTGTACATCAGTGTATCTCTCTATATATGTGCTCTATTCTGTGCATGTGCTGGGGGCACAGAGCAGCAGCAGCCTCCCCTCTCGGGCTGTTGGATCCAGCACGGTGAATTTTCCTCTGACAGTCAGGACTTTGCCAACTGCTTAACACTATGTAGTGGGTGCTAGAAATGATGTAAGATTAGGATTCCAAAAACATAATTATTGCTGCTTCATTCTTTTGTGCTGTGGTCATTGAGGCTCCACATGGACCAGGCTTTTTGGGGCAATCTGGAGAAGCAGAAGAGAGCTGTACACAAGACAGCGACAGTCACAAAACTGCTGGAGATGGAGGCTTGGAGCAAGGTGATTAACATTAATTTCTCAATCAGCTAATGAGAGATAATGTTGCCAGTGCCTTTTCAATGCCAGTAGAGCTGGTAAGAGCCAGGTCTGGTGGTTCCTCTGGTGCCAGCCAAGCCTGAGTGACCAGAAACACTCTGGGCTCAGCCCACATTAACTGCAGCTGGAGTGTCCCTGCTGTCTGAGCACAGGGGTGATCTGGCAGCATCACAAAGCACCCAGCCTTTGGATGCTGGCACCTCTCAAACTGGCTAAGGCACCCACAGGAGTGCTCAGAAGCCCATGTCATGATCAGCCCGGGTTCAGAGGGAGCTGCCCGCGCAGCTCTGGGAGCACAAAGGAGCGCTGGAGTAGCAAAGCGTGTTATTCCAGCAGAGCAGAAACCATCAGCAGTGCCCTGCTAGGGCTGCAGAGGCAGGCTTAATGCCTCTTTTGATACACAGCAGAAGCATTAATGGGAAGCAAGGAGCATTTATCAAACACCTGAAGCATTTGCCTCTGTGTGGCTGATGGGAGCCAGCTGCAAATGTTTATATGTGTGCCCTTGCGGGGCTAAGAGAGGGGTTTCTTCTGCTGCAAGGAAATGGTGTCAAAACTGCAAGTGAGTGTGTTTGGGGCCGCTGGGCCCATTGATCTGTGATCTGTGAGCCTTGGGCTGGGCAGTGTGATGGGACATTACAGTGAGTCAGTGCTGGACTGTGAATATATGGCCAAGGAAAGCTCAGCACAGACTGGTTCTGGAGCCCCACAGGGCAGCTCTGCTCAGGTGTTACACCAGGCTGACTCCATCACCCCAGGCAGCAAGGGGAAATCCCAAACCAGGGATGAATTTTCACCGCAGCAGCTGGAATGCTTGCACTCACATTCCTTGATCGCTCCTTTTCATTTTCCTGTGGGAAATTGTAGAAAACGCCTTCCTCCTGTGCCACGTGCCACTGGGGAGCTCCCACTTTCCCTGTGCAGCTGGGAACGTCTCTTAGCAGTGCCAGGCATCTCACCCCCACAGTGTGGCCCTTGGGTACTCGTGCTGTGGGGGACAGGAGCTGCAGAGCCCTTGGGAGCTGCAGGGCTCTTGGAAGAAGCATCTTGCAGATGTCATGTAACCAGCCTGATCTGCACTGCCAGCTGTCGTGTCCCCAGGCACTTCCCTGGAAGAGGAGGTGGGGGGATGAGTGCCACAGGAGCAGCAGCACCCACGAGTGCTGGGGATGGTCACCACGTTTGTGCTCCTGCTGCTCAGCCAAGCATCGAGTTCCACAGCTGCTCTCTAGATGCGATTTAAAATCCTGTGCACACGTTATTGCCATTCACCAAAAGGTATTTTGACAGGGCTCTGTGATACACTAATTAGAAACAGTCACTTAAAATCCACATCTGAAATGCATTGTGGAATTGAGGTTCAAGGAGTGCAGGTTTGCTACAGACACCAGATTCCTAAAGAACAATTTCCCACACCTAAATAATGATGTTTTCCATCATGTTACATCCATTAGCTATAACCTGGCAGTTGCATCCATCATAATATGGTATTTCGGGAAAATAAATGAGTGTATTTTCCTCTGTGAGAACCAAGGCAAAAATATCTCACTGCTGAAATATCGAGCAGGTTTATACAGTGAGACCAAGTGCAGATTCCTGCTCTAATACATTGATGCAGCCATTAACATCCAGCATAGACTAGTCTGCTTTCTCCTAATCCTCTAACTTCAAAACTAACATTTTCCTAGTTACTTCTTATTAAGGTTGCTTTTAAACCATGCAATCAGCTTTGTGGCAATGTTGTTAAACAATATCATGACTCTGCCAGAGCCAGCCTGTATTTGTGGCTGTTCCCAGTAGCTGAAGCGCTTTTTAGTCTCCTTGTCTTGGGAGGGTGTTGGCTTTCCCTTCGCTTTTTAAAAACATTTAAATTGAATTTTCTGAGTTCTTTCCCACCATACGTATGTGCCAGCAGGTCCCTGATTTTCTATTTCCAGAATGGAGACCGGGGTGGCGTGTTTCAGGAAGAAGAGTGACACAGTTCCACACACATATGCTTTCCCTGTTTTCCCCGTGCTGTTGATGGGAAGAGCATTGACATTCCCGTCGTACTCCGTCAGCGTCACTCCTGCTTTGCGTTGGAGCGGGATGTGCTGCTCCGGTGGGATGAGCCAAGGAGGAGGAGGAGCAGAGGAGTGTTTTGCTGTGCCCCGAGCAGCACCCCTCACGTGTGCTGCCCGGCTGTCCCCGGTGCCTGTCCTCTCGCATTTTTCTGGCTGTAAACTGGGAATGAAGGCAGTCCTTGGCAGGAGGGATTAACAAGCAGCTGGCGGTGCTGGCAGCACAGGGAGTGCCAGGTAGAAGATGCAGCTTGCCAGGCTGAGGGCCTTCCCCAACACCTCTGAGGTCAGTCGGATTTGAAGGGGATTTACCACCCCTTGGAAGAAGGAGAGGGCTCATCTGGGCTTGATTTAAAACTGGCCCAGGCTGTAGTTTAACAGCATCCATGAGACTGCTGATGTGAAACTGCTCCTCATCTGGGAGGAGGAAGAGGAGCAAACAGTAGCTGCCAGATGGGCACTGCCTGTCCCCTACAAGCCCCTGGCCCTTCGATGGATGGTGCATCATGTGCTGGGGTGCAGCTGAGTTGTGGGTGAGGTGAACAACACTGAATGGGAATGAGCAATCAAATATAGCACTCCTTCCATGCTCCAGCCCCAGAATTTGCCAGCTGGGAATCCTTTCCCTGAACAACAGTGGGGAAAAATGAGTTGGGGATTGGGGATTGTAGTGGGGTGTCACTCTTTCTTTCTCTGGGACTGACGCCCAGGAAATGTTGTATGGAAACAAGTGTGTTGAGGAATGGAGAACCCTGGGATGATTGAGAAACAAACCAGATATTTGTATATCCAAAGCACAGACTTTGGAAAATATGCCAGTCAAAGATTTCCAGTGATATAATCACAGGATATTTAAAAAGCTTGATTCTCAGCAAGCCTAATAAAAGAGCAGTTCCTGAACCTCAGCTACAAAGCGAGACCACATGCTGGAACAACACGAGCACTAATCTCAGGCTTTAATAGACTACAAGAGCTAAAAAATGCTCCTGGGACGACGGCAGCAGATACCTCATGGAGCGAGTGAAGAGCAGAGAGAAACAGGCTCTGGCATCAGCACCTTCCTCTCTTCCACCGCGTGCTGATACAGGAGATGGGGGAAACACCACTGGGATCTTCCAACAGTGCAGCCCCCATTGATTGCTAAAGCAATAAAATCGGCCTTTAGTCAAGCACTGCAAAGTTGCATAAAGCATATTTGATGGATTACACCTATCAAAACTTTTAGCGAGAGGAACAGTTACAATTAACAGGCTGCGAACAGGATCTTCTCTGCAATTTTTTCCTTGACACCATCAGTAATTACCTGCACTAAACGTGCTGCTGCTGCTTGGCAGGGGCTTGTCAGTCAAGAGGCAGCTCAGACCCAGAAGATCATAAATTTGCTGTCATAAACTTTGCTGCCAGACGGAGAGAGAAGCACTGACAGAAGGGTATGAAGTATTTGCAGGGCTTCCCATCCCTCCCCATGCCCTTGTGGTTGAGGATGAGGAGGGTATGAGGATGAGGATGACTCCAGGGCTGTGCCATACACACTGGCTGAAAATGCCAGTACTTCCAGCTCTCCAGAAGAGCCCACAATTACCTTATGTGAGCCTGGCAGTTCCCTCCGCTGGAGAGATACAAGGTTATTAAGCAAATATGATTAATGAATAAAAGAACCTCTGGCATGCTGGAACGAGGCCTGTTGGGCTCCAGGAGGATTCATCGGCTTGTGCTTTGGGAACTGCGTCAGATTTCTGCAGTAATATGATTAACACGCTGTGTAATGGGCTAAATCCATCCCAAGCGTCCCTCCAGTTAAGCCTCTGTGTGGACACCTGGGATGAATTTGGCCCTTTTACAGTGGATGCATTTGACAGAGCTGGAAGAAAGAAGGGTACTGAGTTACTACTACAGCTGGGAAGGGGGATGGCAAAAAGGATGGAGAGGCGGGATGGGTCTGGCAGGGATCCAGAGCAGCTCCTGCCCTCAGCACCTTCCCGAAGCACAGGAGGGCTGTGGGTTGGAGCAGATGTGTGTGCAGCCCATGTGCCTGCTCTGCCATCCCCGTGGCACCTTCCAGCCAGAGCCGGGGGACTTGGCCACGCTCTCGCTGCCACGTGGCGCTGCCGTCCCCAGCTCCAGAGAACGCGGAGCCGCCAGAGCTCACCGGCGGGAGGAACGGGAAGGATGGGGAGCGCTGCCTTCCTTATCTGCGGGGCCAGATTGCCAGCAGCTGCGGGCAGATAAAGAGCGATGGAGATGGGCTGCAGGAAGGCGTTTGCAAAGCAAACCCGCTCTCCCTTTTCCCAGTGTGCTCTGGCAGCAGCCAGGCTGCCTTCTGGGCAGGGAATCGTCTCTGCCGCACGGGTAAAAGCAGGAGGGTGGATGATGTAGGAGCCGGAACTTGAGTGACGGATTTCAGGTTTTTTGCTTTATCTCACCCTGCCGGGGTTGCTGCTGCTGCCTATCTGTGTTGGCCCGGGATGGGTGTCCCCCGGCACACTTGCCAGGCTTGGCCACAGCTTTTGCTCCAGTACTGGAATGCTCTTTCATAGGTAGGCTCTGCCTTGCTCTCATGTCCTGTACTGCATTAATTGCAATATGATATTTCTTACTCGTTCCAATGTACCTTCCATTTTGGGTAAGTTCCATGTTTTTGTGCTGTTTTAATAATTCCCAGCAAGTACCTTTGTTTTCTGTCCTTGGATGGTTTCATCTGTGTGTTCACTGTGGTCCCTTACAGTTCACTTTAGTCTCGTAATTCCTGAGCAAGGAACCGAGCCTTTAGAGGAGCTGCCTAGAAAGGGATTAATCGCAGCCAGACCTCGTTAAAATCCCGTTGCCACACCAATTCCCCACACTTACAGAACCTGACCACAGTGTGAAAATTGATATTTATGCTGAGGAGGGTCAATGCACTGCCTGTGCACCATTCCCTGATTTACTGTCCTCTGGGGGTGTGAGCTCTGGGGATGCCAGTGACATGTGCTGGTCCATTTCCAAGCCCTCAAAAATGAAATAACTGCCCACCTGGGCCCTTCAGCACCAAATGTGTTCAGCACATTAATGCTGCTGGCTTCTGTGGATGATCAGCCTCCAGCTTTATTGCCTGATTCCTTGCAGCCTGGTTCCTGCAACTTGTTGAACTGGGTGAAAACAGTAGCAGAACAGCCAGATTTTGCGATAGTGATTGAAAATCTACTTTAAATTAATTTCCCTCAGCCTGTGGTCTCCCTCTGCGCTGCTGGATATTGGGGGACAGCCTTGGCACATTGGTGACAGATTTCCAAGGAGACCCAAACCATTGGGGAAAGTTTTTCCAGGGGGGACATGACCCTCCAGCATTTCTGGACACCTGTCTTTCCCTTAGCAGCACATCCCATGGCTGGCTGAAGAGTGCTCCTTCTCCAAGCTCTGCAATGGGTTTCAGAGTTTGTTGAAACTGATAAAATCTCTCTTAGCTACCAGGATTATGACACAACAAAATAGAAATTTTTGTGATTTTTCTCTACAGTGGAAAAACTCTGCAAAGTAAGTGTCTGTTGGCTTTGAAAGTCCCTTGCTCCAATACTCTTACCAGATGGCCGACGGCTCACGGGGAAGTGGCTGCTCTGTGTTTGCAACCCTTTAGCTCCCGTGGAGACGTGGCTGTTTTGTCAGGAAACAGCAAGTTCTGCCTGAGATAGTGACTCTGTGGCTTTTCAGGGTGCAGGAAGAGAGAGTGGGAGCCCCACACACCACACCTGGCAGGGCACAGCCTGCCCAGCCCCATGAGATACCCGAGGCACTGCTGTGGCAGTGACACCCTGCAGCTTTTCCACGGGATGCTGCTGTGGCCTGGAAGAGCATCTTGCCAAAAAGGGATGCCAAGGCACAGGCACTGGAGCAGGGGCAATGGGTGCTGAGAGTTCTAATGGTCCTGGTGTGACCAATAATGGATCTGTTAACATAGTGTCTGCAACTAGGAAAGACAGGCTTATTTCTGTACCTCCCTGGAGACAGGCTGAAGCTATTATAAAGTTATTAAGCTATTATTATACACAGGTATTAAGGCTGAATGAAGAAGTCAAGTGATAGGAGGGCATACAGAAGAGAAACCTCAGAGGTGTGCAGCAGGAGTTAGGGAGAGAGATGGGGAGGCATTTGTTGTGGGAAGGGGCTGGTGTATCTGTGGGGTCAACCAGAGCCAGAGGAGATAAACTGTAAGTCACCGCTGAGCTCTTGACAAGGTGTGTAAACCATTTTCTTCTGCCATATGGCTGATTTGTGAGGATTCCTGCAAGGAGCTGAGCCAAAGGGCTCTTGTGCTGAGGATGTCCTAGGCACCAGATCACTAAATGAGCTGACATCACAGAGCTGTTGTGCTCTGC
The DNA here is from genome assembly GCA_013396995.1 of Dicaeum eximium. Lineage (NCBI taxonomy): Eukaryota > Metazoa > Chordata > Aves > Passeriformes > Dicaeidae > Dicaeum > Dicaeum eximium. The sequence goes on along the minus strand of VWZP01008455.1, from coordinate 3,140,221 downwards.
AGCATGAGCAGGGACCAGCCAAGCTCCAAAACCCAGAGAAAGCCCACCTGGGACTGCATTTGTTTTGGGCCTCTGCAAAGATTATGTCACAGTGTGCCAAAACTTCTGGGTTTTTTTGTGAGCAAGTGTGCAAAGCCTGTAAGGTCTGAATTCAAGCAGCAGGCTGGAGGAGGGAAGCTCAGCGAGAAATGAGGATGCTTCAAAACCCAGTGTGGGTAGTGTCCTCAATCCACTCAGAGCTCAGAAGCTCTAAACACAGTGGGATACAGCAGCTGGATCTTTTTCCAGCAATCTGAGCATCCACCACAGGGAGCAGAGCCAGGGCTGTGACACACAAGTGCAAAATGTTAGTCAGAAAGGACAAATGGAATGTGAAAAACCACCAGAAACTCCCAAAGTGGGTCAAATTCCTTGATGCATCTAACAATAGATGTAGGATGGGAAGGACAGGGTGGATTCAATTGCGTGCCCTCCTGTGCCTTCTAAAATTTGGGCTGCGCTGTGGGCTGAGTGTGTGGTGGTGAAATTCAAAGCAGGTGGCTGAAATTGTGGAAGCCAGAGGCTCTGGCTCTGCCTCCTCCACCCGGGCCTGCCTGGCATAATATTATCTTCACGCCTGAGCGGGGAGGGCTTGGCTTATTAAACCTGCAAACCTGCCTTGCTCTGGCCCTTGGGTAGCCAGGTCTCTGGGGCAGGATGTTCTAATGCTCCTTTTACGCCACGGTACCGCAACGAGGCCTCCTTAATTGGCCTGTGGTTCCCACCAGCACTGCCAGCAGAGCGAGGCACGGAGGAAAGGCTGCCAGGCACAGCTCCCGCGCCGTGTTGGTGCATCATCAGCTCACTTGTTGTCTCTCTCCCCAAAGACAAACACACTGTGTAGCCAAAAAGGTCTGTGGGGAGGATGCACAGCAAGAACCAAGCACTGGAAGCAGGGGGAGCACAGGTAGTTCTCGTTCCCCTGCCTCATTTGGTTTCTCTGCCAAATCACAGATTTTCAGGAGTATGGGGGAAACTTGCAGTGAAATGTCCTTTTTTTTTTCCTCTCTCAATTTTTAAAAGGACATCCTCCCCCTTCCTTGCTTTAATCACTTTAAAACAATCCTAGAGGAGCAAGACTTGGGTAAATAAATGTGGGAACAGGGGAGTTCTTGAACTGTTAAAGAAATCAATATAAATCAGAGTAACCTTGCCCTGATGTCTTCCTTATCACCTCTGAAGCTCTACCTGCCTTTGTCTAACAACAATCTCAGTTAATTAGATAATTAATCTAATTATCTAATTAGGTGGAATCACTAATAGCTATTCCACCTAATTAGGCCAGTGGCTGTATCTCAGCAGTGGTGGTTCTCTCTTTCTGGCTAACCCTCCACCTTCTGCCATGCCTTGAAACCAGGTTCTGACATAATTCACAGCTCTTTGTTTGCTTTAACCAAAACCACCTGGAAGCAGTTTTGCTTTTTTTTTTAATTCAGGCTTTCCTTGAATGAAAGCAAGGTGGCCAGTTAGAAAGTAGAAAAGGAAGCTCTCAGAAGATTAATTTTTTTAGCAATGAATGCAGGAAGCTCTTCATTGTTTTAATTCATTCTCCTGGTGTAAGATTAATTTTAGCTCTGAACACAACAACCTGCTATGAATTGATCCTAGGGAAGTATATTGCTCTGAGGCTGGGCAAACAACATAAGTAGCTTTTTCCCCCCTTTATTTGGACAAGTTTAGCTAACTCATGGCTGCAGTCCTAACTACAGTCCCTTCCCTGCGGAAATGCGGATTGTGCTCCCGCTGCAGCTTTCCCAATCCCTCCTCTGCGTGACAGCACGAGGGAGCTGGCAGGAATTAAAACCAGCCTAAGGCCATTGGTCCCCTGGCAGCAGAGTCCCACAGCTCCTCTCTGCAGGGATGCTGTGGCTGGCAGCACCACGATGCTCGGTTTGGATCAGCTCTGTCCCTTCAGAGCTGTAGGTTCCTTCAGGGCTGCAAAGCTGCCATACGGCACTCGTGGGGGTTTTTTCCCTTTAATGCCTAAATTGGATTTAAGGGCATTCTGGTACATTCCAAAACAAATCAACGTCTTGTCTGCAAAACTGCCAGACTTGGCCCTGAGAAGAGATGGATGTGCTCACCCCTCGCACCCAGAGCTCTGCTTCCCCGGGATCCCACCTTACGCACCAGGAAAAGCCATTCAACATCTGAGTGGTCAGGAACTGAGACTCTTCCAGCCCCAGGAATGCTTAATGGTTCACTCCACCCCTACCTGTCACTGGAGAGCACTGCTGAATCCCTTCTGATCCCACCTCCAGCCTTAGTGGGTACAGCTTGGAGCCACACTCTGGTTGGGCTCAGAGTCACAGAGACCACGGGGACTCTGGCTGGAGTCTGGATGAGGTAAAAGGGCCAGGTAGGTTCTGCAAGAGCATTTCTGCAGTGAGCCCCTTCTCTCACCTGGAAATGCTTCCTTCCTGTAGTGCTCCCAGGTTAATGTGCTGCAATAGCATCCAGATCTGTGCTCTGGTTCTGGGGAGAGTCCTGCTTCTGCCTGACTGCAGTGATGGGCAACTCACAAATCCACAGCTTTTCATTTTGTTTTTTCTGTGTTTGGTTGGGTTTTCTTTTTTTCTATATGTATATGTAACTGAAATACCATAAAATGTCTCCTTGGGGTAGTTGGATTTTTCTTTTAAAAAAACAAGTTATGTATTATATATATTCTTTTGAGCTGCTTGGAGCAAAGTTGTCTCAGCATTCTCATTTTGAAACCCCTATATTGAGGTGTTTATTACAGAGTCGTGAAAATCCACATTTAGTTGAAACTTGGCAAATGTTTTTTGGCTTGAAGCAAGTTTTCTTTTGAAGGAGTTTACTATGAAGTGTTTAAGGGGTTTTTTTTCCCCTCTTTCTCTCTATTTTTCTTTTGAAAAAGCAACACCTTCCAGAACTGGGTTCAGAAGCAGAAGGCCAGCTCTGCAGCAAGTGTGAAAGCTGTGAGTTGAGCACAGAGCTGCAGCCATTCATGCTTTTTTCTAACATCCATTAAGAATGGGAAAATCAGGGAAATCAGCTGTACTCTACGAGAAAAGAGGCTTTTTTGTTGTTGTTGTTGTTTTGGTGAGTCCTGAGTAGCTGCACTCCCCCAGGTGCTGCTGATCCCAACGCCAGCTGCACAGAGCACAGCATCTCTGGCTGCCTGGAGCTGGTGCCTTCACATGCCCCAGAGCAAGCCAGATCTGCTCTACCTGGGAGAAAATCGAGCGTGCAGCAGGCTTATTGCTGTTGTGTGACTTAGATGTGTTCTGAACAACAACATTCCTGACAGGGGCTGGGATCATGTTGTTTCAGTTCCACTGGAATAACACAACTGCTGCTGCTCTGGTTTGTGCTATGGCCTCAACATCGATGGCAGTCCACACCTGGCTTTATACTCCCAAACTTCTCTGCTTTTCCAGGTGTGCAGACCCATTGTTTCTGAAGTGAGGCTGTGCAGGTTGATAACCAAGTTTGTGCAACCCCTTCTAGCAAACTGCACATCCCACAGAGCCAGGAGCAGGAGTCACTGGTGGGAAATGGCTTTTGCTGTCCAGGGGAGCCCAGCAAAACTCCTCTGCCCCTTTCCAGCCTGCAGGCTGGGAGATGGGTGAGCATGAGGATGGCCAGAGCAGACAGCCAGATCTCAGGCTGCACATCAGCAGGACCAGCCTTAGTGACCTTGTGTTTGCTTCTGGAGGTGGACAAACACCTCCATAGAGAGCCAGGATCTCCCTGCTGCCTGAGCTGGTTCCTGAACTTGAACCCAAGCAGGATGGCTTCTGAGGTTCTGAAATACTGCATACAGAGCTGATTGGGGTTTTTTTCCTCACTTCCAGTTTCTGGCAGCAGCTACAAGTGGGAGTACCAAAGTCTCTGGAGTGAGCCTGCTTTCTCTGGCTCTACCTTTTGAAGGAAATTTGAGGAGGTCTAACAATCACCCTTACCTTGCTCGTTTATCACCTCAGTCTCCACCCGAGGGCGTTCCCAGTGCCCTACCTGAGCTGGCTTTTCTCACACCACCGTGCTGGCTGGCTGCCACCAGTGCTCGCTGTGGTAGAGACACACAGCATTGGTACTTTTGGTCCCATCTTCCTGGGCTTTTCTTATTTTTGCGCTCCAGTTGAAGATGCTTCAACAAAATAGTGTTTGTGCTGTGGAGATGGCAATGGACTGCCCCCACTTTGTATCACAGATAGGACAATTTCACTGCAGTGTTTAAGATGCCTGGCTGGAATACCTGCGCCTGGACAAGTGTGTATTTGACTTTACCAGTAGTGAGGCTTTCAGCCCCTTCCACAACACATAATTCACTTAGGTGACTGAATTGCAATGTTGAATTCCCTCACTCTTCCCTCACTCACGTTATCCTAATATTTTTTAATATATTTTATCAGGAGTTATTTTTTGACACTCTACTCCCACGTATCATTGCTATGCAGATGTTACACAGATCTACTGACCATTTTCCACTTGCTGGGTTTCACCAGTCCGTCCAGCAACTTTGTGTTTTTCCTTATCACAGGCTTCAGTGTTCTACAAACAGCGTGGACCTAGGACATCAAGGTGCTTTTCCTGGTTGCCAGCATCTAGCCCGAAGGGGAGGCAGATTTGGAGATGTTGCTTGCTTCTATGGATAATAATCAATAAGACCCATTAGGGAGACAAGTACATACATCACTAAACTTTGACCTCTGCTCTCCAGATCAGTCCCAAGATGCCTATTCATATGCTGGTGACATCCAGATTGCGCTGTTGCAAAAGCCTCTTTGCTTGGGAAGGGATTACAGATTTAAATTGCACAGCCTTTGCTATCTGTAGAGTACAGCATGCAGGATGCTTAGCTAGAGCCTCTACTTTTTGTTGGCTTTCTTTACTACTCAGCCAAATTTTATATTTAACGCTGTTGCATGCAGAGTGTTTTATGCCTCTCTACCTTTCAGGCTGTTTTTCACTCCAGTCTGTCTGGCATTTTAAGGGTTTACAGACCCTGGAGATTCCTGGCACTGGCTGCTGCTTGCATATTGCTCCTCATCTTTCAGATCCTTTTTCTCCTACGTTGCTCTTCGGCAGGCTGTTTCTGATAGAAAGTTTTTGGCTTGCTGTTTGAAGTTCCTGATAGTCGGCATTTGATCACTTGCTAATTCAGTTCTACAACTTTTTTTCCCAAAGAAACCATGAAAGACTATCTAAAAATAGATTTTATAAAAAGAAATAAAACTTTTTAAATACCCTTATTTTGCTGAATACAGGAAGTTTTAAGTTTTCTGGGAGGCAAAAACCCACATACCAAATTTAGAAGCAAATCAGAGATCCCAGGATGTTTGAGAAATCCATTTCTAGGCACAAAAGCTGGGTGAAGAGTTTTCTTCTCCCTGTACGTCCTCCCCTCCCTTGAGAGAACATCTACTGAAATCTGTTGGCTGGGAACAAGCCAGATGAGATTCTTTGGTGTGGGTGGGTGAGAAGGGAGAGACAGGACTCTGGTGACAGCATCGGGGTCTGACCTCACGGGATCACAGGGACAGAGGGACTGTGAGCTGCTCTGCTGCTGATTCCTTCTGTGGGTGATCAAGGTCCATCTTTACACTGAGTGCCTCTGCTCCTCCCACTGCAAAGCTGTTTCTGTTCCGTGTTCCTCTGAAGGTTACAAACAGATGTCTACTTTCCATCCCACATGTCCAGCATGGGTCAGTTGCACTCTTCATTCTTGTTTAAGAGTTCTTTCGTTGTTGCAATGTGCTGCCTTTTTCCCCAGTGTATTTTACAGTGGTCATATCCCCTCCTTTGTTTCCCCAGGCTGAGCAAGTTGAGTTTGTAGAGACTCCTACAATAAAATAAGTTTTCCATCCCCCTGACCATCCTAGAAACTCTTCTCCATGTTTTTCCCTGCTTGAATGCATTTTTGTCTTCAACTGGAGAATTGTTTGGAGAACTCAAACAAGATCTTGCCTGTGCACTGTTCATTAGTGTTAAATGCTTCCCTGTCTCTATTCATTGGTACTTCTGACACCCCTGCTTGGCATTGGCCTTTCCAGGAGCTAAGTCACACCAGTGGCACTCAAACACCTGAGACAGGTCTTCTCCCTCCTGAGTGCCACACCATTGAGCTTCTGCTCCAGGTGGGAGAGGCTGATTACAAGCAGCCAGCTGTCAAAGTCAGTAACAGAGTATTTCACCCCATTTCCATTTTGCTCTCTCAAAGTCGCTCTCTTCTTCCAGTGTGACATTCTCATCTTCAGGTTATAAGCACAATCCCTCCTTTTCCTAATATAGGAATGGAAAGGAAATATCAAGTAATGTTCATCCCCAGGCAGTTTTATGAGGACCTCTACCAATTATCTCTCCAGCTCCTTCTTGCTTCATCCCTTGCCCACTTTGCTATGCTTGTGCTCCCAGCATAACTAAAAATACCCCATCTGACCTTACATGCAACTCATTCCTGAAGTCTGGAAAATGGAACACTGTGTGGTAACTTCTGCTTATCACGTCCTCACCCCCCCAATTATCAGTAAAGTCGCTGAGTGTCCCTGTATTAAGCCAAAATGGTTGTTAATTCAGTAAGTTTTGCTGGAGCGTGCATTCATCTCTATGTTGCACCAGGGTCATCCATCAGCCAGCTCTGTGTTTACACAATCCCTAGCACAACGCTTTTCCCAAAAAGCTTAGGAACTCGGCCTAGGCCACATATTCAAAGATGTTGTCAAGTGCTAAGTGAGATTTCCAAGAGTAGTTTCCTCCTGACTTCTCCTTGGCATCGGCACCCAAAGCCGATGGCTGTGCTTTGAAAGCAGGAGAGGGTGCAGTATGTTGGCCACCGGTGCCTCTGGGCAATGCTTGTTTTCTGGTTTGGTATTTTATTTTGTGGTGAAGGCTTCCAGGCTTCTGAGCACAGGCTCCTGCCTGCCTTGCCAAGGATGCTCTTATGTATGGCAAACATTATGCTGCTTTGTGTGAAGTCTGCTGGCTTTCGCACAGCCTCTTTTTCTTCCACCCCTGGACAGTTTCTCCTCATGCTGGAAACCTGTAGAGACTCCTCTTCAGGAGGACACAGCAAAATGAATGCTGGCTGTTAAGGTGCTCTTGTGTAGCTGGTTCACCATTTCTACCCTCAATTGCTAATTTCCCTTTCTACCCACTTCTACTAAAAGGTGCTAATTGTGTGGTGATACGCAACTTCCCTATCCCGGAGAGCGGCAGCATCACTTCTGATCCTTTTAGGTCTGGCTAAACTAATAGAGAGAGCTGTGTCCTGAGCCTGATTCCAACTCCTATATAACAAATTCCTTATTAAATCCGCAGGAAAGTAATTTACTAGTGGTTAGACTTTGGGCTGTTCAGGGCAGCAGTCACTTCTGAGAAGTTACGCGTGTCTGATGCAAAATTACAAAAATGTGTATTTACCACAGTGACCAAGGGGGCTGAGCAGCTCAAGTTAATATTTATATTTGGCATTGAACCCTATGCAAAAATAGTGACTTTGGCTGGGTGCAGCATCCCTGCTTATTTTCAAATCCTTTTATACCGATGGTCCAGGTGCAGGGAATTACCCCTGCGCTCTTGGCACCCCAGGTTCTGGAGGTCTCACGGTGCTGAAGAAGCTGCTAAGAGGGTGTTTATCTCGGGAGCACATCTCGGAGCATCTCTGGCCAGTTGCTCTATGGAGGGGTATGGATCAATGAGAAAGTGGCATCTTCTAGAGGCAAGAGTGGGAATTCCTTCAGGTGGATTTAGCACCTGCTGAACATCACTGTGAAGTTCAAACCATTTCGCTGGAATGAGTTTGTTTTGAAAACTTGTGCCATGTGGGAGACTCGAAAATTCACTCCTTACAGTTTTGAAACCCAGACTACTGGAGTTTAGGAGAATATTAAATAACTTGTCCAAGGCTGCCTTGGGAGGACATGAGAGCCCAAACTCCATTAAAACTCCTCAAATGCTCAGAGGGGTGCACTACCTGTGCCACCTCAGTGAATTTTGAGGCGGCAGGATAACTCACTGTGCTAATACCAGAGTGTGAAAGAAACACCCCCACCGAGGCACTTGTCCTTTAGTTTGACTGCATTTTCAGCCCTGACTTCTGCCAGTGGTTCCTGTTTTGGTGTGCTGCTGTCTGGAGAGGTCAGCAGGGAAGTGCTGCTTGCAGGACACACCATCCCAAAAGCTCGGGCTGGACCAGCCTACCAATGGCCATGGCACCCCTCCAGAACCCTCCATGAAGGAAGAGACCCCAAACTGTGGCTTGAAGGGTGTTTAACAAACTGGGAATGATCACCTCCTGATGGATGTATGGGATTGAATGAAGTCATGCTGTGCTTGGCTTGCCAAGTTTTTAACACGTGACATTGAAAGCGTTATTTGTCAAGGAAGGAAGGTTTCCAGGGGAATTGATAACGAAGGATGTAGTAGGTTTTTGGAAAGAAAACAACTTTTGCTATGAAAACAGCAACCCTGAAGCTTTTCTGAGGAGATAAACTGCTTTCTAAAAATGGGCCACAGCTCCCTGGTGTTTGCACAAAAACTTACTGTACGCCTGTGATGGCTGTCACTCTGCTTAACACAACACTGTGGAGCTAAGGGAAACACCTGTGGCAGAAAATGGGAGTTGGACCATGCCTAAGTCAAAATTTCAGTGCTTTCTGCCTTCTGTGCTTCTCAGGTTCTTCACTGACCTTATCCCCAAGAATGGTGCTATTCCTGTCCCCACTTTCTGTTGTCACAAAGGTCTGGTAGTGATTGCACACCAGGTCTCTGCTTACCAGACCCCACAAGCACTGCTGAGTTCCTGTTCCCACACAGATTCCCAAAGCAAACGTTACAGCTATAATCTAAAAGAGCAAAAATGTTTGGAAAACAGCAGATGCAATGGGAAAATGACACTTCCTACGTGTGATAATTGTGCAACCTTAACTCTGCCCTTGGAGTATGTCTTCATCTTGCTGTATTGTTCAGGAACTTGTGTGGCGAAGAAAAAAGTCATTGGAAGTCTGTCTGGAAATTAAAGTGGTTGGTGGAGGTGCCAGCAAGGGTTAAATTACCTGGTGGGGATGGGGGGGCTGGGTAGGGTAAGTGGATTACACGAAGCTCTTAAATACAGGAGGTGACTGTCAGCATTTGACTGTTAAAATGGGCATTGGTGCAGGGAAAAACTCTCTGTGGCTTGTGAGTCCAGATTCCTAAAGCTTTAATGCACAGGACATGGTTATGTTGCCTCCTGTCATGTAGGTGCCTATCCTGCTTTAAGCCACTTACATTGGTTTGCTTTTAAGCAATAATTTTCTGTTTTCGCCCCCTTGTACTCAGCCCTAGATTAACTCTGCTCAGACTGTCTCCACGCTCTCCCTGCAGTCCCACTCACCGCTCTCTCAGGTACAGCCCACATCCCTCCTGTCTGCCCTGCGCCTTGCCTGGGGATGAAGTTTGCTGTTCACTGATGGGAGATGTTTGCCTGGCTTAGTCACCACTGAGAAAGTGGGAAAGCACAGTGAAAAGCACAGTGAAAGAACGTCTGCACGGCAAGACGTGTGGCTGTACCAACTTTTTTGCCTTCACTCATCGCCCCTTGCGCCATCCTTCCCCAGCTGCTCCCGGCCCCATCTCCTCTGGCTGCTGCAGAGAAACAGCCCCAGTGAAAGGCGCTCAGCAAGGCAGTGACAGCCCATGCTCGGCGTGTCACCATCCCAGCGCTTCCACAGGCCCCAGGGGAACGGGGGGGATCTCAGGGCAGGACTGCTGCTGCTTTTTGGGAAACGCCACTTTTTGAGAACGCCACTTTTTAGGAACGCCACGTTTTGCCACCTCAGGACTTCTGCAGAACCACAGCTCGTGCTCGGTGGAGCCGATAGATCACTGAGGGATTGATGGGGAACATTTCTGGAAGCAGCACTACAGCAGCGCCGTCCAAACACCTTGGCCCCTGGGCGGGCCGCTGCCCTGACCCCGAGCCCGAAGCCGGCTCACAGAGGTGGCAGCCGAGGCATCCGGGAGGGCACCGGGAGCCCGTCCCCGAGGTCAGGGCACGGCAGCAGGAGTTGCCTCGCTCTGCCCAGCCCCTCCGGTACTCCCAGCGCAGCCACCGGGCGGGCGAGCCGGCTCTGGCCGCCCTTCCCCTCACGGAGCGGGCCTGCCGTCCCGCCCGCGGCAGC
>VWZP01008455.1:2961480-3129228 GCA_013396995.1 Dicaeum eximium | reverse complement strand
GCACCTCTCCGGGCCCGGCCCCGGTCGGGGTTTGTCGGCTGCTCCCGGCCCCGCGGGAGAGCGGCGGTGCGAGCAGGCGCTGGGTTTCGGGGCTCTGTAACATGGTTTCTCATGTGTGTGTTTTCTTTCTCTCCTCCTCCTCCTTCTCTCTCTCTCCTCCTCCCGCCGCCTCTCTCCTCCTCCCCAAACACACACGTACACACACACGCTTCCCCTCTCCCTCTCCCTCCCCCTCCTCAAGGCCGAAAAGGCAAGCCAAACCTGCAGCCGACGAAGGCTTTTGGGATTGTAGCGTGTGCACCTTCAGGAACAGCGCCGAAGCCTTCAAATGCAGCATCTGCGATGTCAGGAAAGGCACCTCCACAAGGTACGTCCGCACCTTTCAACGCGGCTCGTGCTCCGCGCTGGGCTGCGCCGACTTGTTGATTTTTTTCGCTGTTGCCTGGATATCGGCTGGTTGCATCCCCTCTCTCCCCCGATGCGGTCCCTTCTGTCCCCGTTCGAAAGCTTGCGGATTTTAAAAATTCTCTTTCAAGCGTTTAGTTGGAGCTGGAAGACATGTTTCGGGGATGTGGCAGCAACCTGAATCTTTCTGTTGTTCTGTGCTTTTTTTTGTTGTTGTTGCTGGTGTGCAGAGAACCTTTCGGAGATGCACAGCCAGCCAGAAACGCTCTGACTGTGGTTTGAGGCAGATGGTTTTCTGTGGTTTGGGTGGAGGTTTACCTGTGTTCTCTATGGGAGTAGGAACGATTTAGGATTAGGGAGCGAGAAAGGAGACGGCTGAAACTAAAGATGCCGTGAGAACAACTCGCTCCCTGAGATGTTGATCTCTCGGTGACTGTTGTCATCAGAAAGGAATCGGCTTTGTGCTCAGTGTGGGAATGGTGCGGGTTTTTGAAAGCTTTAGCTGTCAGGTCTCTCTGATTGCCTTGCTCTGAGAAACTGTGGAGGTCTTTGTGAGGTGGTGAGTCTGACATGCAGTAGTTAATTTAATCTCAGAAAATACCCCAAACTTGCTATTTTTCAGTTAGGGCGTTCAGAAAGTTTGTCCTGGAGGTATCAGTTGACGCTAAAGCAGGCATGTGGTGCTCGGCTTTACCTTTATTTTTGTGATTTGTTCTACCATGTTGATTTCTGATTTTGTTCATATTGTACCTTCCAAATTTGAGTTCCCATTGCAGTGCTCTGCCAAAGAAATAGTCTGTGAGGTTCCCATTGTGAAAGGCGTCGTTTTCCTCGAGTGCAGCTGTGTATTGAGGTGCTCTCATCAGCAGGCTGTTTGCATGACTTGGCTGTCTTGGCTTGATTGACAAAGGAGGTGAAAGCGTGTTGGATTGTTATTGTTCCCCTTTGCTGTAGACAATGTGAAGTGCCTACATTTTTAATGGGGAGCATGTTTTCGGGCCATTGAAACTCTCTGAGCTACAGTAACAGAGCGCTCAAGTGCTTCACTCTGTGTTTTGTGATGCACGTCAGCTACAAGTATCTGTGCTTTTTACAAAATGTACAGAGGTGTTGAACTTGTACCGTGGTTAGAGCATTGAGTTAGGTGGAGCTTTGGGACAGCAGCGTTCTGTGTGCACCTGGAGCTGATTCTTCACTCGTTCAGTGTGGTTTAGTCGTGCAGCTGAACCTTCCCAGCACCTTTAATTCCTGTGGGTTTCTGCTTCCTTGGCTTCCCCCTTGGCTCAGGTGTTGCTCCTGCAGTCCCCTGCTCCCGAGCCGCTCCTCCGGAGCGTGGCCGTGCTGTCCCCACGCGCTCCCAGTGTCACACCAGTGCCGGGGTGTCAGTGGGAGCAGAGCCCTGATGAAATGTAGGGGCCCAGATGGGATCTGTCCCGTATCACACGCTGTTATTTTCATTGGCCACAATGCTGCTGTTCATTTGGAGAGCAGCAGCCTGCTCTCACATGCCCTTGCATTTTTATTTTTTGTAAAGATAATTTTCCAACTGTTTGTTGCGGTAGTAGGATGGTTTGTCTTTTAAAGGGCCATTAAGAGCGATAGCAGTCGATGATTTCAGGTTAAGAGCTGTAGCCTTACTTGCAGATGTGATCCTCGGGTCTAGAACATTGTAATTCTGTTTAGCTTTTAATGGACCCTTATGAATGGCTTCTAATTTTAATTCATTTAATTCATCAGCTTTCTATTCATTTTTGCTGCTTTTAAAATTGCTTTTGTTTGTAGAATTTGAGAAAGTATTTAAAATATTCAATGGCCCATCATGTCTTCTTGCATATTTGTATAATTTATGAATAAATGTAACAGAAAGCAGGAATGATTGAGTGTTGTGAGTGAGCATTGTGTGTTGGGAAGTTCTGGGAGGTCAGAGCTGTTTGTGGTGTTACTTTGAATTTTATAGTATGTGACGTACGAGTCAGTGCTGGGAAATTATTCAGAATTTTTAAAATAAATGACTGTTATAAAGATACTTAATGAGTTATGATTGATAATTTATTACTTGAAATATAAGGTGTCTGATGAGCTTGACTTTTAAGTTGCAATTTGACAAGTTGATGATGCTTTTCCACAGTTAAAACTGCCTTGCTGCATTGTGACTTACTTCAGTAACACTTACGGAAATTTATCAAACTCACTTTAAAAAAAAACCTCAGCCAAGTAGTGAAAGACATGGTGAGGCAACTGTTTTTCATTAAATTATTGTGTACAATCACAGCATGCCCAGGGTTTTTTTTTAAGATCTGGTGTGACCTACTTCCCCCGTCCCTCCACTGCGAATCCAGTTATTTGTTATGGAATTTACTTTGGCTGATAAATATTCTCTTAGTTAAGAACTGGTGAGGCCCTTAGCTAATTCTCACCGTGTGTATATTTTTTCAGACTCAGTATAATCTGTTGGCGTGTGGGAGGGGTGGCTGGCAGCAGTTAGAAGTTTTATCTTCTCAGATCCAACTATCTCCTTTCCCTAGGATCTCATAAAAAGAGCTTCAAACAACAACGAGTTTTAGAGTTGACCTGCCAAATCAAAATCATTGTAGAGGATAAACAGTTAAATTGCACTTGACTGTTTTTTTCAAGGAGCTGTTTATAAATATTTCAGGTGCACTTTTAAATAAAAATTAGGTCAAATCCATCTCTGAAGAATTGTTGTGCAAAGATTATATTAAAACTGTAGCACTTGAACACTGGATTTATTACAGTATGTCACTAACTTCCTTTCCTCACCTGGATTCTTGCTATTTTATGGTTAAACTTTTATTACTTTCTATTTAGGCAAGTATGATGAGGTTTTTTACTGTTTTCCTTCTGTGAGGATGATGGCAAAGACACCAGCTCTGTTCAAAGCAGGGCTCAGCTGGGTGAGATGATGATTTAGCTGCCTGCAGAGTGAGCAGTGGGGAGCTGTTTGCTGGGGCTTACAGTGCCTTATTCCTTTCCTGGAGATTTTTATTGGTGTCACAGCACAGGGAACTGGTGCTGGTCACCACTTTCACTCTTTCACTTGTGTGCTGTGGCTCTTCTGGTGGTTTGCTGTGGTGTAGCAACACCAGCTCCTGCACTCAGGAGAAGACTGGGGTTGAAACTTCTGCCAGGAAGTTTGCTCCATAGACACATGTTCCTTTCCAATATCCATTACTTCTTCAAACACGGAAGGAAAGTTTACTTTGGATTTCCTAAGAATGTGAGGGCAGGATTTGGCCTTGTATTTCCTGAGTTCCTGTTTAGGGGTAGGTGATGGCTCTCCGTTTCTGTTTGTTTTTCTTAATGGCATTCTTGCTCTTCTTGTCCTTTGGTTCTCTGATAGTTTACATGTATTGTGTTCCTGTACACCTCTTGTAACTTCCTCTCTCCTCCCAGTTAGGGCTGTGAGGTGTTTCTACATGGGATTGTTTTCAGACTTCATTGTGAAGGAGAATATTTGCTCCCCTCCTTATGATTTCAGGGAAACTGGTTTTTGAAACTTTTTTTTAGATGAATAGGCAAGTGGTGCGATGTGGTGGAGCTTCTCTGATATTAATTTTTCTCTAAATTTGGGATGAATGCTTTTCTTTTCCAAACTCCACATCCTCTTATCATGAATGTGACTTGAGTACAGAGAAATGCACATAAAATCAGTGGAAAATGTGAAAGCAACAAATGGATGTCTGATATGCAAATTAACAAAACAGCGGGAGCTTTTAATACAAAATTGAGTTGAAATGTCTGTGTCCTCTTCAAGTATGAATTGAGCAAGGATTTCTGTTTTATTTGTTGCTAATACCTGTATGCCTGAAGTGCAGGGTTTGGAGTTTGCATCAAGTGATGTGAATGTACACTTCATTGTGGAGTGCTCAAGGACTGATGACAGTAGTGCTTCACCTTTTTGCCATCCTTATTTTTGAGGGGAGGCTGAGGTAGAACTGTTTATATTTATAAACAGAATTCTTTTGTATGGAGCAGATGTCTCAGATACTGGCCTTTGTTTCCCTTTAATTCTGCAGAAAGTTTTCATGTTTGCAGGATCTGAACTATCACCTTGAAGGATGCAAACTATTGTCCATGTCACCATGGAAAAATATTTTCTCCTGCATCCAAGCTGGGCTGACCAGAATAGGCACCAGACAGTCCTGCTATTCCTGGAATGAGGAATCAGGCTTATGATCCTGACCTTCATACAAATAATGTGTGCCCTGCTTATTTGCCATGTGTTTGCAGGACTGTTCTGAAAACTCTTGCAGTGATGTGTGGCTGTGGTGTAGGTTAGAAGCCAAGTGGTTTAATTTGGTTCTCTCAAGTTAGTTATCTTTCACTTGCATAAAGGTGGGTTTTATAGCATCATAGCTTGCCTTTAAGTGGCTTAATTTCTATAAAAACAGAATATGTAGCTTGTCTAAAAATAAGCTGTTGTGGCAACAATGTTGGTGCCTTTACTCTGGAATATTTGTTTTGTTATTTGGCTGTTTAAATCTATTGTTAGATCATCCCTGTTTTTCTGTTGATTGCTAAATTTAAATGGCTGTTGGATTAGGAGGAGTGAGGCATGGGCTGTACCAGCCTGGAGTTGTGGCAGTGTTGCACTGGACCATCCACATCCTGAGGATGTGTTCCCTCAGGGACTGCTGCTCTGGTAGGGGAGGGTGCAGTGTAACTCTGCCTGGGTGCTGCTGAGTGCTGGAATGCACAATACCGATGTGCAAAATGTTTGCCCACGTGCCAGGAGTTCTTAAGACCTCTGTTGTCTCATCCCTTATTCACCAGCACTGCCTAAAAGTAAGTGGCTCTTACTTTGTGGGTTTGGGGAGTGCTTCTGCTAGGTCTGGCAAACCCACCAGGGCAGAGGAGCCAAGGGCAGGAGCAAACAGCAGGAGCAAACATCTGACAAGCAGACAATGCTGATGGTTCACAGCAAATGCTGAATTCTGGGGCTGTGGTTTGACAACACACCAAGTTTGAATCTGTGACTTGTATTGCAGAACCACATGTATCTCAGCCACATGGCTTGGCGTATTGATCCGTTACGAACTGACTTCTGGGACAGATTCAAGCTACATTTATTTTTTAAACTAGCATAGATTTAGTCTGTGAGGCTTCAACTGAGCAGATGAAGCTGTTCAGCTTCAGATCAGCTATTATCTGTCAGCCTGGTGCAAGCATAACCCTGGCGTAAGATCTGTGTCTTGTACTTTGGCTGTTTGAAAGAAGTGAGAGTTGTGTCCTGATTTGCTCTTTGCAGTGTTTGGCTCTGATTAATGATCTCATTACCATCACCCCAGGATTTCTCTTAGATCTCAGCACCTCTGGGAAATCATTCTCAGCAGGGAGAATTCTCAGTGTTGATGTGCAGCACCAAGGCAATACCCCTTTGCTCTGGCTGTCAGATTTGGGTACCTGAGAAGCTGTGGGTGGCAAATTCAGTAGGGAGTATGGTGGTTCCTGTGACTCACTTTGCTTCTACCACTATTTTTTTTCTGAATGTCCTACTAAGGAATAATAGCTATACCTGTTGTTTTCCTTTTTCTATTAGGATAAAAAGATCTTTTGGTTAAAATAAATAATAAAATCTTCAGTATGGAAAAGGGGTATTGATAATGTTTATGTAGAGTTTGTTTCGGTTAATTGTGGGTGGTAGGGTTTAATCTCTGATTTCTCGTGGAGACTCTGAAGATCTGATGGATAAACTGCAATACTAAGCGTGTTAATACATCACTGATAATATGCAGTGTGGATATTATTCATTTTTCCCTTCCTTCATAGCCTGCTTTTCTGGGAGATGGGAATCTAAATCAAAGTATGTATGTGTGTGTAGGAGGAGAGGGCATGCAACTCTCTTTTATTGCTGTGAACAGATGTGGTGTCCACTGGGATGCTGAGCCCTGGCTCCCAACAGGTCCTTGTGGGGAACTGGTAGGCAGAGGAATGCAGAGCAACTTTCTGTGCATGCCTTTCTTAATTGCCCTGATTGTTTCATGTTCCCATCAGCTGCTGCTGCCTTTGCAGGGCTGGTGGGTGTGTTTGCACCCTGATGTGGGGTTTGTCTGAGGAGAGGAATTGGTTGAACTGGAAATAAGACAGTGTGCAGTGTTGCCCAGAGTGATAGTTGAGAGGAGGCAGGTGGTGGATGCAGTGTGGTTCCCTGTGGCCATCCTCTGCTCCTGTGGCATCCTGGCTGTGTCCTGTGCTCAGTGTTGGTGCTCCCCAGCAGCGTGCAGCACCCTGGGACTCTGTTTTGGCTGAATTGTAAGATCCCTGAAGAAAACGCATGAGACCCAAGACCCTCATGAGGCATGAAAGGAGTCAAGAAATGTGCTGTGGGCTGGATGGATTGTTTTGGGTGGCTACACGTGGCTTTTGTACTGTAACTTGGTCACCCCTGCCATAACTCCAGGCGAGTTCAATGCTGATCTCGAATTGTCGGGTGTCACTCGTACTGCGGCTGCTTTGCAGTGTTGGTAGGCTTACTGTTCCTTGCTGTGGCACTGCTCCTTTTCTTCCTGCTCCATTGTTCTTGAACAAACAGACAGGTCCTTGCAGGGTCCCTCAGTGAGGAGCACAGAAGTTCACAGCACTTCTGGGGAGTCCTGCTGGTCTGCAGGAATATGGCAGCAGAATGAGACACACGGCTCCCACGTCAGGCAAAGCATGTGCTCTGCTTGTCCTTTATTTCATGTGCATCTCTCCTTGTCTGGGGAATTCTCCTTTGGAGGAAACCCACTGACCTATTTTGTGGGATTTCAGGTGGTTCTGTAGGTTAGTGGGTTCCAGCCCTGCAATGTAGGTCACTCGCAAGGTGCGCTGCAGTTTCGTAATGCGTAGCTCTGACCTGAAATGGGATTCATACAAACTCTCTCTGTGGCTGTGTCTTGCAGCTGTACTTTGTCTCTTTGCACAGGGCTGTTTTTTCACAAGGTAAAAGGAGAAATTTGGCAGAGGGAAGGGGTCTTACAGGAGGGTTTATGAGTATTTGTTTAAAGTTGTTCCAGACAGGTAAGGGCAAATTTCCCTTATTGCCACTTTATGTTAAGGGCACAGCAAAAAAAGCAGACCAGGAACACTGAGTAGCCCATCCATGCTACCCTAAGCAGACGTCCAGGATTACAGGATACAACAGAAATAATGTGGAAATGCCTCCATTAAGTTTATGTAAGTTCCTTTTACAGCTGATAGATGCTAAATACATTAATTGTCTCTTTGTGCAGACAGATTTCCTTTACATCAAGCAGAGCTCCTTTGGCACTTTTTTGGTACATCTGGAGGTACAACCAGATCCTTAACATTGCTCTTCCCATAAACCAGCTATTAATTAGGAGCATGTTCTTTGTAGCAGAGTGCTAATTGGTATACCAGCAAAATCACTGCCTGTTAAACATGGGGAAGATAGCAATTCTGACTGGCTCAAATATAAGTGAGAGAGGAAAGCATCACTTCTCTTTGCTGGCCCACTGGTTGGACTGTTCAGTAACTCATTGTATTCCAAATCATGTGAATCTCAACTTCTCCCTACAAAACCCAAAATGAATTGCTTAAAACTGGGTGTTACTTTGATAATATTTTATTCCTGAAGTTCTCTCTGTGTTTCTGAAAGTTCAAAGTACACCCACAGCCAATCTTCTGTTAAGTAATACTGGAAATTCACAAGGAAAAGGGCTTGTAGGGATCTAAAATATGGATCATGAAACCAGGAGATCTGATTTGAACTGTATGTGGTCTTTCCTGAGATTGGGGTTGTGATTGTGGATCCCTGGTTTGGGATTGTGGAGCACACCCTTATGCCACAAGGATCAAGGTAGTAAAAATTTGGAGAAGGAATTTCTACAAGTGCGTGGAGGGACAGGACAAGGGGAATAGCTTCAAACTTGGCAGAGGGCAGGGTTAGATTAGGTATTAGGAAGAAATTCTTCATAGTGAGGGTGGGCAGGCCCTGACACAGGTTGCCCAGAGAAGCTGCAGCTGCCCCTGGATCCCTGGAACTGTTCCAGACCAGGTTGGATGGGGCTTGGAGCACCCTGGGATAGTGGAAGGTGTCCCTGCCCATGGCAGAGTGGTTGTAAAAAGGTGATCTTTGGAATCCCTTCAAATCCAGGCCATTCTATAATCCTCTGTTCAGAAGTTCCAAAAACTTTAGTTTTAGGATCTTACCAGATTGGTTGTCCTTAAATAAAATGGAAACAAAACAAGTCAGTTTTGGATTTTGTTTAGGGCTAAACAAGGAATAAATGTTTAGACATGTTTTCTCGAGCAGATTGTTCATGGGGATTTCAGCGTTATAGTCAATTGTTTGTAAAATGCAGAGGTGCTAAGTGAGATGAAATATCTTGCCTGAGATAAAGCTGCCTTCTTCAGATTTATATTTTTGAGTAGACACAAGTGAGACTGATCATAATCTAAAATATTTTATCTGAACTAAATTATTTTTGTGCACATGGAACTGTGTCTGGGTAATTCATGTGCAGCCTCACATGGTTGATTTGGGGAGATGGACAGAGGATGCAGAACTGCTGGGATTTGGTGGCTTCAGTGACGTAAAGTTGAATAGAAAAGTGAGTGTGGGTTACTCCCTGTACCCCAGTCCCATATGTGCAGTGTTTTATAAATTATAGGGGCATTTATTAATGGAATAGAATTGATTTTTTTTTGTTATCTATGTAGTAAATAAATGCATGGAAGGATTTCTATCTTTTTTCACTTCTGTTTGCAGACGACAGTGGGGCTTGTATGATGTTCATGTGATTTCAGCCTGTGTAAGAGATGCTGGGATTCACCCTTTAGCAAGTCAGCTAGCTAAATATCCTCGGGATGCCATTTTTAATCTGTATGATTGTATTCACTGTCTCTGTTATAATTTGATCAACAAATTTATGTCTATGGTACGTGTTTCATTCCTTTGTTTAATTAAAAAGAAAAAGATCTAGTTTGGCAGAAGGACGTAAATCATATTTGTCCTGGGTGGACACAGCATGCTGATCTGTTCAGGTTGCTGGAAATGTGTGTCTCTGCTGAAATATTTGTCTCTCATTATATATCTTGGAGCTCTTATTCTGAAAGCGCTTTCACTGTTTTTTTCGGAAGTGGCACAGAGCACTTTCTCTTCCTGAGATGAGATTTCAATAAGAGAGGCAATACATTGATGGATGATGGCCCTGTGATGGAGTCAATCAGCCAGTGCAGTCATTTGTCTCCTGGGGATACAGGGTAGAGCACATCATTAGCAGCAGAAGGGGAGGCTTTCCTCTGTAATGCTAATAGGGCCAGGAGCTGGCTGGTGCCTGTTTGCTGCCATTGCTCCCTTATTACAGGTGCCTTGCAGAGAAATAAATCCCTTTTCATTTGTTATCTATGGGTGTGGATCAGTGTAACAGAAATATTTAATAAGCTTTAGGAAATGTTTGTGATTTAGCATAGTATTAGCAATTTGTAAACCTGCATTACGTAAAAACGCTGCCCATAAAAATGGTGAATTATTCTGGGGGAATTGTGTGTGTCTTACTGGTTTTACACACAAGTAGCTTGCCTGGTGGAGAAAAGACAGGCAGCTGGCTGATTTGAAGGGCAGTGGGTCTTAATTGGAGGAGAAGTGTTGAAAGGGAAGCCTGTGGGTTGCAGGAGTTACTGCAGCAGAGTCTGGTGGTGCTGGGTTTCTGTCAGAGCAAAAGGCAAAGCACGAGGCAGCGAGGGAGGGTGGCTTGTCCGAGGGACAGCTGGGGCTGTGCTGGTGTGTGGCAGCAGCACTGAGCTGGACTCAAGTGCTGGTGTGCTGGGCATCATCCAGCTTTGCCCAGGGAGGGTAAGTTAACCTGCAAACTGCTGTTCCTCCGTGGCTGCTTTGCTCCTTTCTGGACTCCAGGAGCCACAGCAGTGATCCCATCAGGAGCAAGCATGAAGGTGGGCCTGAAGGTGGGCAGGAGTGCTCCTGTTATGCGTTACAGGGCTGCAAACCCTGTGTGAGCAGAGTCTGTGTCCAGAGATGGTCACTTCCAACAGGGCACACACACAAGCTGTACATGTTGGGAGGAAAGGGTTGTTCCGAGTGCCTGGTGGGTGTTTCTGTACCTTCCAGTGCTGTGAGCAGGGGCCTGGCAGCTCAGACATGACTGCTTGCGGGGGGGAAAAAGCTTTAACTTGCTGTGAATCTGGACATTTAGGTAACTTACCTGCATGCATTTACCTATCTGTAAAGCAGATGCACTACATACAGATTGTAGGAGGTAAAGTTCATTCTTGGGAAGCACTTTAGGTTCTGAACTGTCTTCTCAAAAACTGCATGTGAAGTCAGGCTTAACAAACAGTGTTTATCTTCCTTTCTCTGAACTGTGTAGATAAAGGCTAAAAAGCAAAGAGCAAGGGCAGCCAGAAAGCAAGTGATGTTGAGCTGCTGGGATGGTGTGGTGGGTACTTTTTGTACACTTCTTTTCTCTCGTGCACAGCAATGTCTTTGCTCCTGAAGTATGGGAGGAATGGCTCAGCTGTGTGGTACTAAAGGCACAGGGTTGTCAGAGTTGTGCAATTTTACATAGGGGTTAGCAGAGCAAGGAACATGCTTTGTCATGGGTGTGGGAATACGGGGCTCTGGCAGCAATTAAGTCATTAATTAGGACTACTTATTGCCGGATGTGAGTAAAGTTAGTTGTAAGTTGCTTAACTTGTGAGGTGAAGATCTGATGTATCTGAGACATGCTTTGTTAGCATCCGTGGGACTGTGGGGCTGTCCACAGGGACAGGCTGGAATAGCAGAGCTCAAACTGAAATTTTGAGCTTCATTAGATGACTTATTGACAGTGACAGTTTGGCAGCACCTCTGCCAGCTGGGACCACACATTTGCATTCAGAACTGTAGACCTGTGAAGGATTCCTTGAGGTTCCTGGGTTCCATCAGCTGGGAACGTACAAGTGCATGCCAGGAATTTACACTGCTGGGCTGAGACACATTGAATCAGAATTCAAAAAAGCAAAGGGGAACTTTCTGGTGAGGAAAAGCAGTTCTGTCTCTATGAAGGAGATGATATTTTTTCCAATTACAAGTTAACAAATTGATAGAAAAATCGATGACGAACAGAACATGGCTAGAATATTATGCCCATGTGCTGCATACCTGCTCTATGGGTGCATGGGAGATCACACCTTCATGTTCAGCCTGTGCTCTTATAAAGATGTAAAACATGAGGACAGTCTCACTTCTTGTGCCTGAAAGAGGCATTTGTGCTGCCAATGGCCCAGCATGTCAAGCAGGTAATGGAAAAAGATCCGTAATAATGTACCTGTTATAGTTCTCAGGGTTTGCCCTAATGTGCAGGGACAGTGAAGGATAGCACTGAGCAGTAGTTTGGTTTTATTTCCATCTCTCTAGTTTTTCCTGTCTTGCCATTTTTTTTGAGTTTTAAGCCAGACTAACATTCCCACTGGCACTCTGAATTCAAAACTCTGAAGTTGTACAGCTGTGTACTGCACTTCCTTGTTTATAAAAGCTGTCACAAGCATGAGTGGTTTATTTTTATTTTTTTTCCACAAAGGTGTAGTGTGAGGCGCAGGTTTACTTAGTCCCGGCTGTGGGAATACAGACATTGTGCTTAGAAATGAGCTTAATAACAGTTGGTCACTTGATTTCTGAGTGTGCTGGCATCTGCAAGTCTGTCTTGGTTCAACAGGTGGTTGATGCTTGTGGAGAATGTGACCTTTTGCTCCTTGCATTGATTTTTTGAGTCATGTCCAGAGGCTGCAGAAGTCAGCACAGCACTTTGCTGTCAGCTGCAAGGGCTGGGATCAGGCCTAGGGGATCGATGCACTGAGAAGAAAGGGAATGAGTTGACATGAACCTTATTAACATGGTGGTTTTTTGTGATCTTGCCTTTTTCCAAGACTCTTTGTTCAAGTAGATGTTTTTAGTAGATAGATTGAGAAGCTTATTGAATAAAGCCCTAAACAAAGACTTCAGGGAATAGTGTGGTCTGTGTCCATACAAGCAGAGGACTCCTCAGACTACTCTTTGCTCTTGGTCTTCCTGGAGCCTCTAAAGTCAGAACAGAGCCTGAGACTGCTACACTTCTGCATCTGCTTATTTTCTGTTCATTTTTGGGTTTAGTTTTTTTTTTTTTTTCAAGAGACCACCTCTGTGACCAAACATTTTCTTGTTTTCAAGCAGAATGTAACAAAATACCCAAGAAAAACACAAGAGATTCACCAAATTTTGCAGAGCTACAGTTTTCAGTGAGCCTCATCTAAAGCTCACTTGTATCTAAAAGATTACATTCCTTCTCCCTGGAGTTGTATCCATGTCTTTGCTTGTATAGCCAGCAAATTATTAGTAGGTAAGACAGGTCGATTATCGTGACTTGTTGCTTTCCCTGCTTGTGCCAGTTCAGGGTATTATCGTTAACAGCTTTTAAAGTTCCTCCTGGAAGAATTGCTGGCTCCAGGCAGAAGAAGTTTTCCAACCAGTTCTGAACTACTGGGATTGTTGAATTTTTTGAAACGCTGTTAAGTGCTGCAAGTACACCTTGAATCATGCATAGCCTGAAGAGCATCCTGGGGGTAGGGAGACATAAATAATTGTTTAATTGCTCTGCTGTGTAGCTTCCATCATGTTGAGTATATAGAAAAAACTGATTCTAAGCCGTGTTTTACAGTAACAATTCTCTGAGTCTGAAGGTGAGCATTTATCCCAGCAAAGTTTCATGTAGTGGTAAGCAAGACATGCAAATATGTCTTGACTTGAGTTTGTTAATAAAAGTGTTGCCAGTCTCTCAGCTTTCAGATGTTTGGTAATTGTGCTAACTGAAGTCTTGAAGAGTTTTAAAAGGAAAACATCATTCTATTAGAAGGGAAAACTTTGTCATTAACATTTACAAATTGTTAATAACTATTTTCAAATTTCATTAGATTAATGAATAAACATGTCTTCTGTGGTTGTTAGCAGATACAGCAGAAATCAAATAATATACTAGCATTGTTTTAATTAAGAATACATTGATAATTCTAAAAATTCACTTTTGATATCCAGCTCTTAGGCTTGAAATGAATGTCAAACTTGGGCTTTTTTATACTCTAGGAAAATATGCTCTTTTCTCAAAACATGCAGCAAAAGCAAGCTCATGAAAATCAGTATAACAGAGTACAGCCATTGCAAAATATCATTACAATAGTTAAGTAATTAGCCCACTGCATGACTTAGCAGGAGGGATAAATAATGCATGTAGAACTGTGTTGGAGCTTGCAGGGGCTGGCAGAGTGGCTGGGAAGGGCAGACTCTGTGTCCAAGAAGGTGTCTGCTGGGTCCAGGAGCTGATGAAACCTTTCAGTGCCTGTGAGGAAGTGCAAACCAGACCAAATTTTCTCTTTTCCCTATACATTTGAAGGTGGCCATTGGGAAGAAGTCTTCCTTTGCTGTGTTAGCACAGTTTGGCTCCTGCTGCTTCCCTGAGCTGTCCCGTGGACAGCGTGTCCCAGCCCTGGTGGAGCTGTGGGTCTGGTCAGCAGGAATATTGGCTCTTTTTGCAGCAGAGTGATGAGGGGTTTGATTTGTCTTCCTTTCAGCTAGAACTGAATATTCTGAATCTGTCAGTTGCTGTCAAGAGGATTGTACTTTGGATTAGTGAGCTCCTGGAAGCAGTTTGAATCACTGCAGTTAAAAGCACGCCGAACAGCGGTGTAATTAATAGTTATATAATGTACCCAACTAGCTTAGGAAGCCAGGATGTAACTTGGAAAGAAACACAGCCCCATGCAATCCCTGCATTGCCTGAGGACCACTGTGCATTTAAAGGGTGATGCTTTTTGTCTCAGGACCATTATGGTCAGGGCAGGTTTGTTGCTGATGTGTCAGTTAAGTCATGAGACTTACAGAGGCATCTTTCTGCACCTTTCCCCTTCCCTTCCTTTTCTCTGATGTCCTTCTCATCAGGCCCTGGTCAACCCAAGAACATTGCTCATGTTGGGCTTTTTGGAACTATTCTTTGCTTCATCTTTGGCTGTGTAATTGTGGATGTCACATGAAAAAACTCTCCAGCTCCTGAGAATAATACGCATTTCTGTTGTGGAGTTTTTGAATAGACATTTCAGGGCAATTATGCAATACCTTTCTGCTATGCAGTACCTGTCAGCCCTTAACCACTTGTGTTTTTAGAGGAGCTGAAACGGCTATTGAGCCTTCCAGAGTAGTCTCTGCTTTGTGACAAGCTTGAACCTGTCAGGCAAAGTGTGTATTTCAGCAAGGCAGCAGGTGAGTCTGTGCACCTCAGACCTCCTGTCTTGTAGGGATTGGACTGGAGGTGTAGTACTTCCAAGTTTTTTATATTAATGTCTGTGAATATCTTATGCACACTGAGATGGTGATTCTGAGGTGTTGCTCTAATTCTGGGTGAGTTTGATAAAAAATTATTGTGATTTTCTTCCTTTAGCTGACTGCTGAACACTTCAGTTGTCTTAAGTCTTAGCACTCCAGCATCTAAGCATGTTCTTTTTTCTCTTAGCTGATGTGTAGATGTGGTGTTTGGAGTCATGGTTTAGTGGTGGACCTGGCACTGCAGGGTTGGACTCTATCTTAAAGGTCTCTTCCAGCCTATGTGATTCTGTGAAAAAGGGAGAATTTTGCTGTTACAGAACTTAGTATTTCTGTTTCTAAAAGGGTACCTTATCAAATGTGATTGGTGATTGGTTATTGGTTGGTGATTAATTAGAAAGTAATTATCATCTCTAAAAAGAGCTACTTTGTTTTAAAATGGGATGCTACTGCTAATCAAATGTAAGGCTGCCTTCCCTCCTGGTTTCTATCTACATTGCTTCCCCAAGTCAGTTTGCTCAATAGTCACTGCCACTGACCTTGGATAATTAAGAAAAAAAGTCTGCTGTTCTGAGAAGATAAATGCAGCTTCTGTTTGGAATGAGGCTGATTAGCTCCATTGTGAAAGTGTAATTTAGTGTCTGTAGTTTCTGCTGGGATGGATGTCCCTCTTCTGCTCCTGATACCCAGCTGAAGCTGTTGCTGAAAATCCCCAGGGCCTCCAAGATCTGAAACGTGGCAGTGGACCTCTTCAATTTTCAATGAAAGTAAATTTAAGGCTTCTTTTCCTTTCTGAATCACTGACACTTTGAGCATATTCCCAGTGCAGCTATAAGGCTGCAGTTGTGCCCTGGGTGGGGGTTTGAGATTCCTGCTTGGAGCAGCAGCTGGAGCAGGGGTTGGTGCACGAGGCTGTTCCTGTTCCACAGCAGGGTCAATGTCACTGCCAGCCCTGGGGGCTGAGTGGAGACCAGAGAAACACAAGTGAAAAGGCCAAGTCACAAAAACAACAAAAAATTAAGGAGAAGAAAAATTTTTTCAGACCTGTGAAAATATTTGTCAAAATTTGTCTGTTGGACAAGTCGCTTGCTCTCTTATTTTTCTCTGTACTGCTGCTTGGGCTTCATTTTTTGCTTCTGTTTTTGCTCTTTGAGTTACTTGGATTGTTTGTGACTTAAAATACCTGCTTGTTTACAGTGTGAAAGCTGTTTGTTTTTTAAACATCTTCATGATGATCATTGCATGGTATTTTAGTGGGCTTTTTTCTTAGTTTAGGTTTTCCACATGAGACACTTACTACTGTATTTGTTCTGGCAAAGTACTCCAGGCTGAAGATGGTTCATAAAGTGAAAGTTGCATTTTGTTTTTCTTTAGCTGGTGTCAGCCTCTTCTTTAGAGACTATACTCTG
The DNA here is from genome assembly GCA_013396995.1 of Dicaeum eximium. NCBI lineage: Eukaryota > Metazoa > Chordata > Aves > Passeriformes > Dicaeidae > Dicaeum > Dicaeum eximium. Next base: position 3,113,109 of record VWZP01008455.1, on the reverse strand, counting down.
GTGGTAAATTGTGTATTTTGTCAGGTTGTCTTTTGTTATTACAGTGGGGAACTGTTCCTGATGGGATCTTTGGGTGCTGAAGTGGTTGCAATAATTATCAGTAAGATTTTGAATGGCATGTGGACTCTTAGCTTTTGACACCAGATCTGCAGCCTTGAAAATCTTCAAGTCATCATAATCTTCCCCCCCAAAAAGGTAGAAATTTATTTGGGAAATTGCATAAGACTTGTTATGCAAGCAGTCTCTTTTTAGCTCTGTGTAAAGTATATTATAGAAAAAAGTGTTACTTTTTTTTCAAATTCAGGCAGCAAGTGGCACAAAAATCTCACAACTGAGATGTTTTAATGAAGGTTGTGCTGTGTTTGGAACAGAGGTAAGGCAGAACTGCACATAGCTCCAGCAAACACTCACACCTGTTCCCACAAAGAGATTAAATTCCCCCCATGCTTCCAGTTCCAAGGCACAGTGATTGAGTACACAGACTGTGGATAAAATCAGCATAGGTCTGTAAATTGAAATACATTTTCACTGGAACGTTGCTAGTAAACAACTTCTTAAATGAAATCTATCCATACCTTACTTTACATCTCATTTAAGAATTTGCTACGTCATTTTTCACGTCTCTGCATGTCCTGAAGTAACTCATTTTGTAGACATCTCTCCCTTTCCTCTGCAGGCTGGTGCATGGTTTTGTTTTTGAGTTTCCCTGAGAATCTGGTTTTAAATCGAGTGAGTTGATACAGTGAAGTATTGAACCCCTCGTCCACTTGACACCTTTAACTCCACAGCATTAAAACACAGTGTGGCTGCTTCCCAGCATCAACCTTAGGGGTTTTACATCCAGGTTGTAGCTGTGTGCCTTGAATAAATCTGTTTAGTTGAGGAAGGGTTGTTTCATGTAACATGTCTGAGTGGAAGAGTTTCTTGAACAAAAGAGACTTAAAATGAAGCTGTTAATTGTCACAGCCAGTGACTTTTTCTATGCATTGCTGCCAGCTGAGAGCACTTTAAACTCCCATCTGAGGTATGAGAAGGCCCATGCCTCTTATCTGCACCTCCCTGAGTAAGGAAAGCAGTTGTTCAATTATTCTCTATAATTAGTGTGCTTCAGTGGGTAGGCAGGTATTAGTTATTCACAGCCTCTTTCACTCCTGCTTTTCCAGGAGTGTTTGCCCACCAGTCTTCTTCCTTCCCCTCCTGAGGCACCTGGATGAACCTTCCCTGCCAAGACCTGGGTAGTGAGTGGGCTGTTCCTAACAGCTGTGAAAAGGGGGAAGTTTAGATCAGTACAAAAATCAGTCTGGCTGATATAAAAATGTCTTACCTAGGTTGAAAGAATTTGAGAGATGCTGTGATTGCAGTAATGAATGAAATATTTAGAATAACTTTTCCAGTTTTATTCCATATTTCCATATTATTGAACTTAAATCAGCAGATCACAACCTTAGTACTACTGGTGCTGCTTTCTATGAAATGCTTGTTATAAAGTATTGCAGGATCCAAAAGGTTTCTCATCACTTGTAACCCAGGCAGGTTTGTTGTGCACCTGTGTGTGGTGTGGAGGTTATGTGCATATAGGATTAGCATAGTTTATCTGCATGGAGAACTTTGTGGTCTGTTCATTTCTGACAGAAAACTCAGACCTGTGTTAGGGGAATGATACTCTCCTGTGAGTGGACCAAAGGGGAATTGATGATCTGATGTTCTTGCTGATATGAAAAAAGAAATACAGAAGATTTTTGCTGGAACCTGTGTTATAAAAGAAGCTGAGTGTGAAGCTGTTGTGGTGTTTTTTTGGTTTTTAAGCAGTGAAGAAATAGCTTGTCGAAGGCTTTGTGTCCTGATTTTGCAGTGGGTATTGTAGATGCTGCCCATTAACTGCTGCCCAGGTCAGCTTCTTTAGACTTTATCATTCGAGGTTCTTCTATAAGCTTATCAGGTATTTTATGTCACTACATGTCAGCCGTTGAGGTGGTAGCCTTTGAGACAACATCTGTTTAGATTAAAAATCCACTTTCCTGAGAAAAACCTTTTCTTGGAGACTTCTTTTACCAAGTAGTTTGACAAGAGTCTGTCTGCTTTGGTGAAACTTGTGTTTCAGCTCCTTCTGTAAAGAAAAGGGGACTTGTGGCAGAACAGTGACAGAAAAGCACGTTGCATTTTTGCTGGCTGGTTGTACCTGAGATTAGGAGAATGAGGGTATTAGATTTATACCTAAAGCAAGCACACCATCCCCAAAGGAAGTAGAGCAAAGAAGAGCACAGCTGTGAATGTCAAAATGAGCAAAAGATGGTTAGTATCCAAGTTTTCTGCTAAAAAATGTATTTAAAAGGTTCATGTTACTCTTCCTTCAGCCCTGATCCCTCAGTCAGTCTACTGCCTGTGTAAGGCAAAGAAGTTTGCTTGAACCTGGTGGAATTGGTGTCACTGAGGTTAAACTTCATTGTAGGATGTATTGTCTGGAGCACCACCGAAGTGCATTTGTCTGTTAGAGAAGCCAGATGCTTTCCAAGCATTTGGTGTCTGTACCAGCATCCCTGGGAAATGTCTGCAGCCTCCAGGGAAGAAGCAAAGGATTCTCTTCCAACTCACGCTGGTAGTTTTTTAGCCACTGTGTAAGTGGCATTTAAGCTTTGACTGTGTAACTGGTTGGCTTTTCCCTCTTCACCTCCACCACCTTCTTTGAGCTTAATGTGACACTTGGGGTCAAACATAGGAATTCTTTTCAAGGAAGCTCTGAGGTGATTTGCTACCTTTTCCTTTAGAGAAGACTTGAAGCTTTTTCCAGGCTCACGAGGCCACGGCTGTGTGTGTTTGTAAGAGCAGCATGGAGTGGCTGTCAGGATCAAGGGCTGCTTGTTGGTTTTGCACAGAGCTTCCTGCCCGTGCTGCCCTGGCTGCCACCGGGAGAGGGAAGAAGCTGAATAAACAGGGAAACTGTGAAATAAACAGAAACAAACCCAAACCAAGCCCCTGCCTCGGGGCGTGGGCTCAAGTCAGTCAAGCGGACTTTCTTTTGTTAAAAGGAGGCACATAAAAGCTTTTCTGCTTTTGTTTTTGTGCCATAATGATAATTTCCATGTGTTTTTCTGTGGTGTTTGATTGCTTTCAATTTCTTCCGAGGAAACTTAGTGGAAAAGCAAAAGTTTGTGTTACTGCAGATTAAGGGGTTGCTTCAACCTTTCCTGCCACACATGCCCCAGTGTTTTTGGTAGAAGTGATCAAGTTCAAGTAGTCAGCTTAAGCCTGCATGTTTTTCCAAGTTACTACTCAGCTTTGAAAGATGTTATTAGACGTTTTGGATTCCAGGTCAGGCTGTAAATACTCATTCTGGGGCTTCAGTACTCAGGAACTTCCTCACTGTTCACTGTGAATGACAAAGCTGCCACTGCACTGTTGCCAACCCCTCTGGCTTTGTGGGTTCATCAGGGGGAAATGGGTGGGTTTGGGAAGCAGGAATGGCAGGAACAGGCAGGGCTGTCTCATGTAGGCAGTGCAGACAGATGGGGGAGGTTTGTTTGGTTTGAATCTTGGCACTTGCTGCTCCTCTAAGTGACTCCAGAGATGATGAAAAAAGATGGTGATGAAAAATATTTTCTTGTTGTTCCTCTAGTTGGTTCATATGTGTGTAATTGCTCACGAAGTTATGCTAACCCCAAAGCTTGTGCTGTTTTACTCCCCAGTTTTGGTGCAGAGTGCGGGTAGGAGCTCCTTAGGAAGTGGTTGCTCAACTCCGTTTTCCGCAATGCGTTCGAGTAAAAACAAGGTTCTGTTTTTAGCTTGCTTTAACTTGGAAATTCTAGTGACAAGCATTTAGCTGCACAAATCCAGTAAGAAATTCGAGGAAGAAGCAGCATAACACAGTAGAATCCCACTGAGTCATTTTTGTAAATCTCCAGAAGCGAGTAATTTCTCTAATCTGGTAGATGTGTATCACCAGTGGGGTGTAGTCCCAGAGCTCAAAAAACCTTCCCCTGTAGTTAAATGGAAATAAACCCTAACCAAGGGGTATCAATAAATACATCTGAGATTGAGGTGCCTGGGCATTGTGATACTGGGAGCTGGATGATTCACTTAAACCAGAACCCAACCCAGTGTAGCTTAGTAGTGTCAATTATTTTAGATTAGCAAACAGGGTAACAAAACAAGTTGTTTTGTTATCCTGTTTGCTAATCTAAAATAATTGGTATGTGTTTATTAGCACCAAAGAATTTTGTAATATGTTGTCTAAAAATTCCTGTATTTCATTACATAGTTGGTTGTTTTATCTTTCCCTGCTCATATAATTCACAAAATCTCTGTAACATGACATCAGATATAATGTAGAAGATCTTGGTGTGTCGAGGCAGTGTGTGTTTGTCTGCAGAGGTTGTAGAGGATGTACCATGTGCTCTTCTTGAGCTTTCTGTTCTCTTTTGTTGTACAGAGGAAGTGAAACTTCAGCTGTATTCTGAGTATTCTTTTCTGCAATTTCCAAGTAAGATCTCTGCCGGCTCTGTTTTTCATTCATCTACAAACCAGTTTCACTTTCATGACACTTCTTAGTTACACATGATGGTAAATTTGCGTTTACTTGCTATTTGCATGTTGTGTGGTACTTCCTGTTGTATATTCGTCCTGTCAGAATTTACAGTGGGATTTACAGGGCTGATGCATTGTCTCACACCTAAAAATACCTAAGTACGTCTTTTATACAGAGAAATGTCCAAGCCTCATTTCTTTCTACCCTGACTAATTGCTGGGCATAGGGACACTTTAACAAGACCTTAATGAGTGGCAACTGACTTGGTCACAAATAATTTTTGAGTCCATATCTTTGAATTTTCACTGTCATTATTTAGTTTAACAGAAGGTAGGTTATATAAAAAGAAATTACTCAGGTCTGTATTCTTGGTGTGCAGATTTTGAGTAATTGCAAGACAACAGTCAAGTGAGGATGGATGTTTTGATTGAGAAAGCCTCGTGTTGACTCTCCAGCCTTTGCTTAAAGGATTGCTCTGGATGCTGCTGTTCTTACCTCACGTATTTGCCTCTCAGAAATCAAACGGTGACAAACACCCAGACACTCACTTCTGTACCTCCTCTTGCACCAGGGCTGGGAAGTGAAGGAGCTGGAAGTGTTGGGAGCCGTGGGGGCCTGCTTTGCCCCGATCCTGTGCAGATGACAGAGTGCATTAGGCTGACAAACCCACACGTGTTGCGGGTCAGGCAGGCTGCCAAGAGCTCCGTGCTCGGCCAGCGGGGAGAGAAGCATTAGGAATCCCAATAATCCACACATCAGTCTCTGTGTGCTGCCTGGTCAGTGGAGACCAGCGAGTGAGCTGTGGAGAGATTGTGGGTATTAAGTGGGATGGGTAATGAAAGGCTGTGCTGGCACTGATGTGAGAGTCTTTAAATGGAAAATGACTTTAAATGATGGTGCCAGGGCAGTTGGAGTGATTTGCCGCTGGCACAGGATCACAGTGTAACCCGTAGTTTTCAGTGAGACTAACCACTTCTCCAGGGTGGAACACCGGACTTGTTTGAAGAATTAAGAAGCAGGGGGAAAAAGAACTCTTCACTGAATTTGCCTGTTTTCCCTCCCTGGGACTTGTACCAGACTGATGGCAATTCAGGATTTGGGTTGGGTGTGTTCATGTACGTACAAATAAACACAGGCCATGTGAGTATATGCAAAGGAGTCATCAGGATGGAAACAGTGGTAGGACAATAAAATCAGCATTTGGGCTCAAGATTATCTTATCTGAGAACTTGCTTGAAAAATGATCGTTTGTCTGGACAAGTAGTTATCGTTGTTATCCACAGATCAGAAGTTGGCTTGCAGAGAACTCGGAAATGTTTCTGTTGTTGTAATTAGTTATTCCTGGCTTTTTGTTGTGCTGGAGAGCACTCTCTGCTAGTTTTATTTACAAAGGTAGCTGTGTTGCCCTGTCCTACATCATGCTAGGCACCTACAGGTAACTCACGCGGGTATTCCAAGTGGGTACCAAAGTTTACTAAGTAGCTTCTTCTATAAGGCTTTCTAGCTAGTGGGAGGGAGAGCTTTCAAACTGAGTATTGTAATATTGTTTCCTGGCAAATTTTGAAACCATCTGGGTCAGTTCCTCACGCCCAGGAGTAATAATTTGAAAGCAAAAGTTTCAGTGCTCTGGGGCTGTGTTGTTCCCATGGTGCCTGCACAGCAGCTATCGACGGCAGCCTGACTTTCCCTGCGGCTTTGCCGGGCAGCGGCAGCGTGTGCAGGATTGCTGGAGCTGGACACCCCCAAATGTCACTGGTACATCTGTGTTCACTTATCACATTGTGTTCAGAGAACACAATGGAGAAAAAGAGCTCCTCTGAGCACATGGTGGCCTTTTGAAAACGCATGTCTGCCTGCCCCGTCCTTCAGAGCGGCTTTTATTTCTTGGCGTGTTTGGAAAAGCAAGCTGGGTTATTGAGCAGTGAGGTTTTCTCTAAACCACCAGCAGTGGCCTTTTCCCTGCTGATGGTGCTGGGACAGGGGTGGGAAGGAGTCAGTGGAGTACCCCTCTCTGGTACCAGAGGGACCAGCTCCCTGTGCTGCTTCCTGAGCAGTGTCTGCTGCACCTTGGAGCAGCCCTGATGTCTCTCTCAAAGGCACGGCTGCTTTTGCCATGAAGCTGCGTTCCTGGCTGTTCAAGGGCTCTTGAAATGCTGCTTTCATATGAAAGGAAATCCTATCATTGATGTTCTTTTAATAAAAAGGAGGTTTGGCTTGCTGGAAAAGCTCCGTTTTTGCTCATTTCGGTAAAGCCTGCAGTGTCTGATGTAGCTGAATTAGAATTATTGCCTTGCTCAATTGGCGCTTTTTTTTTCTCTCTTTTTATGGCATCCCTAGAGATTTAGGGCCTATTAAGTCTATTCAGAATCTGTGGTAGAAATGGTAGTTTGTCATTGCTTCTATCTGGACTTATTCTGGTTGGTAAATGATAGATAAGTCTTCATTTTTAAGTGTACAGTATTCCAGTGTCATGCAAGTGTAGCAGAATTTTACTCTGATAAACCAGCCCACATATTTTGAGGGCACTTTACAAGAGTTGCTTAGTAGAAATTCTTCAATTGTTTTTAAGAAAAGCCATTGTGCCTCTCTATCCACTGTTTGGTCATTCAAGTGATTTGCATTTCTCAAACAGTACATATTATGTGTATTTAAGCACTACTCTCCAAATTCTGGATCAGCTTGAGAATTTAACTGACATATCTTTTTTTTTTTGGTAGGGAGCATATTTTCTCTGCAACGCTCCTTTTTGTTCCTGGTTTTCCAAGTTTAGTCTCTCTCCTGCTGTGATTTTGAAGTGTGAGACTTGAGTATCCCAAAACCTGGAGGCAGATGCTCACAGATGGGACATGTCAAGCTGAATTATATGTGACAATTTCCATTATTAGTCAGGATTTCAGTGTCTGAAACAGAAATACATATATTGGCTGCAGTGTAAGGTACTTTTATAACACCAAGCCTAGTTTCCTAGTTTCTAGGTTTAGTGCTAAAAACTATTATTTTCCTTATATTTTTGTTATTTGAATTTATCATGCAATAACCATGAGCAATTGCTCTGGGGAATCTACATACTAAATTTTTATCAGACTCATTTATCCCCTCATGCTGCCCAACTGCACTTTGTTACTCACCAGGAAGTTTTGAGCCAGTGTGCTTTTCTCACATTACACATAACTTAATAAACAGTTAAATAAGAAGTATTTTAAGTAATTGTTTTTGTTGTAAATCCATGTATTTTATTATACACATCCTGGTTGCTGCCAGCTTTATGAACTGTTTTCAAATTTTTGCTAGTGAGAGCAGCTTATTTTTGTCAAGCAAGTAAAATGGCCTTAGTTTTATCATCATTCTGGTGCTTGTAGGCAAGTAAATTTTGTGCTGAGATCAGTGATTTTCCATAACAACTTTCTAAGTCCCTGTAAATCATGGAACATTTGGTATTTTGCAGTAAGGTGTGGCCATAGATGAAAACACCAGAAGCAGCCGCATGATAAATTCTCCTCTTTGGGAGTACAAAGTAGTGATTGGAATTTTCAGTGACAGATTAAAGTGAAGCTCCAAGTGGATCTGTGATGGGTCAATAGCACGAGCAGGGCAGTTGCAGGAAGTTTCCAGAAATTAAGCTTGTGCAGCACTTGCAACATACAACTGAAATTATTGGTGACCAAGGAAATTGGCCTTCCTAAGCAGAATGATTTTGGAATCTCAAGGCCATCTTTTCAGCTTTGGGGTGATCTCTACATTTCCAGTTGCATCTCATTTCAGTTGTGGTTTTTGTGTATATTCACACAATTTTTCTGCTGCTGTAGAACTTCTTCCCTGCAAATGCAATAAATGAATAGGAAGCAATGCTCTTTCTGGAAGGCATAGGGCTGGACCAAACCTCTGCTGGTGGTAGAGGGCAAGAAGGGGAGTTGTAAAGTTGTTTTTATTCGGCTGGAATTTAGGGTGGTGTTGCAGTTGGAAGTTGATGCCATTTTAATCTATTACATATTGCGAGTTTTGTTTTAAGCAGAAGAAATGTATTGTGCTGTATTTTCTTAATTTATGATTTTTTAAATGGACCATTTAAAAAATCTTAATAGAAACTTTTTTTAGAAGTAAAATAATAGAGCAAGAAATCATCTGAAAAACTGTATTTCTGTCTATGTACTTTAGTCTTGTAGAGTCACAGAATCCTGGAATGGTTTGGGTGGGAAAGTACCTTAAAGGTAATTTTGTTCCACCCCCATGCCATGGGCAGGGACACCTTCCACTAGGCCAGGTTGCTTAAAGCCTCATCCCCTTGGCCTTGAACACTCCCAGGGAGGGAATATTTTGTATATAGTCATGAATCAGAAGTAGTAATTTTATAGTATTTGTAAGCATAGTGAAGTTGTGATCACTTGGACAGTTCTGCTTCCCCATCAAATGAGACAAAAATGGTCTTAAAACGTGGTAAATTTGGTGTTTTGCCAATTCCTTACTAATTTTATACTTATTTAATGAAGTATGTTGAACTCCTTATTTAAGGAAATGTTACTTTTTAAATGAAAGCAGAAAAAGCTATTTCATGCATTTCCCCACTCTAGTCTTTAAAAGATGTTCCTGTTGGAAGTTAATTCCAGTAGATGAACATGGAACAGTCCTTAGAGTACACAGCTCTTCAGCACTGTCCCGCTGGGTGTGGTGTGTGAATATATATATTTATTTATTTACACACACCCAGAGCTCCTGCACTGCCCACTTCCAGGGAGCTGTGGGGGGCTGCAGCTCCAGGGATGCAGCTGGGACTGGCTGGGGGCATCCATGTGTTTTCCAGGGATTTGGAGCAGTCAGAGACAGCAGCTGTGGGATGAGCCTCTCTCTGCTGGGCAGCCTCGGGGCTTTTGCTGGCACTCATTAGTACAGATTAGATATGAGATGATCTGCTCAGATGGGTGCTGCAGGTGAGCAGGCAGGTGAGGCTTCCAGCACCAACTGTGCTTCCAGGCAGGCTTTTCCTCTGAAAGGAGGAGCAGCAGCCTTTCTTCCAGAACTTCAGCGTGACTTTTGTTTTGCCTCCTGCACACACAGTAAGTTAAATTTCACGGTATTAGCGCTTAAGTAAACGTCAGGCTTTGTTCCAATAGCTGATACTCAGTGTTGTTACTCATCATCACTGCTATTTTCAGTCCTCACTCTGGTAGCAAAGAAGCCTGAAGAGCAACTTCTGTTTAAGTCTTGCTTTTGGCTCTGTGTCCTGCAGGGTGTACAGAAGCTGCTGTTTGCTGCTGTTTTGATACTGCTTGGTATGAGGAACCCTCCTCAGAGGCACATCAGGATAAACCTGTGCTCCAGTACACATGCACTGTACAGTGTTAGATACCTCTTTGAATGATTTTATAGTGTTGTGTGATAGGCATGGACAAGGAGCAGAGCCCATGAGATTTGGTAGAACAGACCCAGTTTCCCAGTGGGAAAAAAAAAACCAAAAAAAACCAAAACAAAAGAGAGGCCAGATGCTTGCAAAAATACAAACAGTGATGCTTCTCTGCTGAAAATTTCCCAACAAATTCCCAAATAGCTCCATTTTCTGGCTCAGGGCTCCTTTCTTGCTGGCAGCCCACCAGGTCCTAAGTCCAGCTGTGCAAGAAGCACCATGTAAGATTTTTCTTAATTTGATAGGAGGTGAGTGGTCCAGATTGACTTTCATGTTTACATTTCATTTGCAGTTTCTACTTCTGTACTGTATTAGAATGGGTGTTTTAAGGAATTCTGTGACTACTCCATTTTGAGGTGGCAAAATTCCGATCAAATTGCTCTCAAAAATATCTTATGGCCCCGACTTCAGGTTTTTGTAATGGGATTGTATGGAACAATGTATATTTAAAAAGAACTGGAAAAATACTGAAAAACCTATTACACTATGCTGTTGAGCAGTCATAGTGGAATAGTTTATAGAGCAGTTGTGGGACTCTCTTAGAACTATTTTTTCATGTTTTCACTAAAAAAAAAATATCAGAAACGTGAGCTGACAAATCTGTGCTGTGACAACTCTGGGAATAAATTCCTTTTATTTATACACTTTGATTTGTAAACATGCCCAAATATTTTTTAAGAAGAAAAGGCTGAGGCTCCTGTAACAAGCAAGAATAGAGTATTTTTTTTTACAGGCACCATTCAGAGTCTCAACTCGCCTCTGGTGGCACTGACCAGGCACTTCCCAGCAATCAGGAATGTTTGTCCTGTTCTGTATATGCAGGTGACAGCTTTCATTTCATTTGATAATGTTCTCATTCTTATTTGATTCTAAAGAAAAAATGGAAGAGAAGCAGGTTTTCATCCCAAAAGGCAAAGAACTGGCAGGTTTGTGTGAGCCCAGTAAATATTAACTACTGCAAATAATTCAAATTAAGTATGGGATGGCATGGGGGCAGGGGAGGATTGTTCAATCTGTGAGAAATGACCTGAAGTCTAAAACCTTCTGGTGGACAAACAAAAAGTTTAAAACACTCTTCTGAAACGTGAAATGCTCAAGATTTGTAGTCATGGCCGGGAATAGTTATCAGCAGAGCTTAAGGCTTCTTTATCTCTGTTGTCCTTGACTTCCAGGGAAGTGGAAAACAGGGGCTAGATGATCAAGGAGGATTGAACAGTTTTTGGAGGTGGCTGTACACTTTTAAATGTACTTAGTTTGTTTTTGACAAATAGTTGTTTTCTTTGTGTGAAGCTGTTGTTTTCTTTCATGTTTTTTCTAAAATATTCAGACTTACACTTGGAGTCTTTCAAACTTGTTGCTGTGCCCAGCACCTGGGGCCCACAAGTGGGTGTTCCTTAGATGGACTTCTGTATTTTAAAACATCTGTCTTTGAAATAAAAACCCAGTGCTAGCACATCAGTGTTAAAGGAAAAATCTGTTCTTCCAGCAAAATACTGCTCAGTCACACATTTCTTGCAGTTTGTCCTTCTAGTCTTCTTTTACTTCTTTCTTAGTTGTTATTGTTGCTTTGTTTTCTGGATCATGTGGAGAACTTGAGATAAATGTATACAGCTTCCATACTGCTTTGCAGTTCTACTCTAAGGACAATGTGTCCGTTCATCCTTGTTCTTGTTAACAAGAACAAGGCTAAAAAGGGCCATGTGGTCATCACAAATGAGCTGCAAAATATTCACGTAGGAATGGGGGCTCACCCCATCATGTTTGTAGCTTAATTTCTCCAAAGCTTTGGTTCTTCTGGATGTAAAATTCTTTTGAGGAGATGTTAATTTAGTTTGTGCTCATGGGTTAGTTTCTAATCCTGCTTCATGCTCAGAAGGATGTTTGTTGTAGAAGTGTTTTGGCACTAACTGTTTTATAAACACTGTAAATACGTTTAGTCTCGTTTTCTTGTTTTTCTTACAGCAAAGATATATTCATGTGTGACTGGGGTTATTAAAATACTCGTGTACTTCACCCTGCACAGTGCATGAAACAGATTTTCTCAAAGCACCGCGGAGCCGCGCAGAGGTCGGCTGCTATCGCCGCGTGCATCAAAGCCAGAGCAGCATGAAATTATCCAAATCCTCCCTACTTCACGTTACATGGGGCTTTTGACTCTGAAATCCCACTCGATGCCACTTTCATTCTTCTGATAACATAGTTGTAGGGAAGTCAGAGCAGTTGTAATTAGATCCACGTTCCTGGGGATTGCCGGGGTCCCTCCAGGTCTGTGTTGCTGTAGGGATAAAGCTCAGTCACTTCCCAGCTCTGTGGTGGCTGCAGCACAGGTGCCTTCCCTTTCTCATGGCACGGGGGCCAGAGAAATCCCAAACAGACAGAGAAATCAGAGTCACATGAAAAATGAGGTGCAACTTATCCTCCTATATCCCTCTTGAAATCCAGGTCAGAGTAACTCCCGTGTTGGATGTGTGGTGATTTGTGCTGCTGCACTCCTAAGCCTGCTTGCAGGGGTTTTGAGTGGAGCAGCAGAATTCCTGGGTGTCCATGCTCTGGGGCAGGCTTTAAAGGGAAGCTTTGAGATACAGAAGGAAATGCAAGTACTGAAATGCTACTTGCCAGAACCTTAAAGTTACACTTTGCTTTTTAATTTTTAATTTATTAAAAGAGCACAGCAGTGTAGGCAGTGAGCCCTTCAGAAGAGTCCTGCATTTATTCCACTTCCTATGAGTGAAACATCCCAGTGTCACTTCACATGGCAATCTGAGGGTACAATATTTGCATATAGCATATATATATATTTATATATTTGCATATAGTATATATTTGCAGGCACAGTGTTTCTGTGAAGTGTGTTACTAAAAGGTAGTAAAGATTATTTGTGTGCATCATTTACGGGAGTTGATGCTGAAGAGACCCGGGTGCCACAGCCATTCTTGAGCAGAGAAATATATTTCAGCTTTTTCATGCAGCAGCATGTCCTTGCTGCAGAGGTCATGAGTTGTGCAAATGTCTGCTCCTGCTCACAGTTCAATTGATGTGAAACAATTTATTTTTCTGTACATAACTTTGAAATCACAGTTCAGTTTCGTTTAATTGCTCTTAGTTTTAGAGGGGGAGAAGACAATCTTCTTCATGTTGTAAAAAGAAAAATTATATGCATTTGTTTGTCACATCAGAGTTGGATCTTTGCTCAGGCTGTCACCTAAATTAGGGGGAAATTGCCCAAGCAAAGCATAACTTCACTATCACAAAGAAGTTCAGGTAGGAGAGAACACTCCTATTTCAGATACTTGCATTGAAAATTCAAGAACTAAGCCTAATACAAAGTATTGCATCTCTTCAGATGATTTTTGGGAAGTTGAGGCTTTTTAGCTGTGAGTTGTGAGTGGTGTTGATACTTCCAGCCTTCTAGTAGGTTACAACATAGTTGTTCCTTGAGCATGAGTGCTGGTTAGAAAGCCTGAAGAGGCTGAGCTAGAGATTGATTTTTGTCCCTTAGATGTATTCTCTGTGTACCTGAACACTTGAATGTTGCAGAAGGTAAACCGATGAGAAGATTTTGGGATAAAAAATGGTTAATACTTGTTTCTCTAGCTGCTTATTCTTACAAATAAAGTTCAGAAGTAGTTGCAACTTTCTGTTCAGATTGTTCTCCTAAAGTGATAACTACTTTAATAAAATAATGGTGTATTTCAGTTGAAGCATTCACTTTGGAGGTGGCCAAATAAATCATTTTTGGTAGGCAGGAAAACTTGGAGTAAGTTTTGGATGTTGCAGCTGCTTTACTCAATTGTGGTTCCTATGGTTATAGTTTGCTGTGGTTAAAAATGTGCTGCTCAACTTGCTTTGCTTGGCTTTTTAGTAAAGGGCTTTTAACCAGTGTGTCCTGGCTGTAGTGGCAGTGTGGGCCTTACTTGAAGGATTTTATTACTCCTATTATTATTACTATTACTATGCCAGTTACTTAAATTACCTGTTTTTTACCCTTTTCCTAAGCTTGCTGCTGGCATGGGTGAAACAGTCAGATTAGGAACTGGAAAGTTGTTGGGTTATTTGCATTATTTTAAAAAAATCTGTTCTAGTAGTGCAGCAGACCTTGAAAGAGGCTCAGTGTTGACCAAAGTCTCAGCAGCTTTGTGCTCCCTCCCCCAGGGCTGGTTCTCCTTCCCACAGGTCCTGGCTGCTTCCCACTCTCTTCCCTTCCAGTTTTGGCCTTGCCCTCACCAGCAAACCATCCTGGGGGGTAAGAGGGAATATGTAAATACGGATTTTGGAAGAGCTGCTCTGGTTAGGTCAGTGACTGGCCAGAAAATGATAAAAATAAATGCAGTGTGTTGCCACAGGCACGGATAAGGAGCAGAAGAGCACGGGGCAGCATCTGCAGAGGAGTGCTTTAAGGCTGGTCCTTTTGCCATTCCAGCCTTCTCTAGAGAAATACCGTGGGACATATTTATGTAGATTTGGTTTTTATTTTAGTTTGCATTTCAAAAATGGTATTTCTGTTCAAGCAGTGCAGCACTCCTGCAACAGGAAGGGCAACTGCAGAGGTTGGGCACAAGGCTTGGAAATCACATCACAAGGAGCACATCAGAGTTGTGCAAAGTGGGAAGAACTCCCAGATTCATGAATTGGGATTTCCCATGAATGGCTCAGGTTTCTGACTTAGCTGGTTGTGTAAACAGCAAATAACTGTAAGTCTGGGCAGAATGGCAGCTTCAAGCAGTGAGGTTAATCATGTATAATCATGCAGGGAGATGGTATCTGCCCTCTCTTTGAAGATTTCTTGACATTTTATCTTTTTTTCAGTAGGCGGTGAGCGGGTTGCTTGACACAAGTTACTGTTGTCAGCTTTTAGTGTGGTTGCATCAATCTGAAAATCTTTTCCATGTAACCAAACTTCTTCTTTTTACGTATTTATTCTCAGTCATACAGCCTGAAATTGCTGTGTACTGGGTTTCAAGGATGCTAAATATCTTCAGTGTTCTGTGCAACAGGTAACTGCTTGATCTGATCTACAAAACGCTTCAGTATCACAGTTACTTAAGGCTGAAGACCAGATCATTGTTCACTCAGATGTGTATGCAGATTGTAGCATCAACTGAGTTACAGTTTCTATGTTGGGTGTAAAGTCCAGATGCCAGAGGTGTTGAGATGGGTCAGGAGCCTGATTTCAACTTACTGCATAGACTTTATAATAATCTGTGGTAGAGAAATGAAATACTGTGCATCTGGCTTTAGTAAAAACATCTTGGTACCATTATACAGGAAACCACTACCAAGGGAGGCTTAGCAGATAGTTGGATTTTCCCATGACAGGGAGTGGAAATTCTCTGGGTGTTCCCTTATGTGTAAAATCTCTCAATGCAAATGTTATGTGTGAGCAATTAATGTTTTATACTTTTTTTCAACACATCACACCACTAAGTAGATGCTTGAAACCTCTCTAGATGTTTGTAGTTAAAGCTGGGTGCAGGTACAGAGCTCTGCAGCACAAACCCCTGGGGTTCTGTGTGCCAGCTGTAGAGCTGATGGTACTTGGGTGCAGCTCTCACTGGCAATCTGTTGTAGTCTGATCTATGTGCAAAATTTGAATTGTATTTGTGAGCAATTTAACAGCTCTGGACAAGCCTGAGCAACTGTTGCAATTAGTTTTTGGTTTATTATGGATGACTGAGGGAGTTGATGACCTGTTTCTGTTCCTCTCCCATGAGCTGTGTGGTCACAGGGAGCATAGATCTTTCTGGAGTGTTGAAGGGATTGAATCTGTCATGAATAGCCAAAGTATTCAGGGTATAAATTGCTTTGTGATATGCCGGCGGGAAAAGTTTTTGAGTTGTCAAGAGAGAACACTAGAATTTGGATGAGGAATGCAAGAGAGACTAAGGTACCAATTCCTGTGGGATATGTGAGGATCAACAACCAAGATACTGGTTACATGCAAAGCTGCTCTCTGTGTAAGCCATAATTTGCAGTAGAAGCAGCCTTTGAAAGGCAGTTTGTGTGTTGTGTGTGAGCACGCTGAGACTGGGGACAATGGTGTGAGGACCGTGTGTCGGAGGCTGGCACGGCTGTTCCCAGTGCCACTGTGAATGCCCACTTGTCTGCTGTGCCCCTGCCAGCCCAGCCCTTGGGACAGAGTCATCTCAGTTACCTTCTCTTGTTCTTTGTTATTTGTGCAGGGTTTGCTGCTGCTGCCGAACCAGAAGCTTATTGGAGAAATTAAACTGAAGGATATGAAGGAGGCTGATGTTTATCAGGAAACTTTTTTGTCACATTCTGTTCCTTTTCTTAAAGTGTAGCCACAGTGTATGGCTGGCAGCTTCTTGAAAGCTGTTTTTTTCACTGTTGTCCCCCTCCAAAATTAGCTGTGATTTCATGACATAGATGAAGAAAGGGAGCATTATACTTAATAATGTTAGATGCTAGAACCTGATGAAACAGCAGTTCAGAGTATTTCTTTCTTTTAACGTTTCTGTCTTGTTTGGTTACAGCAGTAGTACTTCACATCAAATAAGGACATCCATTTGGTTCTTTAAGTGGAGTGTTCTTCCCTGGTTGCTGAAATAAATCTTCATACTGCTCTCAGTGTAGTTATTTTTACTGTGTAAGACTGACTATAGATCTCTCTTTTCATTGTCATTATAGAAAACCTAGAATAAACTCTCAGTTGGTGGCACAACAAGTTGCCCAGCAATATGCAACCCCACCACCACCTAAGAAGGAGAAGAAGGAGAAAGTGGAAAAACAAGACAAAGAAAAGCCTGACAAAGAGAAGGAAATTAGTCCAAGTGTTACAAAGAAGAACACTAACAAGAAGACTAAGTAAGTTTGAAGGATGCAGTATTAAATGTGATGTGATTTCAGCAGCAGTGTGCATTGGTTAATTGTGCAGTTAAACCAACATTGTAATCTCCCTCTTCCCTTCAATTCTCACAGACCAAAGTCGGATATTGTGAAAGATCCTCCTAGTGAAGCAAACAGCATACAGTCTGGGAATACTACAACAAAGACCAGCGACTCAAATCACACTTCAAGGTAACTCTAGACTAAAGTTGAGCCTGTGGTATCTGAGAACTGTATTAAAAAGCAAACACTTCTTTTTTTGATGTACAAGCACTTGAACACTCTGCTAGTGAGGACAGATTCAGGCTTTGGAAATATTAATTCTGTTGTTCATTCTGTTTTCATTTCTCTGCTAAAATAATTGTATTGTCAGTTGGGTACTAATGCTTTTGACTGTAGACTCAGTGGGGGAAAAACATTAACCAGCAATCCTATCAAATTCTTATCATCACTTGATAGCAGTAACAAAGGTTACCTTTCTACTTCCTTCTCCATAATTCAGTCACTGTAATTGTCAAGATAATTTTCCAAGTATACATGAACTAAATATACATGAACAGATTTGCTGGGATCTTGCTATCAACAAAAAACACAAATGGCTGGTTTGATATTTGTCTAAGTTCAAAATGAGCGCATGGAGAGAGGTTTATTCCTAGTCTTGCCTATACTGTTCTTCCATTTTTTAAATCAAAAATTCAGGATCACAGAAGAGTTTTTGTATTATTTAACTTGAGAGCTGCAAGAGGCAGAGCTGAACTGGGTGCTTTGCCTGTGTGGGCTGTATAAGAATTGCATCTCTCTTTAAAATGTGCTGTAATAGGTGTTTTGTAGTGAAGCCACATGAACTGAGGCAGTATTAGCTGCAAACACTTGTAAAGCACATGGGAAATATGTCTGAAATATGTCTGGCACTGCTGTTGGCATTCAGGTTGGCAAGGTGTGACTGCAGAAAACTCTTGTCTTGGAAGTTTTTAAATAATAGCATGAAAATCTTTAAAAAGAGGGAATATCCTTTGCACAGTAACCCACTGGAATGTAGTGAGGGCAGTGTGAAATCTGCTGTGCTACAAGACTGAGCTGTTTGCAGGGACTGCTGTTAACTCTTCCTCAGCCCCCAAAGAGTGAAGTGTCCACTCTTGATTTGATTAGAGAGGCAGCTTTATTGCAATGACCCTTTTCTTGTCCTGTTCTTCTTTAAATGGTACTAATTTTGAAACTTAGGATGCAGGAGACTTGATGTACTTGACTAATGACATAGTATTAAATTGAGAGATTACATCAAATAATTGTTTTTACTCATTAAAGGAGTCATTCTGTCTACTGCAAAGTCTTTTAGTCCTTGTTTTGTGGCAAGCTTTTGCCAGGCCTAATTAAGCCTTAATAGTACCAGGTCTAGCTGGGTATTTTTAAAGGATACCTCATCTCCTTTACTACTTAAACTGTCTTTTTAAGTGTTTTGTTTAGTAGAACTTTTCTGGCAATTCACTGTTCTCAGGAGTGCTGTCAAGAGTCTTTTTCTGATTTTTACAGAATAAGTTTTTTTCATGCCCGGATTGTTTAAGAGTTTTTCTGGGTTTTTTGTAAATTATCTTTTAGGGCTTTCTGGGTTTTTAAGAAATCCTGTTTAAATTTATTGGATACCATGCCTGTTTCTGACAAAATATCTTGGTTTATGCCATGCCTTCCTGTGTACTTTCAGATTGAATGTTTTGAAGCACTTCACTTATTTGGCCATAAAGCTTTTGCTATAAGCATGAAGCCACCAGGGTGTTTAATTTTGCAAAATAACATGAGTGGGCCAATCCCTTTCTTCTATGAGAAGCAAAAATTGTATGCATGTGCTGAAGAGATTGGTGGTTTCCATCTGTGCTTAATCAGCTCTTTGTACAGGGGAAACCCTGAAAACCTCCCAGAGAAATGGTTGGGAAGCTCAGTTCTAAAAGTGATAATGTGAATGTTTGTGAGTGGGACTGTGGGGAAATCCTGCACCTCAGCCCTGCTTCCCACAGCCCTTCCATGTTACTTTGTCATGGCACTTAAAGATGCATGGGCAGTCCCATTTTTTCTTTTTTTATACTGATTACAACTCTCAGAGCTGCCTTTTAACGAGCAATAGCCGGAGTTCACGTCCAACCCCGCAGGAAGGTGCAGGCAGCAGGCTCTGTTCCAGTATCTGGGCCAGCATTTTTGCTGTTCCTGACTACAGGAGGAAACAAATGACTGAGGCAAATTACAGGAAGAACTGGGTTTCCTAGAGGAACTCGGGGCTTGGGGAGGAAGAGACGTCCTCGTCCGACGCTTCCGGGAACACCGGCGGCCGCGCGGGGGATCTGCCGGGACGGAACCGGAGCGCCGGCGGAAACCTCAAACCCTGCTGAGCCAGCTGCCCTTTCTTGTAAGCCACAAACGAGGTGGCATCACTTCATCTGCCTGTGGTTGTGTGTGCAGCCTGGCAGCTCCTGCGAGTGTGTCTGTGCAGTGTGGGCACATCTCCCTGCCCCGGGAATCCCGAGCGCGGCTCCAGGCTTGGAAAAGCCAGTCCCGGAGCGAAGGGGCTGCTGCAAGTAGGAGTTTTAATGAGTGTTAGCCCAGTGCAGCAGTATCTGGGTTTTTGGTTTGTATTTTCTGTCTGTTAAAAAGGCTTTTCCTGTGGTACTTGTTAAAAATTGCAGCCGCCTCCTAGGTTAGATAAGGAAATACTATTTTTGGTACGGTAACTTCATTTTTGGTGAGGAAGTTTGCAGAAATACAACTGTTCTATTTTGGAAGCTGTACATCCGTCCTCAATGCATTTTTCTGTTCTGTCTGATTTTGGAATACCACTTGGATAACTGCTTGTTAACTTACCACAGCAAACCATAGAGTATTCATGGCGGGTAGAAAATGAGCTTAATTCCCTCTTTTTCTGTTTTACTGCACTAGCCTTGTGTGCATCAAGTGAGGAGGAGAAAAGGCAGAGTGGTTTAAAAGCTGGAGCTTGATCCCAAAGTAAATTAACCTTCCCTCCATCCCTCTCAATAAGGCAGCTCTCAGCAAGCTACTTTTCACTGATGTATAAAGACTCTCCTTTTTAATTTCCCTATTGGGAATATTCTGCTGCTTAAGTCTGACCCTTAATTAGGAGCAAAAGCTGTAAATTACAGCAGTCGCTGCAGCTGACTTGGAATTTGCTGGTAGCTGGAGGAGTGTCCAAGGCCTGTTGAAGCAGAGCTTTGGACCAGCCCGTGAAATGTGCTTGAATGTCAGCTTCCTAGAGTTTCAACCCCTATTAGCTACATTACTAATTGAATGATAGCACAGCATGCAAATTACCGAGATAATCCTGAGCAATAAATACCAGTGGGTTCTTTTCGGGTGGTTTAGATTTTTTTATTTCCCCGTTTCTTTTTCCCCTAACCAAAAGCTCTGGCTGCAAAAAATACCATTGTACATTCTGGATTTTATTTACAATAGCCTCGATTCCAGAGGGAACATTTTGAGCTATTTTATCCATAGGCTGATTGGGCATCTGATTTGTATAAGCTCAAAGCAGCTGAAAGAGAAGCCAAGTTGTCCCAGTGCCTGTGTTGTTTGCAGCTGCAGAGTTCCAACATGAGGAATGAAAGAGCCGTGGCCGAATGCTTTCATGTGGTTTTGTATTGCAGAGTCACAGCCTTGTCTCATAACATCAGGGCACATGATGAGATGGTGAATTTAGATAAGAGAACTCTTTCATCTGCCCCTTGGGGAGGAGATCCTTCGCTCTGTCTGGCTCCTGCCCGCTTGGCTCTGCTGTGCTGTCCTCCTTTCTGGCAGGCTTGGATAGGGAGAAGCCTGCCAGAGACTCCCTGTGCAGAGCTCTGTGAGACAGGTTGTTCTCTGGGGCTGAGTGTGCCCAGCAGCCCTCAGAGGCACAGGGAGCAGGTCACACCTTCATCCTGTGCTCTGCAGCACTCTGCCTGCCTGGGTTCTCCTCCCAGCCACTGCCATCTGCGCAGGCGAGGGAGCACGAGTCACACCGCCTTTGTTTTCAAATGCTTTTCCTAATAAACTTTCCCTAGTAGACTTTCCCTTTCTCCTTTATTTTTATTTTAATAAATATGTTCTCATTCATTTTAGACCCAGACTGAAAAATGTGGACAGAAGTACCGCACAGCAGCTGGCAGTCACAGTGGGAAATGTCACAGTAATTATCACAGACTTTAAAGAAAAGACTCGCTCTTCATCCACGTCGTCTTCTACAGTGACCTCCAGTGCAGGATCAGAACAACAGAATCAGAGCAGCTCGGGCTCTGAGAGCACAGACAAGGGCTCGTCCCGTTCCTCCACGCCCAAGGGGGACATGTCGGCAGTCAACGACGAATCTTTCTGAAAAATTGCACATGGAGTTGTGGAAACTATGAATCAGGGTATGAAATTCAAACACTCCACCTGCCCACGCTGTTCAAATCCTGGAGAGCTTCTTCTGTGCTTGAACACACTTTCTTGGACATCGACCTCTTACTGATGCAACCAGGATAATTTCTGCTTGCCGTGGGCATCTGGCCACCAAGGAATTTCTCACCCTAGCGATTACTCTTGACACTTTTATGTATTCCATTGTTTTATATGATTTTCCTAACAATCATTTATAATTGGATGTGCTCCTGAATCTACTTTTTTATAATATCTGCTGTGCACAATTTTCCATGAACATGACAACTTTTTGTTTTGGGGTGGGGAGCGGGTGGGGTGGGAAGGGGGCTTTATTTATTGCATTCACAAACTCCATCCTCTTTCAACATATCCTTTTTAAGTTCAGTTCTTCTTCCAGTTATACTGTGTACTATCAGTTTTGATATAAATTATATATAAATATATATATAAATAAATATATATAAAGGGTTATTTGAAACCAATACATGGAAACGCTGGTGCTTGAAACACTGTGAAGTGATAAAACAAAATAATTGAACAGTTCAAGATCTGGGACAGTCCCCTTCTGTGAAAGTACTGAAACTGAAATGGAACTGGTCTTAGGTGAAAAGTGTTCCTGAAGGTTTGAACCTGGATGGGACCTGTTCTCTCTATTGTTCCTTCCCCCCTTCTTCCCTAAGCAATGGCTAAAGTGTACTGGACATGGTTTTAATTGTTGCAGCATGGGATCAGAGATGAGAGAGGATTGCTCCAGGTAGTTGGTGTTTCCCCTAGGGTCACTCAGGTTGGTGATGTGCAGGTCCATGCCCAGCTGGAGTGGAAGCATTCCCAGCCAGACTGCTGGTGCTACACCAGGGATCCGTGTGTTTGGTAACGTGAGCGTGGCTGTGTCATGCACAGCCAGTCCCACACGTGTTGTGTTGTTGATGAGTTCCAGCCAGCAGCCTCAGTGCCCGAGGTGACTGGAACTGGAGTGGCTGCTGTGGGTTGAAGGCAGCAGGGAGCCCGGGGGCAATCCCGAGTTCAGGAACTGATCTGGTGCTTGCTCCAGCCGCGTGTGGGTCGGTGCTTGTCAGCCCTGTTCCATCTCTCCCGTCCATGCTGTTGAGGTGGCTCTTATCCTTGAAGTCCATCTGTGTCCCAGGAGTGGTTTC
The DNA here is from genome assembly GCA_013396995.1 of Dicaeum eximium. NCBI lineage: Eukaryota > Metazoa > Chordata > Aves > Passeriformes > Dicaeidae > Dicaeum > Dicaeum eximium. The sequence goes on along the minus strand of VWZP01008455.1, from coordinate 3,090,797 downwards.
TGAACAGCATCTTGTCCAGCAGTGGGCTTGTCAGCCTTCAGACGCTTCCAAGTCTCCTGCTGTGGGAGCAAAAGTAGGGAAAAGTTTTCATGCTGGCAGGTGAGCGACGTGTGCTTCATGCTCATGACCAGCACCTCCTTCATTCTTACTCTAAAGCTATCCAGACTGTCATTTCTTTTCTTGGCCTGTTAGTGTTGCTTTACAGTTTACCTTCCATGCATTATCCTGCTAAAACACTTGGCTGAAGAGGTGAAACAAAGTATTTTTTAAAAAGCAAAACAACCCCCAAACCTCTTTGGCTTTTCATCTTTGTTTAGTGGCCCCAGGGTGCTTTGCAGTAATTTCAAGTGCAGAGGCTGTGGCTTCATCTGACATCAAATGCATAACTTTTGGGCATGATGAAAGAGGGCCACATTTTGACAACTTTGTGCCTGCTTGTTATATTGTGAATTATTTGCTTGTCAAGAGAAATTTCTCTTTGTTGAGGCAACTGATTCAAGATTTCTTTTAAAATCTGTGTGGTTTTGAGTAGCAGACGTAGGTTCCTTTCACACTGGCGACAGAAATGTGTGAGTAAGGGATCTGGTGGAGCCCCTGCTTGAAGGATGTGCAGTGGCAATGCCTTGGCAGCAGTGGTTTTATTCTGAACGTTAGCATGGGCACCCCAGGTTAATTCTGCTTATATTCACAGGATAGGCTGTCTTTTGTAAGCATTTTTAAAAGTATTAAAGAACCAAAGGAAAACAGATGCTTCCTATGAGCATCAAGACAATTTCTTATACATAGTTTTAAATACTATGAATATCTCAATCCACATTTTAACATTAGTGGGATATTGCAAAGACATTCCTTTTCCAGTTTTTACTATTCCTTTAAGGGTCTCAGGGAGGGTAAACTGGTCAGCCATATTTATTTATTTTACTGAAATGTATTCAAATAATTTTTTAAGAGAGATTTTTTGAAGATGCCCCTGAACTTGTATATTTTGCACTGCTTTATAAATGATCCATTATCAATTAGGCTTGCGTGCATCTCGGCCGTGATCCAGCCAAGAGCGGGAGCGAGTGGCAGGTCCCGCTGGCCTCAGCAGGGCTCATTCTGATGCTTCAAGTCAAACCACGTGCTCACCTTCTTCGCTGGATCTGGGAATTTGTGCAAAAAACGAAAAAAAAAAAAAATAGCATTGTGCGTACCAGGAAATTGCTTCTTTTTCAAGTGAAACTAGACCTGTAGATCAGTTAAAAAGCTTTAACGCCGCACCCAGCTACTCGTGGTAAAGTTGGTAACATAGGTCCCTTTGGCGTGCCTCCTCCATGAAGTAGCTTGCTATAAACAGATGGGAAAATGTCTTTGGAACAAGTGACCTGTAATTCTGCAATCAGTTAGGAAGTGCTAGCTAAGCACTGATCCCGGCCTCATCCGTAGCTGTTGTGTTGTGGTTTGAAGGACAGCGGTTGCTTTCACCCTTACTTTTGGGAGTTGGCGTTCCTGCAACACCGCAGGTGGGGCTCCCTCCGCGCCGTGGCCGTGGGCCAGCCCGCCCTGCGTGGGGAAAGTGCTCCAGAACCAAACCCAGCAAACTCTAGTGTAGGGAAGGACCAGATTCACGGTGTTCAGTGGCACAGAACCAGGTAAGTGAAGCACAGTGTTACAATGGCGAAGTTTCGACTCTTACACAGACACACACAGACACCGACACAGCTTGCCTGACTCGCTCAGTTGATGTAGTTCTGCAAAGGAAAGGTGACAGCGTTTTACACCACCAGGCTATTTATTTCAATTAGAACCTTGCTTCAAATTGGACAGATCCAAAATTTGGCAGCAGCTTCTGTGAGTTTATTTCCACTGAGATGTTTTCACCTGCCTTACCAAGATCATTCTCAGTCTACTTTTTTAAGCTCTACCATAAACTTAAATTATTGAAAATTTATTAATTGCTGACTATATAATAACCTTTGCTTGTATGTAACCGAATGGTTTTAAGAGCCAACATTTAGAATATGACAATGGAGCTGAACAGTTTTTAATGCGCAAGCAGTTCTGTTCTTGTGTATGACTTGTAACCTTAATTTACTGTGTAAAGATGGTTACATTATTTCCTTAGCTTTGTTTGTTGGAGACAAATATAGAATGCTTGTTTAAGTATGTCAAAACATAATCTTATCTTGTGGATTTTTATGTTAATGTATTATACGAGCTCTATTTTTCATTTGCCCAGAAAGACAGCTTGTATAACGCTTCTGAAAGTTTTTCCGCTCTGTAAAGTCTTTAGAGCTGACAGTCCTGTTAGGTTTGTTTTAATCTTCATGCTAAAGTGTCAATGGTGGTTTTGTGAACTGGTCAGAAATTCACAGGTCTTAAATGTTTTTGGGAAATTTATATTGGACACTGCTCTTTGTCTAGCAAATAAAAGATGTTAATATATTCCTGTTACTGGCATGTGCACGACTGTTATTAGAAGCCACTTTATCATTTTCCTGCTTTAAATAGAAATGTCTATTTATGAATTCTGCTTGTAGTTTTTTCACAAATAAAATAGTAAAATTTAATTAAATCTGAAAGCTCTCTTTTTTGGGAGATGCCAGTATTCAGAAAAGGTGGAGAGTCCTGTTGGAGCAGCTCCTCAGTGTGTCCGCTCGTTCCTGAGCCACCGCTCGAGCACCCACTTCTGCAAACACAGGTTGTGCCCATGGAAAACCTCAGTCAAGTGAGTAAATCCAGTTTGTTCCCTGGGACTCACGACTGGGGGAGACTTTGTGGCAGATGTGTCTGCAGAATTTGGGTTACTGGTCCCTAGAAATAATTTTTCCTCTTTCTAGCTGTAGGAGTGGCAAGGATTAGTGCAGGGGATTTAGTGAGAGCCCTTGGGAGTTCCTTTGCCTGTCTTGCACTGACAAAGTCCCAGGAGTAAATGTGATTGAGAGTCTAATTGTATTTTTGGAGCATAAAATACTGGTATTTTGCAAGCAGTGTTTTGGTCTAAACAAGGTGATGTGAATTACTGTGCTCTTTCTAGTTCGTGTTTCCCTTCCACTACCCAAGATGGGAGATGTGTGATGTAACTGTTCAAATATGAAGTTGAAATTTGAAAACAAAGCAACAGATAAAATGCCAAGGGGACAAAACCTTTTTCCTGGGAATAGGAGGGCAGTTCCTAAAGGAAAAGGCATTTGGATACTTTCAGGTATGCTGGGGGAAGTGTGTGTTACAAAGAGAGGTCGCTTTAGAAAACCCCATGTGCAAACAGACGCTTGAATGCTTTTAACCTCGGTTGGAAGCGATTCAGGTGCCTTTGTGCCAAGAATGAGCAGAAACAGGAAAGGTAGTGGTTGTTCCACAGCCCTGAAATGCACTCACTTGGCACGCTGAGGAGTGAGCAGAGGAACAGTCCTTGCCTTGAAGAGTGTACAGTCCCTGTCCTCAACCTGTGACCAGCCAAAGGTGCCACAGCCACCGTGGGGCAAAGCACAAGAGCTGCAGGGAGAGGAGGAGGCGGCTGCATCTTCTTCATCTTGGTGTTTGAATATGAAGGTAAAGGCTGGAATGGAGCCAGCAAAAACTTCCCTGGCAGTGTTGTTTCCTTCAGACCCTGCCCAGTCACCCCTTTGCTGGGATTTCAGGTGACTAGTCTGGAAATTCCTTGCCTTGGAGCCACCTCCAGTGCTGGAGCTGCAGTTGTCCCCGCCGCTGGCTGTCACTGTATGAAGATGATTCAGTGCCACATTCATGAATTTGTGGATCCCTCCAGGATGCACATGTTCAGATTCAGGCTGGTGGCTTGCCTGGCAGCAGGTTAGATGGATTCCTACAGCTCCACTTGGTTGTTTAAAGGTAAGGCTGAGTCTATAATGCTTTAAACAGAGCAGAGCTGTGAAATTTGTGATTCACAAACGGATCAGGTTAAAAGAAAACCAGAACAAACTGATCTGGAGAACCAGCAGGATCTGGAAGGAAGAGAGAGACTGGCTACATTTTGTAACACCTGGATGCCCTTGTGGCTTTTGTAGTTGTAACAAGAAGAGGGAAATGTCAGGTCTTTCTGCCTGCCTTTTGGCTGTTCCTTGAATATTTACGTGCCCAAGCCTTGCTTGCCTTTGCTCCTGCTGTCAGCAGACACAGCAAGGCTTGTTTGCTGTTTTCCCGTACGATGATGGATTGCTTGATATTTGTATGGAGCCTTTTTCCAGACAGGGTTGGGGCTGATGCTGATTCCAGCTGAACCCATCTAATAGGAAGACACTGGAAACTTCAGCTGGGTTTTCTCATTGTTTATTCTCAGCAGAGAAAAACCTGCATGCAGAGATCACCAATAACATCAAAAGCTGTTTCAGAATTTCCTAATCAAAGCGCTTCACACCACTGCAATTATCCCACTTGCAAAACTTCCCCGTGGCAGAGCAGGGAAGCCTGTGACAGTGAAGAGCCCTCTGTGCCTAGCTCTGGTCTGCAGTTAGAACTGCTAGCAAAGGTAAAAATGCTGTCTTCCTGCAGCCAGAGCTGCACATCTCAGTCCCCTGTTGCTCCCCAGACCGGGATCACTCCTCACACAGCAGGAGCTGATCTGGCAGCCCCGGCTGCGCAGGAAGCACGGAAGGCACGAGCCAGTTGTGCTTCCTAGATGAGGAATCAAGAAACAAGAACTCCCTTGTTCTCCTCTGTCTCCATATGAAAAAAAAGGAAAAAGAAAAGAGACAGACATTGCTCTCTCTCCATGACTATTTATTATTCCCAGGATACTGGAATTTCATTACTTTCTAACGCTTTTAATTTTTTCCAACTTCTTTTCCTTCATCTTTAGGAGTTGTCAAAAGTGTTCTGATGTGCTTAAGAGGCTGTTCCACTTCCCCCCTCCTCCAAAAGCATTCTGAGAAGGACTGAAAACATCACAGTGGCAACTGGAGAGTCCCAGTGTGAGAATCCCTGCTGTTCCTCATCCCTGCCTTGGCAATCCTCCCTTCCTCCTGCCAGCAGGTGAGGCAGAGGCATCCAAAGCTGATATTCCCTTAAATACTGTGAAATTCCCGGTGTAATACACACTTGATAACAGCACATCAAAAGGTTTTTTAGGAAGCTTTTTAATTGGCCACAGCTACTGCAGCTGGACAGACTTTTAGGGGGGAGATCTGAAGTGTCTAAGCTGCTTCAAGTTTCTCTCAAGTCCTGGAAGAAAACAAGTTTGGGAGCTGAATTTGGGTACAGAATATCCCTGTGAGCAGGAGGAGGCTGGAATGCTGTTGGAACAGCACCCAGTGGCCCAGGTAAGTCGAATGGGAATGGATGAAGCTGATTTTTGTTCTTCCTCACACCGTGCTGTGTGATTCATGTTGCCCAGGAGGTTTGGTGTGGAGTTGGCAGGAGGAGTTTTCCATGTTGGTGTGTGTAATTTAGGAGGGATTAAAGCTCACAGTAGAGAAGCAGAACCACTGAAATTTTAATTCTGCCTTCACCCAGGAATTGATAGCTATCTAATACATACAAGATATAATCTTAAATATAGATGGTATATTTTAATGTAGGTTGTAGAGGTATTCTATGGGACAGGGTAAAGGTGCAGTGAAGTTTAAAAGGACAACTTGTCAAAAGTTGTCTCTGATAGGGATTTACTCTTTTTCTGACTCTCTTGAGGACTCACCAGCATAAGCCAAGAGTAAATAGGGCCAACAATCCCTCCCACCCCTTTTGGGTGGTTATTACTGTCTTACTCTGCAAATTGGCTTCCACAGCAAGTGGGCTGTCTCTGTTCATATGCTTTACTTCCCTATGGGGTTTATAAAAATAAGATGAAAAAAGGGCAGGAAAAAAGTAGCTTTCCATTAAATTAATTTCTGATCCAAGAAAGACAAGATCATGGAGCAGCAGAAGGAACTGGTTAGGGCTCAAGGCTGATGCTGCTTTCTGGGTGGGTTAATTTATTTATACATACAGATTTTTTTCAAATGTTTGAAGAGATGTCCACCAGCCTTGAGCTTCCCAATGGCTTTGGAGGAGGCTTCAGGGAGCCTGGATGGAGAAGCTGCTCTCAGCCAGGGGAAGCCCTGTGGGTGCCTCTGCCCAGGAGCCTTTTTCAACCTTTCTCACATGCACAAGTCCCTTTTCTTCACTCCCAGCAAGGAGTATCCTCTGAAATCTCAAAAATCTCTCTGCTCAGCCTTTGTGAGAGGTTGAGCTTTGGCTGAGGGTTAGGGCTGCATCCAGGCTTTAGCAGGCTTGACAGCAGAGCCTGGGGAAGCCCGGCAGCATCCCTGCGTGCCCGGGAGCCAGGGGATGGAAATGCATTTAGCTGCTCCTATTGCTCTCCTTATTCAACCCAAGTTTTGCTGGTGTGAGGTTAAGGCAGGGAAATGTGGACTGGAGTTAGGGAAGCGTTCCCTGGAAAAGGAAGGCGGTGATTCCTGCGGGGCGGGATTGTCGTGCTGGCTGTGACAGCCTCCGGCAGGGATCGACCTGGGAGTCGCTGTGCTACAATGGCACGGGGAAAATGAGTGATGGGAACCTCCCCTGACTGCAGAGCTCCCGAATTGAGGTGACAGAGCGGGAGAAAGCCTGCGGGGGGGCGGGGGACGCTGCAGGATGCCAGGATTTGAGAATCGCGTGCGGGCTGAGGTGTCTGACACAGCCCTGGCTGCTGCCTGTGCTGGCTGCCTCCACCTTCCCCCTGTTCCCAGGAGGGTCTGGCATCCCCCTGGCCTTTGCAGGGTCTGCCACCCCCTGCCATCCCCCTGGCCTTTGCAGGGTCTGCCACCCCCTNATGCTGTGCCTCTACAGAAATGAGGTGTCTTGTACTGTCAAACTCTCCCTAGATGCTCATGTTCCCGTCTTCTTCTTCTTACCAGCCACTGAGTCAGGTTGAATTTCACTAGTGAAGTATGCAGAGTTCCCCCTCTCCTTACCCATTTGCAAGCAAACCCCCCTGTAGTGACTATACCCAGACATGGCTATATGGCTGCTTATGTGTGACCATCCCTCTGCCATCCCTCTGCCATCCCCCTGGCCTTTGCAGGGTCTGCCATCCCCTGCCATCCCCCTGCCGCTTTCCCCCCTGGCCTTGGCAGGAGGAGCCAGCCTGCATTCTGTTTCTCCATCAATCCTGGAGCAGGTTTGGGGAGATGGCCCTGCTGGACACCACTCACAGCTTTGTCAAGCCTTACACTCATTTCCTGCCTCAGTTTCTCTTACCACGCAGGAGCAGCTCTGCTTTTTGGGTCCTAATGAACTCATGCATCCTCTGCAAGTCCCATTAGAGATGTCAATTGTCATTTTCCTTCTGTGCCAAGTCACAAATCCCACAGATTTATATATCCAGAGTCCTCATCAGTCAAAAGATTAGGTCAAAGGCACTGAGTTAAAAGAAGTGGGAGGTGACTCCATTGAGAGCAGTGATGAGCCACTGTAGAGCTCACTCCTGTAGTGATTCCCCTGAGCTGGGTGTTGTGGGCTCACTCTGCCCTTTCTGCCAGCCAGAGAGCTGAACCAGTGGAGAAAAGGGTTTGATCTAAAGGATTTCATTGGAGTGGTCCTTTTCCTCCTCACACCCATGCACTGTCTGAGAAGCAGGAGCTGGATGGAGAGGATGTGAAGCTCCCAGACCCCTGGTGTCCTGCCTGAAACCAGAAGGCAGATCACCATCCTTCCTGGTGTTGGGGAGGAGCCTGCCCTGAGTCCCTGGAGTTATTCCTGCTGATGTGTTGAGTGTTGTACTTTACACATGGCTGGGAGCGACTCTTCGAGCAGGATGGAGTTTGTGCCTTGTCCTGCTGGACACTGGGAGATGTTTTCCCAATAGCAGATCAGCAGTTTGTTTGTAGTGAGTTAATGACTCTCCTAGTGCTCAACAGGTTCTCCTTCATGTTGGATTTGCCAGAAGAGGGTCAGCATTCCCAAAAGATGGGATGGTGGTGTGGGTCTCGAACAGCGCTGAAATCCAGTGATGCTTTTCTCTTTTCTCACCTTTATCTACCATTAACAATACTCTTGACATCTGGACTAAGGTAAATAGAGATTTTTTTTAACTGTATCTCTTGCATCTGGATTATTTCCACGTTGCTGGCAAAGCTGGAGGTGATCTGTTCCTGCAGGGACAGGGACTTGGATCTGGTCACAGATGTGGTGACACACGAAGCAGAGGGTGAGCAGGGAAAGCTGCCTCTCTGCTCCAGTCATCCCTGCCTTGTCATGTGTGTTTGGACCTTGAGATGCTCCTGTTGAGGCTTTCACAAACTCTCTCTTGGGATTTTGGCCAGTGCAAGTAATTCCACTCGGGAGTCTTAAAACTGCTGTCCAGGGAGGCAGCGCTCAGCCTGCAGCTCTGAGTGCATATATCCTTGCTGTTCCATGGATTAAAAAAAAATAATAAAATAAACAGTCGTGCTCTTACCTCAGGCTATCCATTAGGAGTGTGATTTAGTGCAGGGAGGGCTATAAAGGCAGTTGATAAATCTTCTGTGCAGCACAAATAAAATCTCTCGCGGGAGGAGGAAGGGCCCTGGATAACGGAGCGGGGAGGGAGCAGCCCTTTCTCCCTTGCTTAATTAGGCTGTCCAGGAGGAGTTAATATAAAATAATAGATCTGGAAAGCCCAAACCTTCACAGCCTCAGGAAGGACTTCATCCCCTTAAATTACGAGGCTAAGACCTCATTCAGCAATGCTTTGAAGGAGATCAACTGGCAGCGCTATTCACGGCGGCTCCGGCTCGGGCGCGGGCGCTGCGTGATTGCAGCATCTTCTGAAGAGAAGAGCTCGCTCCTGTTCCCACTGACTGCTACTATTTTTATCCTCCTTAATTTCTAGAAGGTATTTCCAAGTGGGAAGCAGAGCAGAGAATAGCAGATCTTAACTCTGCTCCGTGTAACAATTGCTGTAAAAAGGAGGGAGAAACGTTTGAAATAGCTCGCATCTATTTTTGGTACCACCAACGTGATAGCAAAGCTCCTGGAGGTGTTTGCAGCCCTTGGCACTCTGAGGGTGATGGGGCATGGGGTGAAGGGGCCACTGCTGGCCCTGTCTCCCACGGGGTTCAGGGGCTCCTGACTCTGCTTGGAGCCAGAGGTACCTGGGGATGTCAGAGGGGCCGTGGGGAAGGGTGATGCTGGCAGGGAAAAGGGGGTGTCTCTGCTTGACTGTATCCCCCTCCCAGCCCAGGACACCCCTCCTGTCTCACCCCTCCTGGGCCCCCCTCGCCTGTGGAGCTGGTGGGGAGAGCTTTGATCCTTTCCCATGTGGGAGGCAGAAGAGCAGAGGGACTTAATGAGGTGCAGTTACCTCACCCACCACAGAGCAGCCAGGCCTGCTGGCAGGAGGTCAGAGAGGAAATCCAGGACCCACCAGGGCCAACGTGGAGAAGTTTTGGGGGATGCTTTGGACCTTGTGCTCTCTCCTGCTGAGCTGTAAAAGGCTCAAAATCTTCCAGCATCGTGGAAAGGTTGGAGAGCTCAGGACTGACCATCACTGACCCCTGGATCGCTGTTGGAGCTGTGGGGTGAGGGGACTGCTTTGGGAAGAGGATAAAATAGGATGGATCCTGGCTGGAAAACACAGCCTGAGACTCAGCATTGTGCAAGGGGGCAAATAGGGACAGTGATTTGTGAGTCCCCATTTCAGTGTGTGACTCTGGCCATGCAGTTTTGGATGTGTAACAGGGCTTTTATCTTGTGATTGTTCCCTTCTGCAGCCACAGCTTTTGCTTCTCTACATGCCCAGGTTCTCTGAAGCTGCTGAGCACAACGTTGGCACACACAGCTCTTGTGCTGGACAGAAGCATCCTGCTTCACTTGAACATGAAATATAAATCAGAGATCAAGTGAATTATTGTGCCATGCTGCTGCTCAGGCAATAGGGAGTCCTTAAATCAATCAGGCCCCAAATAAATAAATAAACGTGCAGCAGACATGCTGGAGTGCATGTCTGATTCCTATCAGAGGCTGTAATTCAAGGCAGATGCTCACAGCTCTCTGCTGCCCGCTCTGTGTTACCTGGGCTGCTGGAGTTGCAGGAGACAGAAAGCAGATTTTTTCCTAAGCTTTCATTATTGTTGCCAAAGAAACCATTTCATTTGGTTGCCACGTGTGCAGCAAATCTGGTTCAATCCATCTGGATGCCAAGGCACGAAGGAGAAGGGCTTTGGGGAGGGAAGTCTGCAGAGTCCAGGCACCACCTCAATGCCTGTGATGGCCGTGACCCTGGGGATGGGCTGGGAGCTGCAGCAAGGAGAGTCCTGCTGCTGCTTGGAGAGCCTGGAAGGGTCTCACTTCAAGGGTTTGACCTACACGAGTATCTCCCGAGCAGCGTGGACAGCTGGGGGAGCTGAGGCTGAAGGACTCATCCCTCAGAGAGCCTCCAGACACCGCCCCGGGGAGCAGCACTGCTGTGAGTGCCTGGCTGAAGATCCTTCCACCCTCCGGCATTAACACTTCCCTGGTGCTCCTTTCAGCTCACACTGGCACTCGGGAGAGAGGCATTTGAAATGTTTGATCTTTCTGGGCTGCTCTTTCCCTCCCGCAGGTGCCGGGCTTGGGAGCAGAGCTCCCTGTGGCTCTGAGTCTGCTGGGGACCATCCTGCTCCTCCCATGGCCAGCACAAACACCATCCTGCTCCCTCTGTGACCAACACCATCCTGCTCCTCCCATGGCCAGCACAAACACCATCCTGCTCCTTCTGTGACCAACACCATCCTGCTCCTCCAATGGCCAGCACAAACACCATCCTGCTCCCTCCTGGCTGACACCATCCTGCTCCCTCTGTGACCAACCCCATCCTGCTCCCCCCATGGTCAACACCATCCTGCTCCTCCCATAGCCAACACCATCCTGCTCCTCCAACGCCCAGGACCATCCTGCTCCTCCCATGGCCAGGGCCAGCACCATCCTGCTCCCCCCATGGCCAGCACCATCCTGCTCCCTCCTGTGACCAACACCATCCTACTCCTCCAGTGGCCAGGACCATCCTGCTCTCCCTGCGACCAGCACCATCCTGCTCCTCCCATGGTCAACACTACCCTGCTCCCCCCATAGCTGGCACCATCTTGCTCCTCCTGTGACCAGCACCATCCTGCTCCCTCCTGTGACCAACACCATCCTACTCCTCCAGTGGCCAGGACCATCCTGCTCTCCCTGCGACCAGCACCATCCTGCTCCTCCCATGGTCAACACTACCCTGCTCCCCCCATAGCTGGCACCATCTTGCTCCTCCTGTGACCAGCACCATCCTGCTCCCTTCTGGTTTGCACCATCCTGCTCCTCCCGTGGCTGGCAGCCTGGGCAGGACCATGGAGGGTGCTCTGGGTGACTCTGCCCATCATTGCCAGCCCTGGGGATGGTTCCAACACCAGCAGTGAATTTGGGCAGCCAAGCCTGGGCTGGAGGAGGCTGGGGTGACACAAGCTGTGCTAGCCAGGGAGAGCAGAGGCTGTGGGGTGGGTGTGCTGCCCCAGCAAGGTGGCACTGAGGGCTTAGTCCCTTTTCCAGGGCAGTTTTTGTCACTTGCAGATGGTCCTGGGCCCCTCTCAGCAGCCCCTGAGGCTGGAGGTGTGTATTTGGATTTCACAGGAGCTTTGCTTGCAGCTGCAGTCTCTGCCCTTGTGTGTGCCCAGTGCTGTATAAAGGTAAATGAGCCCTGATGCTGATGGGAGGCTGCTGGCACAGCAGGGCTTTCCCTCACACCCTTTCATCTGTCCTGAGCAGACCTGGCAACATCAGCCCAAGGTGATGATATTTCACTAAGTCAGGGCCTCTTCTCCCTTCAGCTCCTCCAGGGGAGTGTTGAAAGTGAACCTTGGACCAGCGGAGCTGACACTTTGTGATAAAAGATAAAGCAGTTGCAACACTGGGGATTCAGCCTGGATTTCTGAAGATTTATCTCCAGAGAAGAGCTGAACTGATGCATGGGTAAGGTTTTTTCCTCCTAAAACTCGACTTGTAACCCTAAAAGAATAAAAGTCAATCAGTTAAACCCACTCAGCACATAATCCTGTGCCCTTCTGAGTTAGCACAATCTGTGTGAGAACAAGGCATGCTGACACACGTAGTGGTGCTGGAGAGACACTGCTTATCCCACAGCAGGTTCACCCCTCAGCTCTGAGTGCCATTTCTGGTGTGCTCCTCCTCCAGCAGCTCATCCCAGCCCTGGACAGCAGTGTAAATCCTTCTTTGCAAATCATTGACCCAATAGGTCATAAAAGTTCCTTTATGGCCTGTCAAGACAAGCGAGGTTCTTTACGTGCACCCTAAGTCAGCACAGTAAAACTTTTATGGTGTTTTCAATAACAAGAGCTACTGCACATGAACAGCAACTAATTTTTAAAGCCTTGGTATTTCAGCTGAGATGAGGATTTTTCCTCTCTTCTGTTGGAAAAACACTGAGATCAGTGTGCTCAGCAGTCAGTGCCTGGAGCTGACCTGTCTGCCTGACGTGGTGCTCCAGCTCCCACAACTACTGAGCATCCCTGGAAAGAACTTCTGCAAACCAGGCTGCTCTTCTGGTGACATCTGTGCAAGGGGAGAAGCTGAGCTTCAGGTTCCCAGGTGCCCTTGGGAAGCAGGAATCCCTAATCCCCTAATCCCAGGCAGGGCTGCACCCAAGGGGGGAGTGTGGAGGTTTCCAAAGGGAGGGGGGCAAGGGGCACAGAGGGGCACACGCCAGCCTGGGACACCTTCACTGGTGAATTAACAGGGTTTATTCAGAATGCTCAGCCTGCTGCTTGTCACAGTCATGGTTTCAGTCCCCCAAGGCTGCTGCTGTAGCCATGAGTGCCTGCTCCACCCCAGGGCCCAGTCTGGGGTTTGCTGACCTGGACAAGGGAATTGCTTTTTTGCTGTGTTGTTGTGTTTTGTTTGTTGGGGTTTTTTATAAGAGAATTAATTCTTTTCTGAGCTCTGCCCGGCCTGAGCTGTCCTGGCTCTTCATCTGACTTGAGATGTTCTCAGACAAGGTGTGATGGATGTTGTTCCTGTGCCCTTTAATTACCTGTTGGGAATGTCTGTGCCCTAAATTCACACTGCAGCAGCCAGGGGTTGTAACTTCTCTCTTCTTCAGTGGAGCTTCAGCCACTTCATTGCTTCTCTTCACTCCTTTGTCCCCAGTTACAGCCTTTGCCTCTTTGGACTCGGGCTTGCTTGGAGCTGTGCTGCTCCTTGACCCCAATGTGGGGATCCACACGTGCCCCTGACCCCAGTGGGCTACAGGATTGGGGTCTGTGGTCCCTTGCCAGCAGTGGGGTCCCCTCAGCCCTCAGTGCTGTTCATGCAGGATGAGCAGATGAGCCCCAGACACCGGGGTGGGAATCAATGCTGGGACAGTCAGCACTGATTTCCCAACCCTGACAGAAGCAGGAGCAGAAGGTGTGAGAGGTCCTTCTGTCGGGGTTTGGTTTGGATTGATTTTACCACATTTCCATAGATAATCTGTCTGGATTTGCTTCCTCTGTTCTTTTTTTAAAATCCTCATTTTAGAAACATGCAAAGGTGGAAACCCTTCCTGTCTCAGGTCTGTCCCTGGACAAAGGACATGGCACAGTTCAGGGACTGTGGGTGCTGCATCCCAGCCCAGACCAGGATCTGTGGTGTGGGGTGGAGGGGATGCTCCTGGTCCTGGTCCTGGACCTGGTCCTGGTCCCGGTCCCAGTCCCAGCTATGGGTGGATGTGCCTCTGGTCTCTCAGCTGGGTTCAGCTGTGCCCCCAGGAGTGCTGGAGCCACTGGAGCCCCTCCATCTGTGCAGAATTTGGTCTTTTTCCCCGTGTTGGGAACGACAGTGATGCTGGAGCAGCAGCACAGCAGAGGCTGGGAATGCTCAGGGGAGCTCCAGGGAGGAACTGTTGCTGTCGATCTGTTAATTAAGATTAATGTGCTAGCTGATAAGGATGACTCTGCGCCAATTGCTGTTAGAGCCAAGATCCTGCGAGGCAGCGAGAGCACATTCCTGCTTCCTCAGCAGTTGGAGCCTCTGCCTTGCAGCCTGAGCTTCGGGGCACAAAATGGGACCTGCTCAGCTCCCCAAATGCCTGAGGGCCCCTGGGCTCACTTGCTCTGCAGGAGGGATTCTCAAGAACTCGCTCTTGTGCTCTCTTGGCAAAGAAACAGGTTTAGCTTTCCAGAGGGTGTTAAAGCAGAGCTTTGCATCCTCTTCTCCCAGGATTAATGTTGAAACTTCTCCACCCAGAAAATGCATTAAATGAAGGGCATGGTTGAAAAATATATATGTGCTTTTTTTCTTTTTTTTTTTTTTTTTGCCTTCTCAGGTGGGATCTCTGAGGAAGCTGGATGTGCCTGGTACAGTAGGATGTGATGAATTAGGACTTGGTTTGCCTTTGCCACAGCTGTCAGTGCAGGGTTTTGGATCAGAGGCTGTTGCTGAGCACCACAGCACCCCATCCCATCTTGGGAAGAGCCTGCTGAATCCACATCTCCACAGTCCCTGAGGGAACCCAAAAAGCCAGCAGAGCCTCTGAAACTGGAACAGCTGCAGGTGACCATGTGCTCAAGGCTTCAGAACATCACAGGTGGTTGAGGAGCTCATTTTAATGTTCTTTACCCACTTCTTTGCTTTAACAGCCTCCTCATTCCCTTGGTGTCTGTGTCTGGTACCAGCTGTATTTAAGGGCAGAATTTGTGTAACCAGCCTCATTAAAGCAAACAGGTTTGCCAAAGCCTCAAAGTTCACCTTTTTGGATAGCATCATTTTATCAGTAAAAGGTAGAGGAGGAAGGAGTGCTCCCTGAACCCCAGATGAATTTCCCCTCCTGCCTTCTCCCCTTCCCACCCTGAGCACTCTGCAGCTGCTTCCATTTCCCTGCTGCTCCCCACAAAGGCCTCTGGCACCAGCCCTAATGAGTACATGTAATTAACCTGTGACACATCCCAGTGCCTGCCAGCAGCGTGGGACAGGACAGGGACAGTGCCATCCTGCCCTGCTGCCTTGGGGTGCAGCACTGCTGCAGCCAGGGGAGGACCAGCCCCGGCTGTCTGGGGCATCACCTCGGGTGTGGGCAGTATCTGCTGACATGCAGAACAGAGATTTTGCTGAAATAACACTGCCCTGGGGGAGGAAATGCCATTTTCCCTGCCATAAAAGCAATTCACCTTACATCAAAGGGGGAAGCTAATTTTTTTTTTAACTTCGGAGTGGGATATGATTTTGAAGCCTCTGCTGTCCCACAATTTGTTTTCCCTTACAGGCACTGCTCGATGGCCTGGCCAGCATCCCCTTCCCACCCTTTCCTGAGCTCCATCAGTTTCGAAGTTGAGCTAAAATCTTCTTGCCCTGAGAGTCTGGAGTCCTCACGAGGATGACCAAGTCCCATAAGCAGAAGGAGACAACCTCATCCCAGCACCCTGCACCCACCAGCAGCTCCTGTGACTGCCAGCTCCTTGCAGACAGAGGAATCTCCTAGCAACCTTGCACTGGCTCTTTGGATGCAGCCTAATTTGGTCTCTGGTCATCCAGAACAAAACCTCATGAAGGCATCTGGCAAGCAGAGCGACAGACAGGCTGTGGTGGAGTGCTGGAGCATCTGGCACCATGATTGTTTCTGCAAAATCCCTGCTTGGGGCTGATTTTGAGGTTTTTGTAGTGAGCCTGAGTGTAGCATTCAGGTGAGGGCTCTGCAGTATCCTGCTGAGTGCTGGGTACCACCTACCTGAGCTGAGTGCTCAGAGGAATGATCCTGGTGCTGCTCAGGGTGTTCCTGCTTCTCTTTCTTTCATCCTTGTTTCCTGGTAAAAAGGAGTGAGAGAATGTGCTGATGGTTGTGATGGCAGAAAAAACAAAAAGAGGAAAGAGAGGAGGAGTGAGGAAAAGAGTGGCATTTCTCTAGCCTAGGGGAACAACACATCCAGCTCAAAAAATCTGAAAAATCTGGCAGTCTTCCACTGCCAGAAGATCTTTTGTAAATTGAAGTAGTGGAAGGATTTTAGCCACATCTGCTCTCATGTCTGTAGGTGACTCACAGCGATGCCCAGTAACATGCTGGGCACTGGGAGCTGCTTTAGTGGAAAGTTTGAGCACCACTGTCTTGCAGAGCCAAGTTCTGACTTGGCAGGATGGGTTATGGAACCCAAATCCCAGCATTTACTGACTGGTGAGCGTTTGGCTCTGGGATCTGAGCACTGGTCTCTACCCGTGCTTCCCATGCAGAATGCACACAGGCAAAGCAGTCAGTCTTTCTGAAATAAATTAAATGCTGATGCTCATTTAGAAAGGATTTATAGGAGGCAGTGTGTGGCTCCAGCTGGCAGTGCAGGAATGGAAAGTGGAGCACGAGGCAGGGATGGGGCAGGACTGGGGGCTCAGGGTCACCCCTGCCCCACGTGGCAGCTGCTGTGGCTGGAGGGTGGCTCTATGCCCATGCCCTGCGGGGACACAGCATTGCCCAGGTCCCTGGGAGCAGCCTGGAGCTGGGTGTGCTCAGTGGCTTTGAGTGCTCAGTCTGGGGATGTTGGAATTTAACTAGGAGCCATTTCCTGCGGAGGGGTGAGAGCCCTTCACTGCTGTCGTTGAGCTCAGTGACTCCCACCAGGGATGACTTTGACTTTACTCCCAATCTGGAATCTCTCCACAGGTGCCCAAATGCCAGGCTTGGAGCCAGCCCTCTGACCCAGCACCAGCTGAAGACCTCAATTTAAATCCAGACACAAAATTTGGGGGTGCAGGGACCGAGGGGTTCCCTGTGGGCTCATCCCAAACTGAAACCCTCAGCTAAAATTTCACCAGCAGTGCTGGGGTGTGGAGAGCTTTGTGCCCCTGTGCCCCAGCTCTCCCACCCCTCCATGAAGCTGCTTCAGGTCCAATCCTGCACACACAGAACCCTCTGGCACTGCCTGATTCCCTGAGCTCTGCAGGAGAGGGTGCTCCTCACACCGTGCTGTGCTCTGGGGCAGTTCATTCTCTGGTTTTACCCTGCCCTGGCTGCTCACAGAGTGTTTCAGAGAACAAGGGGCCGGTTTCAGACCTTGCTATTACAACCTCACATTCAAGAATTACTACTACTATTATTTCCAAGGAAACAGGGACTCACGCTCGTATCTTTTATGTGATTTCTCACATCCGGAGGTTCTCACGTGACTTTGCTGCCTATTTTTAGCTCCTCAAACATCTCTGCCAGGATGAAAGCTTTAAAGAAAACCCACCCTTGAAAGGGATGAAACAGGCATTTGCTTTAATGGTAAATTTGTGACTGTGACCCCCGAATCCCTGCGTTTCAGCAGCCTGGGGAGAGCAGGCAGGAACATCAGGCTGCAGTTAACTGTTTCTGTGTTTGCTGTTACACCCTCCTTCTTCAAACAGCAAAGATTTGTTGTAAAACAGAGCTGTTTCTAGAACCAGATCCACCTACAAGTCATTTAAAAGCCTCCTACCTCAATTTTGCAGGTAAAATGTTAGTCTAGCAGGAATTGAGAGGAGGAATTTTCCCCTCCATCTGCTTTCTTGGCTGGTTTGGGGGAGGGAAAAAGCCACCCTGGCTGTTTTCACTTGCAGCACCCACCTCGGGGTGAGGATGGGACCCCTCTGTCCTGGTGGGCTTGGGGTGGCCGTGGGCACCCACCTGGTTCTGCCCATTCCAGCTCATGGGATGCAAAACTTGGCATTTCCTTTGGCTGCCTCACAGGAAGCATCCTATTTAAAACACCCAGCCATAAATAACACATAGTTGTACCCAGCTATTAGAGCGAGAGGAAAATCGTTTGCATTGTCACAAACTTTCATTTCCATTTCTGTCTCAATTTCAGCTTCATTAACACACGCTGACCTGCCTTATCAATTACAGCTATTTCTAGTGCGGGCATTTTGGTAATTGGCATCAAAATGTCAGGACAGCCAGTTGGAGCTCTCAGGGTACAGAACGCTGAGCAGTGCCTCTCGCTGATTACAAGCTGCAGTAATTAGCGATCAGCCCAGTGCCACCCTCACTGCCACAGCTGCCAAGTCCCCGCGGTGCCACACTGGAAGCAAAGCCCCAGCTCGGGACACAGTGGGTCACTGGGCACAGATCAGGGGGACACTCAGCCCCTCCCTGGCACCCACACGGAGCTGTGGGCAAGCTCTGCTGGAGGTGGCAGATTCATCCTGGATGAGTCAGGGCTAAATCTGTTCTCCTTCCCCGGCCTTGCAGCGCGCAGCCCATGGCTTTGCTCTGCCTGGTCCTGTCCCTCTTCTTCCCTGGATTTAGGGTCAGAGCCTGGAGCTGTGTGGGGTGTTGGGGTACGGTGGAGCCCGTTCTGGTGGAGGAGGAGGAGGGATGAGGGGGTTCAGCATTCCAAGAGGCTGGGGGTGCTGGGCTGTAGCAGGGATGAGCTGGGAGCTGGAGCAAGCTCCTGCCAGACAAGTAATTGGGGCTGCTGCAGCAGTGGGAGGGAGGTGGAGATTTTATAGGGCCTCTTGGTGTTTGGTTTCCTTTTAAATGCCGGTCTCCAGGGCAGAGGCTCGGCTGCCTGCAGAAAGCACAACAGAACGAGAGGAGCGAGGTTTGGACCCGCCTGCCTGCAGCGCCCCATTGGCAGGGCTGCGCTTAAGGCCTGGCTTTAGATGTGCTCTGGGCAGGGCACTGCTGAGCGCTGCCTCTGCCACATTTTCTATTCCTTTGGGAAGGAGGTGAGGAGAAGCCTCTGCCTCCATCTGAGGGGTTCGCTGCTCTGCGTCCCTGAGGGCTCTGGGGCGGCTCTGGGCACTGCAGATGTATTTACCTTTCCACGCTGAAACCACAAAGCTGCGGAGACCCGGTGACCCCGTGTCACACGCTGCCCTGCCGAAGGGACAGGCTAATTGAGACGTGACAGCCTGTGAAAACAAACTTCTCCTCCGAGGTCAAGGAGGCAGAGCTGATGAACAGATGCAAAACGCGACGCTTTAGAAGCTCCTGGAAGAGCATCGCAAACAAGGGAAGGCACATCCAGCCATGGCTCCGCTGGGCTGGGAGCTTCTCTGTGCAGACAGGGAATTTGGGCAAATGCCTGGAAAAGCCTTGGAGTTTTCTTGGCGGGATGCTGTGGGCTGGCTCCTGGGAGAAGCCTCCGAGGGCACGGAAGGGCTGCAGAGGCACTGCCTGGAGCAGGCAGATAACACAGATCTACAGGTGGTTAGGGAGGGAAAGATGAGTGGGTGATGGGAGAGCAACCCCGAACACCCAGAGAAACCCTCAACTCCTCCTGTCTGAGGAAAATGAAAATGGAACCAGCAGAACTGCCTGGCTGAGGTGGATTAAATGTGTGTGCCTGTATTTCCCTTCAGGAGCAAAAAAAGCATAAATAAAATCGAGCTAACAAAAAGCTGCCAACATTTTGAAAGGAGGCAAGGCTATAATTCTTTAAAAACAACCCTACCCACAGGATGCAGGGCACCCTGAGCCAGCTGCCCTCTCCCATCAGCAGCAGCAGCAGCCTGAGCGCAGCCGGGACCCGGCGTGTGCCGGTGACACGCCAGCAGCCTGCTGCAGTGACATCCCAAAGATGAATTATTCCCATTATTGCCTTCATTCCCCGGCACTCCCCTGAGGCCCTGCACAGCCCCGGCAGCGCTGACCGAGGTGCTCAGGGCTCCTCCCAGCAAATCCTCCCGGCTCTGCCTGTTCGTGCAGGTGGGGCTTGCGAGGGCTCTTAACCTGGCACGGCTCGGAAAATCTGAGCCACGCTCTGCGAGGGAGCTGAGGCTGCTGCGGTGTTTCACCAAGAGCGAGCCTGCTGCCAAATCCCCTGGACTGGGAGAGAACATCTGTGTCTGGCCCTTCTGGAGGTGTTTTTTGTGGCACCTCCCTCTGCTCAAGTTTTGCAGCTGGGACAGAGGCAGTGAGATGGCACAGCATCACTGCAGCCTTCAGAAACATGCCTGCTGCTCTGTGGGAATCTCTTCCCGTTATTTGCCTCCATTCCCCACCTTGTCTTTCTGTTTGCTGTGCCCCACGAGCACCTTTCTCACCCACTGGGGTAGGAGAGCAGGGAAAATTGGCCCCTCTGCAAGCCACAGCAAAAGCCACGGCAGAGTTTGGGCTCATGACCATCAGCACGGGTGGAAAATGGCTTTGGGGTTAAATCATTCTCACAATGATCAGGTTTCACAAATATCTCATTGTGTCTGGAACTAACGTGAATTTATGTGTGCAGAGAAGTCCTTTATGGAGGTAGGTGCTACCTTGGCCCTCTAGAAATAGAGATGTTTCCTGCACAAACATGGGTGCAGAGATCCTGACTTTCTGATCTCTCCTCAAGACACCCCACAGGAGGGGTGCAGGCTGGGCTCAGAACCAGCACCCAATTCTGCTGCCAGCCAGGGCTGTGGGCTGTTGGCTCCCCACCCCAGGGGTCGGCCCCACATCTGGGGGATGCTGAGAGTCCAGAGATGTGATCTGAGTGCTTTAATTCTATTACTCACAAGCTCTAAATAGCTGCTTTAGACACCCTTGACCTTCTGCTGCAGAGCAGATCAAAGCAAATCTCTGTGTAGTGATAGACTTTATCTGATTCAAAGGGGAAGCATCCAATGAAGCGCTTGTTTTGAAAACATTATTTTAGGTTGTGCCCCATTAAATTGTTGACATGTTGCCCTCTGGCTATTTGGCATTAGTTCTACTCAAACGCTATCTAAAGCCTTAATCTAATTTTGCCTTTCCTCATCTTTATTCCTTGATCTTCATATTACGCTGCTTAACAAATCTCTTCAAGGACAAAATTGTTTCAAGACTAGCTTTGATAAGCCAGGGAAAGGGCTGCAGAGTCAGGCAGGAATTGTGTCTCAGGTCCCAGGCACTGGAATTCGGAGCAGCCTGGCTTATCTAAACTTTGCTCCTTCCCTGCATGAGTTCAGATTTCTGCTGGTCACGAGCTGTGCCAGGAGGGGTTTGTGGTTTGTGCCACTGAAGGATATCTGATTTTGGGGTGGTTTTTGTGCCCTTCCCCTTGAGGAGCTGCAGAGCCCTGTGGGTGCTGTGGGACAGGCTCTGTGCCCTGTCCCCGTGGGTGGCACTGCTCCAGGAAGGGTCAGTTGGTTTGCTCTTCTTCACAGCTTGTGCTGCAGATCTTCAGGCTGGATCACCTGCACATGTCAACAAATCCCCTGCTGGTTCATGGGTCCTGGTGGTGCTCTGTACCCCTCCTGAGCCCCCCACTCTGTGCTTTGGTGATATTTTTCTGGGCTGCTGCTGAAGGAATCATTTCTTCAGCAGGGCTGGACCCCAATTGCCATCATTTTTGGTGAAAATCCACTAAGAAATCAGCAGGGAGAAAGAGGTTTCAGTGCATTCCAGCCTCTGAAGCACCAGTCTGCAGGGAGGGCCTTTTGCTACCACCCCTCCAAGCTGCTCCATGCCTTGGAGGGTTTATGCTGGGTATTGAGTCATATTTATTCCGTGCTCCTTTGTGATAAGCCACAGGATTTGGTGTGGAATTTGGGAAAAGTGAGCCCTGCTGTGCTGGAAGTGTGCTGGATGCTCTCACTCTTTGCTTTGCAAGTCTAGATTGGAACCAGGTGAAAAAACGTGCTCACAAAGCAGCTAGTGGAAAAAAATAGCTTGATTTTTAAAGTGTTTCATTTTGAAAAAGGGAAGAAAAGCTAAACAATCAGTGCTGTTAAAATTTTCCATCACTGTCCTTTTCATGCAATAGAACTTTTTCTGTGCTCCAAAGCTCCAGCTCCAGCAGCAGCACACGGCTCCTGGGAAACAGCTTTCAATAGAGGAGCATGGAAAAGGTCCCCAGAAGTGGACCAGGAGTTTACAAAATGGAAACAAGAGTTTTCATTAAATCCTTTTCACCTTTGTAGTCCATTCTGGGGGGCTACAGTGGATCCTCTTTGTGCTGGCCAAGTCCCCAGAGATCTACAGCAGCAGGCATCTGTGCATGGAATTCTCCAAATGACAACCTGGCAACCCTGTCAGTCCCTTCAAGAGCCTCAGACAGGGATCCTAGCAATTTCCCTAGGAGTAAAATATAAATTTATACTTTCTGTTTCTAGTAAACTGTCATGGGAATAAAAAAAATAATAGCCCCTGACAAGATAAGAAGACCCAAGATGTTGAAAAATCCTTCGGCGATACAAAGAGCTGAATGAAACCCCAAGAAACTGGATGTGTTTAGCACCAGCTCATCTCTTTCTGACATCCAAGCAGTTGGAAATATAGATATAATTAAAAGGATTTGCAAAGCCAGCATAACACTAAGAAGACTATTTTACATTATTTTTATAAGGAACTTTAGTATTTACACTATTGCAGCAGGAATCCAAATAAATGTCCGTGGTTTATCTCTTTTCTGCCTCCAGTACATTGACTTTGGTTAAACAGCTATATTTATCAGTGCAATGCTGGCTATAAAAGTGAAAGAAACAAACTATAAAACGTCCAGTGAAGCTGAGTATTTCTTTAGGTGGGTGGGTACATGGACAGTTCATAATTCTGGGGTGGTAGCCACCTTTATTGCACATGAACAATGTCATCTACAGTGACAGATTTACCAAGGTTTTTAAGACTCAGAAGCAATAGATATGTGTTCATCAGGATCATAAAAGGCTGGGGCTGGAAGGGACCTTAAAGATCACCTGGTTCCAAGCCCCTGCCATGGTCAGGGACGTCACTCACTGCACCACAGCTGCTTGGGAAGCCCTGTCCTCCCTGTCTGGAGAGGACAAACACTGGGAGGTACATCTGGGGACCTCCTGGGTGACCCTGCCTTCCCAATGGGAATGAATAACATGAGTCTGGCTATAACTCTGCTTTTTAAAAGACTGAATCCTTCACCTGTAAAGGGGAAAATGGTGCTGCAGAAACAAGAAGGAAGATTAGCTCCAAAACTAACAAATGAGCAAAAAGGCCCCAGAGGAAGGAGTAAGGAGCCAGATCCCAAAAGGACACAATGGTTTAGATGGTCTCCAGCTCCACAGGTTTCTCTATGCAGTAAAATGCCAGAAAATGAAAGATAAGGATCATTCTCCACTCCTTATACTCTGCCTAATTCTGTAATGGTCCATGGTGAATGGTCCAGTTCTTGAAGTGATGGTTCTGGTTGGGGTTTAACATCATTTGCTCTCCAGGAATTTCTCTTGAACTGTGGACCTGGAGGGTCCCTGCTATGGGCTTTGCAGGAGCCTGTCCCCACACCAGGAGCAGAGCAGAGTCCAGGCTCTTACAGGGCTGTGCAAGCAGACAAACACGTGAGGTTTTTGGAAAGGAAAAAAAAAAAGTAAAAAAAAAAATTGTGGTAGAGTGCCTGGTTGAGTTACAGTAAATCTTGGGAAGCAAGAGCAGAGGGCAGCTCCTTACATCTGGGTTAAAACTAATTGATCGCTTTCCCCACACACACAGACCTGTCTTTATACTGAGCCTGTAAAGAAAAGTTCCCTGAAAGTCACTGGAGACAAATAATCCTTCAGGAGTCAGTGCTGACACAGAATTACATTTTCAGTCATTTTTCAGTTGTGTGCGTCTCCATCCTGTCACATTAGTTTGCTAACACTTCCAATGCAACAATGAGACAAACAGAGCATTGTGCTGGTCCAAGCCAAACATTCATCTCTGCTTGGCACCGGTTCAACAGGCCTGTCAAAACTGCTGGCGAGCTGGCCAAAGCTCATTAAGTGGTTGGATGCATATTTAGCATGGAAAAGAGCTTTACCCTGGGCTCTGAGTAATGTGTGGAGCGAGCGGGCAGGAAAGAGGAGGGATGGGAGGAAGGAGCGAGCGGGATGAATTCCTTGTGGATTGTACCTAAGCTGGAATAGAATAATGTACATATCTACTGAGGGAACATATTTCAAGGCAGAACAGAAGTGAATTGCAAAATCCCTGGGCCCGAGGCCAACCTTAAACATGTCTCAGAAGAGACATCGATGTCACCGCTCCCGATGTGCGCAGAGTTACCAGGATGGCTTCCTTGGAATAGGAGCTGCTCTGCTGGCCTCAGCTTTGCTCCCCAGCCTGAGCTCGGTGGGTTTGGACAGCTCTGACCAGAGGCTTCCCTTGCACAGTGCCTTCACCAAAGCCCATGGAAGAATCTGATTTTTGGGAGCCAGTGTAAAGCATCCGGCAGGAGCCCGGCTCAGCCCCAGCACTCTGACACAGCTGTTAACAGCTGGTGAAGCATTTCCTCAGAAGGAGACAAATTAAGAGAGAGATTTAATTGCAGTTCCTGCATGTTTGTGTTGCCTTCTGGTGTTGAGCTGATGTCAAGGAAAGAATGATCAGGGTACAAGTGGCACTTCCCAAGTCATCCACATTCCCGTGCCTTTGCTTTCTGGACTGCTCCGTTTCAGTACATTTCTGCAGCAGACTTTTCAACCTTCAGGAATGCTGCTGACTTTCACAGGTAAGTGGTCAAATATTAAAGAAATTTACCTCCAAACATGTGTACACATGACAGAAAAATTCCTTTCCTTCTTCATGTATCCATGTTCATATACCAGTGTCCACATAAATCTGAGTTTCCTGAATTCATGCCTAAAACTCCCAGCACTGTTCTATTAAGTACTCACTTTTGGACAAGGAACAATGAATGACAAAAAACCTACACGCTGAATGGGGAAAAAAGAGAGAGAAAAACTTTCTACTTAAGAAAGAAATTTTTCTATGTGCACTGATCCAACATGAAGGCAAATAATTAAGATGCTGGAATTGAGAAATCCTTTATTACAGATGAAGAAAGAAGCCATTCATGGACTAATTAACAGAATGCTTCAAGCAAATGTTAACAATTAACCGATTGAGCATTTAAAGGTGTGGTTTACTTTAGCACCTCTGATTGCTTACTTGCTTGCTCACTTACACACTTGCAAACAAATGCTCTGTTCATTCAACTTCTCTTCTTCCCCCACCTTTTTTTTTTCTCTAACTGAAAGTTCTCGTAGAGCTTTAGAAGGGTTCCTTAAGTTTACAGTGATGCCCATCCTGATCTGTACAAGGAATTCAGGCTCATCCAGGACCGTGGTCTCTGTGCCAGGATCCCCCCTTGCTGAGGTGAGCATCTCCTGGGATCTCTTTGGAAGGTGCTGAGAGGTTATTGCTGCTGGATTTTGCTGTAGCTGTCAATCAACTATGAACTGTTGAGCTTCAGTATCTGTGATGTTAAAATGGAAGCTAATTATGCTTAAAAGTGTACAGAACTACCAGAACTGATTTAAAGCCTGTAAAAGGGGAAGGAGTTCGATATACCTCATCTAAGTAAAGAGCTTAATGAGCATATCTAGGAGCAAGGTAATTTCCTGGATAACTGTGGTGACTTCTGGTGGATGGGAGGTGGAGCTGGGTCTGGCTGTAAGAGAAGATGAGGAGATCATGTTACCCTGGTTGTCACCAGTCCATCCTGGCTCTGATTCACCCAGGGACAGGGTGGGGAGTCTGAGCTCATTGCTTCAAGTCTAGCTGGGAATGGCTTTGTGCTTACAGGTGAGCATGGTCAAGCAAAGAGAGGATTTTTTTTTTTTCTCCTTCTCCTCATGGAATCACAACAGGAGGGACAGTGGCAGAGATGTGCTGGAGTTTGATCAGTTCAACCACTCCTCAGGGCAGAACTTCAATCTCACAGCAGATATTTCTGTAATCTGCCTCTTGTAAAGCCCCTTTTTGGCTGAGGGATAAGATCCCATCCCTCTCCAGGCTTTGGGGAGTTAACAGGCTGCAATGTTTCATTTCCACAAAGCAGAGACATGAGCACTGAGAAGACATCCAGAGCAGGATTTGCTTTATCTCTCTGGCCTTTGGGTGACTTTTTCTCTCTCTATGGTGAGCATTGTTCCCTGTGCATGCAGTTACCTGACACACTCACCTGACACTTCATCACTGCTGCCTGGGGTTTCTGTTCTGCTGGGTGTGCTCAGCAAGAGTGCCTCAGAGGCAGAAGTCTTTGGCAAGGGCAAAAACCCCCCCGGAGTTGGGGTTTGGGAAATTCTTTTTGCCCCCACTTCTCAAGGGCTTATTATTGAAGGACTCCAGGCTCTATTAGACCATGAAAGCTGCCTGACATTGTGATTTATGAGATCTTAAACGTGAGAGCTGCTTATCGGCCACGGGGTGCGGCAAGGGCCCCGTGTCTCAGTGCAGCTTCTGCAGGATGGAGCACGGCTCTGCACCGAGGGAGCCTCGGGAATTCTGCTGGGGGGAAGGTCCAGAGTCCCCCTGAAGGGCTGGACCACACCAAACCACAGGGAATGAGCAAGGGTGCAGCTGCCTGTGCATCCCCAGGGAAGGATTTCAGGGATGCCCAGCTCCAGCATGCTCTGACTCAAAGCTAAGGCTCTGCTTCTCAGGAGTGCTCTTCCTTTTGCAGCATTTGGGAGTTTCTCCATTCCTAAAGGCTCTACATTGTCTGGAGTGACTGGGAAAGCACAGCCTCATCACAAAAATATTAATTCTGATGTGTTCTAGCTTTTCTCCAGCTGACAGAATGGCTGAAATGTGTCCCTTCTCACAGCTGGACAGAAACCTACTCAATTCAATTATTGTGGGTTTTCTTTAATCAACATCTTTAGACCAATTGCTTTTTTGACATCACAGGTACCTCTGCTCCTCTGAAGCACTTGCAGGATCTGCAGCCAGAGCTCAGGGACAGCTGGCACACTGATCCATGAGTGAGGGATCCATGAGTGGCAGCTTGTGAAGCTGTGCCTAAATTCCTGCCTGTCCTTGCATTCCTGCCTGTCCCTGCTGTGGCTGTGTGGCCAGAGGGAGGTGACATTATTGCTGTGACTCACAGCATTCCCATTGTGCCTTCCCCAGCCAGCACTGGGTTTCTCAGCCCACAGGGAGGCAGGAAGGTGTTTGACAGCCCTGTAGTTAGATGCCTTTGTGACAAGCCCAGTCTTAACAGCTCCAGGTCTAAGGTTGCTTTTAAATGTAATATAAATTAATTTTTTTTCCCTGGGGTTCAAGCATCTTAATGTGCTATAAAGAAATACCTCATGACTAAATACTGTTCTTCCACAATAGATGCCATAGCATGGAGCTGCTGGCTCCAGCACAACATCTGTTAAGAATCTACACATTATAGCTAATGGGATTTTTCACCTTAAATGAGGTTTCTGTGATCTGCATAGTTTTGTTTGTGGTCCTCAGGTGATGAGGGAAACTGTAGCTGCACAACTTTGATCTCCCATGTTCTCTTATCCCAAACCACTGTTGAGAGGCTTAAACATACAAGATGCAAAATGAAACCTCTGTTAAAGCAGCACTTAGGTATTTTAAGCAGACTTGGATTTGCAGTTACAATAACAAAAACTACAAAGGATACCAAAAGATAAGGTTCCAGCAGTGTTGGCTGGATTGTGTTGCATACCCTGTGTATTTTTTTACATGAACCCCAATACACACATTTTACCCAAAACCCCTGGGTTTGATATTGGGCTGCTTGTGAAAATTCATTCCATAAAAAGAGCACCCCTGGCTGGTGGGGAGCACAGGGCTGAGCATCCCTGGTCCTGCATGGCCAGGTAGAGCTGACCCTTGTGCACACCTGGTGCAGAACAGGGCTCTGCCAGCCTGGCTTTGGAGCACCCTCTGAGCTGGGATGTTCTGGGTAGATTCTCTCTGGCTTTCACACTGCCCTTTCATCCCTCTCCCTGCCTCCAAAACTGCATCAGAGTTGGCTTGGTTTGGTATTCCAGCCTCTTGTCTTCACCTTTTCACAGTTCTAGAGCACTAAACCGTGTCATGTAACACCAGGTTATGGGACATAAACTCATTTCCCCGAAGAATTTTAAATGTCTGCAATCTAGACCATTCAATCTGACAGTTCATAGACAAAGTACAAAGCTATTTTTCTACATATATATGTTTCAGGTTAGGGTTTTGGGTTTTTTTTTATGGAAAATAAAGTAAAAGGAAGCCCAGGTGGTGACTGAAGCTGGAGGAGCAGAAAGATGTGGCCCCAGGCAGATGCAAGGGGAGGGGAATGCTGGCAGGTGACAAGGGGAGATAAAGTAGGTGATGCTGGGGCTGGAGTGGACAGCTACAGGATAAAACTGTGAGATTTGAAACAGCACAAGAGGAAAACTTTGTCTCTGTTAGTAAGATTTGTACTGGGGAAAGGAAAGAGCAGTAAAGACTTTTTAAGAGTTACTATGAAACTTCTGAGTTTTTAAAATATATTACTTTGTCCTTCAAAGAGACTGACTTTATTTTCATTGTTTTTAATAATGCAATAATCAATAATAGATTAAATCTCCATTCCATTACAAATCCTTTTGCACAGTAACAACAGAGCCAAAATCTCTGGTGATACTTTAGAAAACGTAATTTGAACCCAAATCTGGCTGGAGTGTACTTTATTCCAGGCCTAGCAAGACTGTCTGCCCAGACCTTTCCCTTTTACAGGCTGTGCATTTGATGAAGCCTGTCTGGAAAGCCACAGCCTGTGAGTCTTACCCAGCCCCCTCATTAGACAGAGCCCTGCAATAGATGCTCAGAGACTTCAGTGCCTGTAAATTAATTTCCAAAGTCTCTCCAGCCTCTGGGCTGGGCTTTGCTGCCAGCAGGAAGAGCTCAGGATGTTCCTGGAGTGCCAAGGATGGCCTGCAGCACCACCAGAAAAACAATGGACTGCTGCAAGGTCCAGCTTGAGGGCTCCTGGAAGTGCTGTGTGTCTTTCCAACCTAACAGATTTCTTCTCCATTGGCTTCTTGCCTCCCCCTGCCCTCCTCCCCACCCTCAGGAAAATTCCATGCACTGAAGCTGCCCTGGCTGCTGCCCGAGGTGTCCTGCAGGACATGAGCACGAGGTTCCTATCCATGCAGGATGGCTCAGGGAGTGGGAATGGTGGAGAGCTGCCTCCTTCCTCGTTGCAGGCACAGTGGGACAGTGAGAGAACAAAGTGCTCCCTGCTCTGCCCGAATGTCCGGGAGGTTTTCTGTGGCGATTATCCCTGAGCAGGCCTGGGGAATGTGCTATGGCCCCTGGAAGCAGAAAATTCCACTTTGCCATGCTGTCTGACTGCATCTCCCCAGAGTATTGACATGAGCTCATAAAGAAGTGTTTGTGAAGGAGAACTGAAGCCCCAAACCGCTTACTTGGCAAAATGCAGGAAAAGCGCGGGGCAAGGAGGGAGCGCACTGCTGGACCTTGAGCTTCTGACACACGATGATGCTGGAGCACATGTGGGACATGTTTCTTCCAGTGACATCTTAAAAATGCCTACTAAGCACAGCCAGGATGCAGATGAGCGTGGGGCTGAGGAATGCCTGCATGGGGGGGTGGAGCTGGACACCATATGGTCAAAAAAAAAGTGCAGGCGGAGAGGGTCGGGCAGGTATTTCTCCAGCAAAGTCTCTGTTAACTTGGGATTTTGGTCCTTGGGATGGGCACCTTGGGATGGGGATGGCTCCCAGGGCTGGGTGACAGGGACTGTCCAGCTGGGGCTGCCCTAGAACCAGGCTGCCTCTGGTAGCCACAGCAGCTCCTTCAGACCTCACCTGGTTTGGCTTCACAGCAGCATCTCTCAGGTATCTCAGCATCTCTGACCAACAGTGTCAAACACAGAGGTGGCTCTCCTTCAGCTGTGTGTGCTTGCACAAAGTCCTGAGCAGCAGCTGTGTAACTGAGGATGCTGCTGTTCTTTTCTGGGAGATGGATGTGTGCACCCCTGGACAGAGAGACTGATAAATCCCATCAAATACCAAATGTTTTATTAATCACCAGAGTAAACCAACACATAAAGCCTATGGAGCTTGTTGGCAGGAGGGCAGGTCACTGCTGCCCAAGCCTGGGGCAATGTTTGCTGCTTTCCTTTCACAAAGTGTGTTTTCCTGCAGCTCTGCAGGACACCAAAGCCTTTGGGCAAGGGCTTGTGTGTGTTTGTGAGTGCAGCCTCCACACCTGGATTCTCTGAAGCACCTTGTGCAGTGGGTCCCTGTGGTGTGTGTGCTGAAGGAAAAGCTGGATTTAACATCTGTCTGGCTGTGGCACAAGGTTTCCATGTGAAAGTGCATCCAGCGAAGCAGAGAGCAGGGTGGAATTCCTGCCCTCACTGAAGTCAATGGGAATTTTGCCACTGACCTTGATGGATCCAGGCTTTCATCCCTGGCTGTACAGGAGCTGTTCCAGCCCTTCTGAACATCAATCTCAGGGCAGCAAGGGCCTCTGTAAATCGCTCCTGTAAAGAGAAGAAAGGACGTGGCTTCAGAGTGTCCCCTCACAGCGTGGGCCTGCAGAGGCTGTCCTGGCTGGGGGCTCTCCAGAGGGAGGTTTGGCTTCCAACACGTCTGGGGATCTTCATCCACCAGCAGGAAATGGTGAGTCTGTGGGGCACATTTACTGCCCATTTCACTGGCTGGTAAAGCGAGGCACTGCTCCAAAAGGTGATAAAATTTATTTTTGACACAGGTGTGCCAGAGCAGTGGCTGTGTGCTCTCTCGTGCACAGAGGATGCAGCAGGTTTGGAGCATCCCTCTGGTTTGCACTGAGCAAGGAGCACCTGGTGGGATTTTTCAAGAAGCATTTGCTTGTTGGCTTAGTCAAAGTCTTTTTAGTAATTTGGATGTGACATTCAGACAAGATATTGTCTCTGCCACGAGTTTGGTATCCTCTGGTCCAAAGGGAAATCTGTGGAGGGCAACTACGAGTGCAGCTGCCCTGAAATTATTTCAGAGCAGAAAGGGATGCAGATGCTGTTGGACACCGGCTGCAAGGAGCTGCCCATCCCACCAGGCGAGGGCTGCCTGTACAAAATTCCATCCAGACACTGATTTGCAGGGCTGAGAAAACAAAGAAAGGACCCCAGCCACAGGGCAGGCTGTTCCCACTTTGCAAAGCACTTTCTTCACCTCACAATATCCTCAGGGCTGCTGCAGTTCTTTCCCTCATCGTGAGCCCCCACTGACTTGTGGGCCTCTCGCTGGCAATTTGGGCAGAATCTGCTTTGTTAGATGGCCTCCTGCTGCTCTTTTCTTTCCTTCTCTCCCCACCCCTTTCTCTTTTCTTTAAAAGCTTTATTGCAAAGCAATAAGTCGTTTCCCACCTCCCTGCCTCTCCCTTCCCAGACTCCTTTCCTAAATCACTGGGGACTTTTTCACCTATATATGTAAGTTGACTCAAACAACATTCACCCTGCTGTCAGTTCTCAGCTAATAAAATAAACAGATTGTTATGAAAGTCAGAAGTTTAAAAAGTTGTGGGTTTGGCTTCCTTTACTGTCCATTTTTTGCAAGGAGTCATGTGCTGCTGCAAATGATGATTGAGAGAGAAAATGCATACTCAGGACCCAGACAGTGCTTGGACAGAGCTAATTAAAATAATAATCCAACTTTTCACAGCAGCTGAAATGTTTGTATGCTCACCATACCCCTGCAGAGCCTCGGGCACTTCCCTTGGGTGAGCCAGGAGCATTCATCACCTCCCCAAGCAGGGGCAGTGGCTGTTCTGGTGCTCTCAGCTGTTCATGTCCCTGAATGCCTTTGCTTTAGAAGCTGCTAATGGATTAAATGAGACATTTTGGTCAGCCCGGGGGCCAGAGCTGCAGAGGCCCTGGCTGGTGCTGGGCACCTGGGATGGAGCAGCACCAGGAAGGATCTGGTGCCAGGAATGAGGCAGAATTACAGCAGAGCTGTGTGATAACAAGAAGGCAAAACCCACTGGGATGGGGGCAGTGGTGCCTGCTCTCAAGGGCCATTTGTGACCATCCAGAGCTGCCTGAGACCCTCCCACATGCCTCCTGCTCACCAAGGTGACCCCCCAGTCTCCACTGCTGTCATAAGGCTTTGTGCTAATTTGTGTGGAATAAATTAGCCACTGGAGTAAAAAATGTGTCTCTGCTGCTCAAACAGAGCAAAAAAGTGACATGAGGTCTAGGGCAAAAGTCCTAAGAGCTTCACTTGCCTCTTCCCAGAGTAACAACTGCCATTATAAATAATTTTCCCCTTTCATTAAAGCACCAGTAAAAAGAAAATTGGCTTCAAAATTTCAGATGTAAAGTACTAAATTGGAGGAGAGGTTAGCTGGAGAAAGAGCTTTTCCAAAGGAGCCTTTTTGGGCAGCCCTTCAGATGGCATGAACTGTCATCTTT
The DNA here is from genome assembly GCA_013396995.1 of Dicaeum eximium. Taxonomy (NCBI): domain Eukaryota; kingdom Metazoa; phylum Chordata; class Aves; order Passeriformes; family Dicaeidae; genus Dicaeum; species Dicaeum eximium. The sequence goes on along the minus strand of VWZP01008455.1, from coordinate 3,058,842 downwards.
GGGGAGGAACTCACCTAGGGCTGTCTGATCAAAGTCCCATATTGTGCCATTTAGGACAAAACAGTACAAAGCTCCAGAAGTGGGAGGAAAGAATTAAAACAGGCAATGCAGTTTTCACCTCTGCCTCTTTCCCAGAAAGGCTGTTAGCTGACTGGAGGCACTGCTATTATTCCATCCCATTCCACACACAGGAGCAGTGCTCCAGTCTCCCTCTTTCTCTGCAGGCAGAGCTTTGGTACCAGCTTCAGCTGCCCTGTAGAGATATTGATCTTTTTCTTGGGCTAATTCAGCCTGTTTTCCATTTTTTATCCTTTTAAAGCCGTTTTCTGTCTCAGTCCAAGGGGCATTCCTGCTGCCACGGGCAGCACAGAGACCCTGCCCGGCAGGACACAATCGTCTCCTGGGGAATCTCTGCTGGCTTCCAATAGTCCTTAATTTATCTGGTAAAGGCCAAATTGTAAACAACCTCATACCCCCTCAGGCCTCACAAGTCCTTCTAATTATTAGCACCAGAAGGAAGCTAAGTTAGATTCCTCCACTGAGCTGGGGGATTATTGCCACTTCCAGGCCTCTCCCTGATGTTTTAACAGCAGCGTGTTTGGGTCTGTGCTGGTAACCAACAATAAATCCTAGTTCTGTGCTGGATGCTCTTAATTCATTTGGTCTGTGGGCACTACAGACTTATTTTGATGCCTTGTGGAACTTTGTCCTGAACCAGGGTTTTGTGATTTACCACTTTCAGCTGAGGGAATACAAAGGATGCAAAGAAAGTACATGAAGAAACTCTGCGGTTTTTTGTGTCCTCCTGCTTCTCTTGTTCATTCCTCACAGGTAAAGAGTTCTCTTTCTTCCCAGCCTCTTTTTATCTCAGAAGCTGTAATATTCATAACTGAGAAAAAAAGGGAAAAAAAGTAAATGTAAAGAGGTAAATCTCCAAAGTCTGGAGACCACAGAGCTGTGAATAAGCCAGAGCCACGTGAAGGTAATTGCAGGGGGATAAAGGACGTCTGTGTTGTAGGATGTCTTCGTTGTAGGATGTGGTTATCAGATACACACTTGCTGTATTTTATGACATTTCAAGAGTGAGTTTTGTCAATCAGCTGGAGCTGCAGGGTCTGTATAAACCAGCTGTGTGTATTTAAGGAATTCAGGTATCTGGACCCACAGATCTGCATTTTTTTTCCCAAAATGAAAGGCAAAAGGTGCATTTCCCCTTGTACCTGCAGCCAGGTCTTTTGTTTGCTTTTGTGCCCCCAAAGCTGCCATGTACTTTTAAAATCAGCATTGAATTTGCATACCAGATGGAATTCCAGAGTTTAAAATGTGACTGTGGCAAATCAGAGGGTCCTGAGGAACAGCATGGCTCAGAAAGGAAAGTCTTATCCTGGTCTGTGCAAAATATTCACTCCCCATCCAGTATTTGCACAAACTTCACCCTCTTCCCATTCTGTCCTTCTCAGCAGCCCAGGAGAGTTCCTTCTCCTTTCTGCCCTTTTTCTCACTCATGCTTCCCCTCCTTCCCTTGGATCCACTTAGGATTTCTTCCAAAATAACTTTTTTTGGAGGGGAGTCACTTTCCCAGTGGGTTTCACGTCGGTAGATTGCTTTGATCCGGAGCTGGTTTCCTCAGCCACCCCTGATCCCGTTTGGCACCACTGGAAAGGGCTGTCTGCAGCTCTTAAATTCCTTAAATACACACTGCAGCCCCTCTGCTGCTGCTGGCAGTGCCCCCAGCCAGTGTCCCTGTGCCAGCCCTGGCCCTGCCAGCTCCACCCGGCAGCAATCTGCTGCTGGCTGCAGCACTGGGGGCATTCCAAGCTGCTGCAGGCAAAAACATCCCCACATTTGGAGGCTCCTGTGCTCAGGGGATGAAGGGAGCAGCCCTGGCAGGGAGGATGAGCATCACCGTGGGGAAGGAACCACCAGAGCTAGACGTTGGTACTGGGCAGGGAGTTTGCTCCTGATCTATGGGATGTCTCTCCTGCCTCCCTGGTGTCCTGTTCAGGGCTCAGAGGCAGATTTGGAAGCTGGTTAAGCATCTTTTTTTCACAGAACTGGGCTGTCTGGGCAGCATTTGCCTTCTTTGCCAGAGTTTGCTGTGGTCTGGAGTGTTTCTTGGCACCAGCACAGAGGGTCAGGGCACTGCCAGCTGTCTCCATCTCTTGTCTTTTAAGTGGCATTTCAGTATTTAATTACTTTCTTTATGATCCTTCTTAGATCAGCTGTTTGCTGGAGGTCCTCAGAGCTACTGGAGGTGCTGGATGTTTCTGTAAACACCTCGGTCCAAGCACTCTCAAGGTCAGACTTGAGGCCAGCTTGCTGCTGACTCCTGCCTCTGCCAGAAGGGCTCAGACTGGAGAATATGAACATTTCATAGATGGAATTAAGCATGCACAAGTCACTCCTGTTCCCATCCTTACCGTTCCCTTCAGGAGATGTGTTTGTCTGGAGCTGCTGGAAATCAAGCATTCCCCAGTATGTAACTTATTTCAGTGCTGTTCCAAAGGCTGCTGGAATGCAAGAGACTTCCAGAGTGTTTTAATAAATATAAAAATTTAAAACAAGTGTAGACGTGCTGGTTCCTGCCAATTCTCCTTCCTTTCCCATTCCGGGTGTGTGTTGCATTACTTTTTTTCTTAAAGCACCAGCTGAGGAAAGAGCAAGGCAGGCTGTAACCGTGTGGGAGAAAAACCCATCCCTGCCCTGCTCCTCCTTTCCCTCCAACCTCTCTGAACAGCTCATCCCGCGCCTCTCTGTCCCCCCTTCAACCAACCAACCACGTTTTCCCGCAGGGAGCATCTTTGGGGTTGGAAAGCCGAGATTTTCATACGGAGCGTGGTTGTTTCTGTGATCAGGCAGGACCACAATGACCGAGGCAATCCCTGGTCAGCAGGGGAGGGGCGGGCAGGCTGTGCCCAGCGGGGACGGGGCCACGGGCAGCTCCTCCTTGTGCCCCGCACTGCTCCATCCCCTCCCGACCCCGCTGGCACCGCTCCCGGGGGCTGCCGAGCGTCCCCGGCCGAGGCTGCGGGGAGCGGGATGAGGGATGCGGGATGGGGGATGAGTGATGCGGTATGCGGGATGAGGGGTGAGGGATGCGGGACACTCAGCTGCGCTCCCGCTGCTGTCGCCGCGGTGGCCGCGTCCCGGTGGCCGCTCCAAGGACGCGTGTCGCCCGGAGTGACCGGGAACAGCCCGTCCCGCACCTTCCCTGCCGCACATCAGCTGCTCCTCATTCCCTCTCCGCTTCCCTCCCGCCACGGGGCTCAGCGCTCCGCCGGGCGCTCTGAAATTGCTGTGAAATCAGGGCAGCGCTAATTAGTGCAATTAGTCCTTTGCTCTTTCCCTGATGGAAAATGAAGGCAGCGGTCGGCCCAGCGAAGCCAGGCGTAGCTTTGCCCGGGGCTGTGAGGGTGCGCGCAGCGGGGACGTGCTGGCACCTCCCTGTGCCTGCCGAGCTGACCTGGGGTTAATTGAGAGCAGCTCTCTTAACCCATTTTGGAAAGACAAATTTGTTGCCCGCGTCCCTCCCGGCTGTGGGATTATGGCTTTCTCGCCCTGCTGGTGTCCCGCCAGCTCCGGGCAATCTGTGGGCTCTCTCGCCTGGAAACGGGATGAGGCAGCGGGAACATCCCCAAGCCAGAAATTAATCCGGCTCCACGCGACCAGAAACTTATGCTCTGTAGCTGCAGAGATGAGCTTCCCCCCACCATTCCAGAGCTAATCCTGCCCAGAGCTGCTTCAGCACAGTCTCGCCTCCCCGGTATCTACAGGCACGGAAACTCAGCCATTTTGACATTTCTGGCTGCGAATCCTGCCCTTAGCAAACACACTTGATGCTGATACAAGGTCTCTTGGCTGCCTGTGCTCGTACCCATCTGTCACGGTGGCACCGTGCCCGTGAGCAAGATGCTCTGCTATATTTGCTGCAGCATAGGTGCCAAGCAGACCAGATGTTTTCAGCAGGAAAGTGAAATGGGGAGGCAGGGTCCTTTTTAAAAACTCCTGGCTCTCTTGGCAGCTCTGTGGGGTGAAGTGTATGATGGTCCCTTGTCCCCGCCACCCCCGGCCACACACCCCGGGTCTTTGAGGGTGTTGGCTGAGCCAGCCCCACGCCTGCTGCCTGCGGAGGGACAGTCACAACCTGCCTGAGGTGGCTGGAGGCAGAAGGTCGCATTTCTGGCCCACGGGGACAGCCGGGAGGGCCGGTGTGGGTGGCGGTGCCAGCACAGGTGCAGGCAGCGGCGGGGGGCTCTGCCAGCGCCGAGGAGAGCTCCCAGCTGGGATTTGCATTTCGGCACCTCTCCGCAGGCTGTGAGTCAGCACTTGCTCAGCCCTCAGACGAGTCCCAGGAGAGACGGTAAATAAGATGTTATTTTCCTCTCCGGCTGAGCAGTAATTTTCTGCCAGCCCACACGAACGGGGAATTGCAGCGCCAAATCGCAGCCCCTCATCCCCTCGGCAGCGCTGCTCAGCCCCGGGAGAGCGCGGCAGGGCAGGGCCAGAGAGAGGGTACAAACCCCGAGCAGCGAGAGGAGGATGCTCTGTTTGCATCTGGAGTCTCCTCTAGCAGATGGGCTGCACCCAGCTGTGCCTTTTGGGGCAAAACGCAGCCCAGGCTTGTGCCCCATAGCCTCGAGAGCAGCCTTCCCAAAGCTGGGGGAGAAAGGAAGGGAGTGTCTGGCTCCTGGCTGCTCTGAGGAACTCGAAGTTTTTCAAGCAAGGATAAAAAAAAAGCATCAGTAGCAGTTGTGAGTGTGTCAGGAAACAACTCGTTGGTATCTGTTCTCACGAGTGAGAAAAAAAATCAGCCCGATAGGATTGCAGCCCGCTTAAATCCGGGAATAAAGGATGTTTGAAGTTTGTCTCTATTAACAAAACTCCTGGAGTTTTTTTCTTGATATTGTTGTCAGGGAAATGTTGAGGTTGGAGATATCCGCCCCGTGCGTATTCTGGCTCCTCTGTCAGATGGGAGAGCTGGAAGAAATGTGTGTGGGAGCTTTTTCCTGGTGCTGAGACCATTGAATGAGACAAATTCCAGGTAAACTGAGGAGTGGCCACCTATAGCGATGCCCTTGGCCGAAGAAGGAATGTCATTCATCAGGGTTACTTACTGACAAAAGAGAAATACTGCAACACGAATTAAAAACACAAAGCAAGGAAAATGTTGATTAATTCTTGTGAAGATCTGCTGGTTCTGTGTTTATTGCTCTGATTGACTTAAAAACTGAGCTGCATCTGTGTTATTCTAATTAGGCAGCTCAGTGCTTCTGCAGCGTGGTAGAGAGCATCTTGTCATGCAGTCGAACTCTGGAAAATAGTTTGAAGGCTCTTGAGACCAAAACCTGTATTTTTATTGCTTTTGGCTGCTGATGTTTGTGGAAGTTGGAGCAATGACCTGATAATTTGCCAATCACCATGAAACATGCGCTGTTAAACTTCTCTCCCGGGTGTCCCATGTGAAATCTCAGCTGCTTTAGATGCTTTGTGAAATACAACTGAGCTTTTTTAATTTACGGGGAGTTGTGATAGACCTGGGAAGTTGATGCTGCTGGCTTTCAAACAGATGAAACTGGTTTTTTTAGTGCAGAAAAATTGAACTTCTTGCACTTTGTATTAGCTGGTGCTAATGAGGACTAAGCCAATTTGCTGAGCCAACTCCAGAGCTTGCAGCATTTGTTTGTTTTAAAGTAGTGCTGGCCAGAAAACAAAGATCCTCTAATACTACTGTAGTGAGGCCATGGGTTTCCGTACCTTTAATTACAAAACCTTGGAAAACTTTTTCTACTGGAATTAAAAACTGATGAGAGACAGAAATGAATCTTCTGTGGACAACAAACACCTATGGAAGAGCCACCGCCTGCTACCGCTGCTGGAGGTCCTCATCAGCAATCCTGTTCATCAAAGCTGATGTGGCTCCCTCAAAATAAGATGGTTTCAGTAGATCAGAGCACTTTTTCCCCATCCCCTTTCCAATCCAGCACCCAGGAGGATTCAGAGAGATTTCTGACCTGCCCGAAGCAGAGAAGGACAAGTCCTTGTGAAGCCTGGTGCAGGGAGGCTGGAGCAAGGTTAAAGGCAAGAAAAAGACTCCTCCTGGCAAATTTGCTTTTAGCTTCAAGGTGTATTTAATGAGATTAAAGTTCCCTGGTGCTCTCTCTTGCTCTCTTCCAATCCTATTTCATTTCCAGCTGAGCTCCCTTCCCAAGGCACCGACCCCACCGGAGTCACTGGGGATTCTGTGGGAGCCCTGCTGGGCTGGGGAGGTGGCTGTGCCTCTGCAACACCCACAGGGGACAGGGTGGGACCCCAGGGTGCATGAAGATCACCTGGTGTGGTGGATCCTCCTTCTCCCAGCAGGACCCCGTGGTGTCCCAGGGACACAGAAGATCCCAGGAGTGGAGCAGGGCTTCAGGCACGGCCAGAGCCCCAGGATGAGGCATGGAAGCACTTCAGCACTCAGGACCTGCCCTCTTGCCCACGGCTAGTTTTGTGTGAGTCAGTAATTTGGAACACAGGAATAATTTGTTACTTTTCTTCTCCCCACCACTTGGTCAGTCCAGGGGCAGAGGAGAAACGAGAAGTTGGAGAGGATTTGCTTTATCTGGCAAATGAAAGTGAGGGGGCAATGAATATCAGTTGGACCCCCATCCCTTCTGCCAGGGTGCTCCTGGGCTCTTCCCAGCCCTTCTGCCAAGGGCTGCTCTTGGATGAGACTTTCAAATCTGCTCTTCCCCACCCCAGCCGGAGCCCTTACGGAAAGCTGGGAGCTGTGCAGCCCCCAGTGCCGTGAGGGCCTGGCTCAGGACCGAGCCCCTGGCATGGTGAATCCTTGGGAGAGGCTGGAGAAACCCAAACACAGCAGCAGCAGCAGCACTGCCAGGTGCCCTGCCCAGCCCTGGCTGCCCCCCGGGCACAGCCGGGACTGTGGGATCTCTGGCACTGGGATGTGCCACCACTCATCCACACCTGAGGGCACCTGGGAGGGGCAGATGCTGTCCTGGGGAGTTGCAGATGCTCTCCTGGGGCATCCCCCTTCCCAGGGATGCTCTCCCTGTGTCCCATTTGCCCCTGGCACTGCTGAAGGAGAACCCATAATTGAGGGGTATTTTTAACATCACCTTGGTAAAATGTAAAGGCTCCAAGTCTGTTGGCAGACAGAGAGCTATTCTTCTCATTCTGATGAAGAAACTATTTCCTTGTACATCTGGTTCATATTTTTCTTTAGGTTTCTGCCAGAAACAATTCTGAAAACAAAACGCAGAGCCGAGCGGAGTGAATGTATACATTCCTGAAAGATTCCTTCACCGCTCCTCTCCGACCCAAACCTACCAGTCCTCTTCACAAACCTTCGCCTTTTTTTTTTCCTTTCCATTTTTCATTTCTTTTTAATTAGTTTTCTTTTCAAAATGTGGAAACATATGGCCTGATTAGCTCTGGAACACTGCTGCCTGCATCATATATAATGATCTACATTTAGAAAATAATTACAGCAAATAGGACGAGAAAATACTCCATCACAGAAATTTTTTAAATTTTTTTTTTTCTTTTTCTAATTGTTTAAGCCTATTATCTCGCCAGTCAGATTTGTCTGGAAAGCCTTATTAATGACTGTGTGACACGAGCCTCACGCTGGGGCCTTGTGGCTCAGAGATGTGTTTTTCTTCAAAACCCAGGTTTCGGGCTAGAAAAGGGGAAGCAGCAGCCAGTGGAGTTTGGGGCCACGCTGGGCTGCACACATCCTGCTCTCGTCCACTGCCACAAAGCAAATGTGGGCAACTGGCTAGGGGGGCTTTGCTGCTGCAAACCTGGATGGGCTGGGCTGTGAAAAAAGATTTTAAAAAGGGGAAAAAAACCTAAAGGGAGAGTGATATCCCTGATGCAGCCCACCTAAGCGCCGGTAATTGAGAGGGAGGGNGAGGTGCCTGTGCCCCCTGTGACATGGATGGCACCCGGTGTTGTCACAGCACCACGCTCCGAGCCGCTGAGAGCCGCCGGCTTTGCCTAATTGGGAGCAGAGGAGGAAATGTGCAGCCCCAAATTATTTGTGTTCCTGGTGGGAGGAGTGCAGTCGCCGTGTGAAAGTCTCCACTCCCTCACCGAGGGATCCCAGCGATGCTGGGCTGCAGGACCACGCGTTTTACAGGTGATGCCATGGAAATGTTTGAAAACCTTTTATTGAGGCAGGTTTGTGTTGCGAGGAAGAAAGCAGCCTTGGGAGTAGGAACCCCCTTTACCTCTTCCATAAATATCTCCAGGTTTTCCTTGCTGGCTTAGTGAGGCTGCAGTTCCAGGTTAGGATAGCAGAGGTGAATGGCTGGGACACGACCTGCAAACCACTCGGGAAGTCTTGCCTTGCTCTTAAGCCCCTGTATAAATGTTTATTTAAGAGCCTGTGGAAGCACAGGGATTGCTTGCAGAGAAATGGGCTGGCCCTGGAGCTGGGGACACCTTTGCTCGGGGCTGTGTGATGTGCCCTGTGGGACAGGAGGGCTGTGGTTGCTAGCAGGGCTGTGAAGCAGAACCTGCTCCTTCCCTGCACAGAGCTGCCTGCTTCCACTCCAGTCACTGCACGCTTGGAAACGCTCCTGCTAAAAGACCAAAATGACTGATTACAAAAATTGGAAAGGATTAAAATCTCTAAAACAATGCAAAGGGAAGAAAATAGATGAACTAGCGAGGGAATGGGCTTATCGCTTCTTGAGCAAACAAACAAGTGAAAGCTAATTTTCTGAGCCAGCAAATGAATGATTAATGAACCAAGGCACGATTAACCCTTCATCAGGAGCTCACCTCCTCGCGTGACTGCTCTGCAGGGCTATCGCTCTGCTCACTCTGGAATAAAGACACAGTTTGATGGTCATAAATCTGCAGCTCAGGTTGTATTTCAAAGGGCTCTGGCGTAGCAGGTATATCTGGGGAAGGAAGAAAATATGGTTTAAAGATGTTCCAGATGTACAGTGGGATGTGATGTTGTTTCAACAGCCAACCATTTTTGTGTCTTTCTCAGCACAGTAATAAACAAGCCCCCTTGACAAAGGCACAACATATTTTGAAATATGAACTTGTCTTTTCACCGCATTTTGTTAAATGATTAATTTGCCTTATATTAACTTAAAATGAGCTCATTAAAGGATTTCTTTTTTTCTTTGAAAGCACTGCTCATTATATTATCATTTTAAGTAATTAAATCAGAATAAATGGCTCTGTGAAGCTATTTTAATGTAACATCTAATTATATCTGACCTAGACACTGAACTATAATCATTAACTACATGAACTGTGTAATGTTCTGCAGACTCTTTAATAATTTATATGGGCTGGATTCAGCTGCGTGGAGTTGTAAGCTGAAGTGGTTGGATGCTGTGCACCTGTATGGTGTGGCACAGCTGATGGGAGTTTGCTTCTCACGCGGTTTCCAGCCTTGTCTTGGCTCTGGGAGGTTTTCCCTGTGAAGTTGTGCCGGCCACAGACTTGGTTGGACCTGGCTGGGGTTGCTTCTCCCTTATTGTGCAGAGATCAAGCATCTGTGTCTTGGGCACACGTGTGGTGTGATGTTTTCCTCTGTAGGATGCTCTAGTTGAGGTAACATATTTATACAAAATATTTAAACTGCATTAGATTGTGATTTAGATGTTTTCACATGAGGGGCCAGCCTCACTTACAAGAAGTTTTGGGTTTGCTGTGTTGTGTTCTTGCTGTGTCTCCTACAGAGGCTTAGTCTGTCCTTCCATTTCAAGCAAATTTTTCTGATCTGTTTGCATACAGCTTCCAGACTCATATTCCCTGAAAGACTCATTCAAGTTAGGCTTATTCCTGGAAATAAGTTTGTTTGGGGAAGGAAAAATTGCCTTGTGGGAGTTTTAACCTTTCTCTCCTGGAAGGAAAAAGAGAAGGGCGGGTGCTGCCATGGCAGGAGCTGCTCCATCCATCTTCCCTGCCCCGCCATGGGCTGGGTGCCTTGTGGCAAGGAGCAGATGTACCATGGTGTAGCACATCCAAAAATTGCTGGTGCCACCTATTGGTGGAAAAACAGCAGATTAAAACGTGATTAATGTGAATTATTGTGCCCTCTGTTTATCTCTCCCCAGCTGAGCGTGGGTCGGGCCAGTTCTGCTGTGAGTTTTAGTGCTGGTAAAACCGCCGGCAAACGCTGCTGGCATTCCTCCTGTGCCGTGGGTGTGGTTTGCACACAGGAGCCTTTGCTGAGGGCAGGAGCTGCCAGGGGACACAGCAGCCCCAGGGGTGCCTGTGGGGAGAGGGCAGCAGGCAGCTCTGCAGTGGGGGGCGCACAAAAGCCAGGCTGGTGTCAGTGGTGCCACTGGATGTGACAATAAAGCCACCGGGCTTGGAGGAATTTTGGGTGTTCCTCCAGCTGCTGGCCACGGTTGGGATGCAGGGGGAAAGGTGCTGTGTGTGTCCTATGTGGGTGATGATGCAGAGCTGCCTCAGGCCCACAGGCAGGGCACAGAGAGGGATAATCTCTCCAGCCACTGGAGATCTGGGTACGATGCAAAGGCTTTGCTGCTCTGTGGATTTTTCCAGCCTCGGGCTTTTCCAGCCTTGCAAAGGAGGGGAGGCAAAGCTGAATCCTTGCCTAGGGCCCTGCTTCCTCCTGCCTTGTTGCAGGGGACCTTTAGCCAAGTCCTGATAGCCACAAAAAGCCCTGCTGGCCTCCTGCCTGGTACGTTTGAGCAGTTTTATAGCTGTCATATAGAACAGCCCTATATTAGCATCAGGTTTAGTACTCCCAGGAAACATCCAGCCACAGCACTGACATCATGGACTAAAGGCTCCAAAGGTTCACTTGCTTAAGTGGCTATTTGTAATAGAGTCTTTTAATAAAATCTCATTAAAGGAGAGCTCCTGCCCAAGCCTGGTTCCTGAGATTGCTGGAACACGGCACCAAGACCAGCCTTGAGCTGCTGCAAGAGGCAGGGGAGAGTAAAAGGGGCCCTGCAAGGCTCTAGTGAGGGCTGGAGAGAAGTGCCTGGTGCTCACCCATGCTGCCTCTGTCTGGATCCAGAGGAGTTAAAGAGCCTTGTAGACTGCAGAGCAAAGGATGAGCAGTGCAGAGGGAAAGAGAGAGACTTACTCCTAACTTTTGCATGGGGACCACCCTGGCTGGGAAGGACTGGTGGGAGATAAGAAGGGCTCAGACTCATCTTCACCCCACCACAAGCTCAGAAATGCTGATTATCTCAGCCCCTAAGCAATGGGCAGAGGATCCAGGCTGCTCCTGAGTGAAGACATTGTAAGGTTCATGCTCCCAGGACTGACTTTATGTTTCCTGTCGCAGTTTGGCTGAACCTTTTTTACTGTGTGCTTGAAGAATAATCTGAATTCCAGGGAAGAGTTTTCTAAACACTTGTCTTCTCTGTAATTTTACTGTCATGTCATAGAGAGGAGCTGCTTGAAAGACTTCAGGAAAGAAATTATTCCCTACTTCAATCCTAGGGGGTTTTTTGTTGTTTTTATTTTTTTTTAAATACCTAAAAAAATTACCCTTTGATGTGAAAATTATATGCACTTAGAGATATGCTAATATGAAAATGATTGGAGAAATGTTGAACAGGGAGAACAGCTCATTTCCGGGCTCTTTCCTTCACCACCTGCACCCCTGACAGCCTCAGTCCCACCCTTCCACATGCACATCTCTCTCTAAAGCTATTCTAAAAGCTGCTCTTATTTTATGTGTGTTCATAAGCAGATCCTTGTTTCAACTGGGGGGATTCTTCAAGTTCTTTTTCAAGTGAAGGACTTTATATGGATTTGTCAGAAGGATGGTGGTAAAATTCCAGCTCAGGAGGTGCTGAAGGACCAGCAGTGCTTTCCCAGTGTGGATATGGGCTGTGCACTGATCCCAAATCCATCACCAATGGCAGAGCTAAAGCTTCTCAGCAGATCCCCCTGATCCTTAGTGCCAGGAGTGGTCCCCAGCCTCCCTTCCTTAGGCATGGATTAAAAACCTGCTGCTGAATGGATGAAAACTGCCTGTGCTGGCCCCTGGTTTGGAGGGGACACAGCATGCTCTGGTGTCTGCTTACTTTCAGAGATGTCTTGCCTGTGCTTCTTTACATATGGGAAATGAGATAAGCCAGGGGAAAAAAGGATGATTGTAGAGTGGCAGCCAGGATTGCATCTTCTTGTTTTCTTCCCTTTCTGTCTTCAAAAGCAGAATTTAGAGTCGACAAAGGCAGAGCTGGTATGATGGCAGCTGAGGGTGGGTTTGTTGCTAGCAGGTGCCCTGCTGCATGCCTGGTGTGCTGCTGCAGATAGGAAAAGCTCTTTGAGAGAGCCTGGAAGGCAGGAGATGTGTCCTGCCTGTGAAGTGGGATGGTGCCCACCAAGGGCTAAGTTCAGTGTGACTCTGCTGCAGTGTCCTGCTCCCTCAGTGTGCCAGCTCCTGGTGGCATCTCTGGCTGATGTCAGGGCAGCAGCTCCTCGGGCTGTGGGTGGTGCTCAGTGCATTCACACAGAAATTGGAGCAACTGCAGCTCATCCTTCAGAGCCCAGCACGGTGTTACAGTGAGAACTTCCACTGAGGGCTCTGCCTCTGCTGGCAGCCTGAAAGGGGCAGGGGAGGCACCTTTGGCTGATTAGCTCTGATTCCCCAGCTGGGGAATAGCCTGACTCACTTTATTAGTGCTTTTCCAGGTGGAATTCCTGGTGGATGATGTGCCTGTGAGATGTTAGCACAAGGCAGAGGCTGCTGCTGCAGTCTCAGCTCGTGTTGTCATCGCTCCTGTGCTCTCCTGGTGTGTCCCTTTCCTGGCTCACCCTGCAGGGAGCCCCCCTGCATCCCTGTGCCTGCCCTTCCTCTTTGTGGAGGGTGATCAGCACATGCCAGTTTCCTGGAAATCCATGTCCTTGTGTTGTCTTTCCCCTGCTGTTGGAATTTTCTTGTGTCTTCCTTTTCCTGCTTGTTTTTTTTTCATATGAACATCTGTTGAACCACAGGTAGTCATGTCAGGGAAAAAAAACTCACCCTCTTCAAAAGAACCCTGACATATTGAATTTCCAGCTGTTTTACAGTGCTGCTCCAAATCAACTGGTTGCATTAATTAATTAAAAGAACTTTGATTTCAAGGGTCCCCAGAGTTTATACCCAAAATCCATGAAGCATGCAAATCCTATGTAGTAAATGTTGCCTTTACTCGTGTATTATTTGGTTCCATATTTTTTCTAATTGAGAGAGGTATTAAAAATATCTATGAAATGTAAAATATACATTATAAGAAGTGGCACCTTTAGTAGCAAAGGAACTCTGAATACAGGAGTGCACAGGCACCCACCACATCTGTTCCAAGGAAAGCAGCTGAGTGCTCTGGGGCTGGTGACCACTGCTCAGAGTTACATTACACACTCATCCAAGTGCAGCAAAAGCTGAAATCTGCTATTTTGGGGTAGAGGCACTCTTCATGCCTGGTTTCCTTTGGCAACTTGCTCCAGCTCGTTTTTGTTTCTGGCAGGAGCACAGTGGGCTCTCTGTTTGCTCAGGCCCTGGTCCTGCAGACAGTTCAGCTCCCCAGCCTCCAGCTTGGGCTTTGCTTTGCATCAGCCTTAAACAAATCAGTTCATGGAAAACTTGCATCTGGATTTGAGGGCTTGGCTATAGGAAAAAAAATTTCTGCTTTCAGTCCTGAATTCAAATCACAGCGAGACACAGGGGCAGATTTTTAATCTTGAAAATGGGCAGAGGAACAGGTGAAATTTCCCTGCCAAAAAGGCCAACTTTGGATGGGCTGGGCCTGTTTGGGGGGTAAATAACATCCCAATTATATATATAATTTTATATTTTTATATATTTATTAAAATATTTTTATGTTTTTAATATATATACTGTTATATATATATACACACCAGGCATTGCAGAAACAAGCCCTATTTATGAAACCTTATATTGAATAAATCAGTTGTAACAAGCTCTGACTTTCCCATAAATGTGCCAAACTATGAAGTAACTTGCATAGGGCTGCACAAGTGCTTTTGGAAGGTTACTGTTACCTGTCACGTGGAAGCAGTTTTGATCCTAGGATCTCAGGTTTCATCTGGGAATGGAGATATTCTGGCTCCAGAGAGGCTGTTAGAGGAAGGGTATTTTAAATGGCAAAGATGAGTGTGTTGTGAATGTGTTTAAAACTGCAGGTACTTGGAGCCCGGTACCTGTGCAGCAATGAATCACAATAAATAAATGCAAATGTCCAGAAGAACAAAAGGAACATTAAACAGATAACAAACGCTTCACTGGGAAACAGCACCGTTTCAGAGTCCATAAATAAAACCCCCTAATCTAATAAATGTTCTGGAGATAACTGGAAAAAATACGGAAATGGTCACTTGGTTGTAAGGGAGCATATTTCACTCCTGCCTAGCAAAAGGACGTGAGGCTGTGCAGTTGAGTTGATTCATGGGCTCTGTAATGTCCCGGTTATCCCCAGTCGCAGCAGGTTGCACCAGCAAGCACTCCCCTATGTCAATGTCGAGTTAATATTTTAAGGACAGCCGAGAACAACCAGATTGTCGTTTGCTGATGGGTTTTTTCCTTCCCCACACACCCCCCTTCCTTGTTTTTAGGAAATGGGCTGCTGATAAGGGAAGAAGAAAGGACTGCCTGGTGTGCTAAGCGCTGGGAAGATGCAACTTCCTTTGGACTGGCCAGGAAGAGAAGAGGGGAGGTGAGTCACGGTGGATGGACGGGCTGGACGTGTGCCAGGATGGAGCAAACAATGCAAGCTCCCAAGGGACTCCAGTTAAAATCCTGGGCCAGGCTGGTGTAAAAGCCCAGGTGGTTTCGCTGCGTGGTAAAGTTCTGACGTGTGCAGGAAAAAAACGGAGAACTCTCGGTTTAAGCACTCATTTTATTGCGGGAGCTCCTTCTCATCTTCCTGCTTGTAGCCAACACAATCTGCATCCCTGAATTTCACAAAACCCCAGGAATCCCTGGTGTGTGCTGGGACAGGTGGGAGCAGCCTGTTCCCCCTGCAGTGGTGCTCAAGGGTCGTGTGTTCTCTGCTGCCTTTGCCACTCCCCCTTTCCTCTCAAGTGACTTCAGCTGATGCTGGTGTCACCCTGGGCACGGTGCACATCTCCATCAGTGAGAAACACAGATGCTGCTCGTGGGCTTCCTCATCCCAAATCTGCCAGAAGCCCTGTGGGATGGCTGCTGCTGCTGAGGAAGGAGGTGTTGGGTGTTCTGTTTGGGTTCTTTTCATGCTGAGCTGAAGAAGGCTGAATTTGATGTGTGGTCTGTGCATCTCCACGAGGAAATGCTCTCAGTGATCTCTATCTCTTCTGGTTCTGGTGTTTATCCAGGGAAGGATGGTCCCTGGTGTCTCCTTAGGATGTGTTTAAGTTGTTTGAACAGCAGCATGCAGTGCAAAGCACCTGGTGCCAAATCTGCCATCACTGAGCTGTAAGGGCTGTCCCTTCTGCTGCCAGCTTTGTGTTCTTTCCCAGGCACAACTCACCTGAGAATGCATTTGACTGAGTTATTAGAGGGGGAAAAATCAGCAGAAAGGGGTGTGTGGTGTGTGCCAGGAGCAAGGGCACGCTGTGTACCTACAGGTGTGTCCCTCCCTCTGAGGACAGAGCCCTTTGGGGAGGTGGCAGACAAGGGGCTGGCCTGGCAGCTGGGCCGTGTCTGCTGCTGAGATCCAAAGCTGTGTGTGTAAGCTCACGCTGTGCTCTCGAGTTAGCTGTGTCTGAGCTGAAGGGACTCCTCAGAAGTCTGTATTAAGCACATTAAAAGCTGAAACAGGCTGCTTGGGCAGGTGCTTTGATAGATTTTCTGACTGTGCATAGCGTAACGTTACAGCAGGGAAAAAACTCCCAGCCTTGGCTGATTCTCCCCCTTTGCCCTGAGTCTGTTTTTTGCTGTGAGTGATGGGGATGGCCAGACAAGCTTGTGCAGACACTGACCTGCAGTGTTCTGTGTGGATGCAAAAACTTCCATTAACCCCTCTGGATCACCTGCATCAACAGAAGATCCCTGGCTCCTGCTGTCCCTGGGCAGCTTGGAGGAAGAGTATGGTTGGGTAATAAATTGCAATTATAGATCCCTTTATTCATCGCAGTCAGTTAATGTCGATTATCGTATTTGTAGGTATTTAGAATTTATTTTGGTAGAAGTGAGACAGAATCCATACAGCTTGCATGTCTCCAAGTAATGGTCCCAGAGCATGATGGTGTGTACCTGTGCAGATGCAATTTAACAGTATTTTAGAATGCTAATGGTGACTTAGATGGAGTTTTAAAAATGTTTGGGGGAATAAAGTCTTTTTTTTCCTTAAAGAACTCAAAGACCAACAAAACTATGTGGTTCCAGAGCAGCAATGCTTTTCCAGGGTTGTTTGTCACAGTTCAAGCACCGGTGGGGGTGGGGAGGAGTTTGGGATCTGGGCACCTGGAAAAGGCATCGGCACAGAGACAGCTGGGAAAAGTGAGAAATTGTGAGGTGTTGGTTTTGGCAGGGCTGCCCTGTGCTCTGGGGGGCTTTTCAGAGCCTGTATTCCCATTTTCTTTCGGGAGGCCTTCGCTGGGTGAACACCTTAGACCCAGAAACACAAACACCGTTCTGTGTGCAGCCCGTTGTCAGGGCTACAGAGACTAGCAGATGTGCATGTGCGAAAAATGCTCAGTAAACAACCAGAGATTTTAGGCGGGGCATTTTAGGAGCATCACATCCTGTTACCACACACTTGTCCCTTTCTGCTGCTGTAGTCGTGCGGGTTCCACCCTGTCAGTGATCGCTGGCTGGAGCGGGGATGTTTTATGGGTGACCAGGCAGCTCCATCCGTGGGAAGTTCACATCAATCCGTGCCCATGTAGCCCCAGAACCCCTCCAGGTGTGTGATGTGGGGTACACCACCTGCTTTATCTTCTGCCTCTTGTCAAAAGGTGCTTTCCCCCCTCTCACACCATCCTCAATCCCGTGTTCAGCTCTTGGCTTTCTCAGCCTTTCAGCGTCCGAGTGACAACATCTGGTCTAGCACCGAAAGGGGAATAGCACTCGTAGGAGATCGTCGGGAAAAAGATGAAACTCTGGGTTAGAGTCGGAGCCTGCAGTTAATTTCCTGCTTTCAAATGCTGTTTTCTGAGTAGGTGATAATCGGCGGGCCTTTCTCGATTAATTAAAGGTCTTTACGAAGCAAATGATGTGGAGAATATGCAGCCTGGGAGAGCAGAGGGTAGGAGAGGCTGTTGGTGTCCGTGTGATTTTCACCTGGTCTGCCTTGGTGGGAGGAAAGGGGGAAGGAAAGTTCATTCCTGGGCAACAGCCTGGGCCTTTCCCCAGCTGGTTTTGGGGCAGGAAGAGGGATTTGTAATTGGAAAGTGGGTGAGACACTGCATCACTGGTTAACTGGGAAAGATTGAGCCTCTGGTGGAGAAGCAAACCACAGTCCTGCCGCTGCTGCCAGTGGGAGGCAAGGTTGTGCCACCATCAAATATTAACCTGTGACCTCCAGGTGATGCTTCAGAAACCTACACCGATGCTGTTCATGTTTCTTTATAATCCGTGGGAGCTTTGCCACTGAATTCTATAAGAAAGAGACGATATTCCAAGATTGCTGATTTAAAGATTTTCATCAGTAGTCCTGCAAAATGAAAAAAAAAAAAATTGAAAATCAAAGCTTAACTGTTGCAAGAATCAAATTTGGATTTAAGGAGTTTTGGTGGTTTGGTGGTTTTGGTTCTGTGTGTAAGAAAAATTAACTCAGATGAATTCTGAGCTTGTTCTCCATCCTGCCTTTTACCATCTCTGCAGTCTTTCTCCAGAGAGACTCAGCCCCTTGAATTGAGGGTCTTCATGCGTGTAATTTTAGTTCTTTAAATTTCCAACTTCCCTGCTAACTTTTTTTTTTTTTTGACTTGTTAGTCTTAAAAAGGTCTTTTCCAACCTAAATGATTCTATGATTCTGTGTGGTAAATGGTGGAAGTCGGGAGGTTTATTTGAGAAGGGGGCCTACCTGCAAGGCAACTTTTGTAAGAGGAAAACTTTATTTCCCAGGATGGGATCACATTATCCACCTTCAATCTTTTATCCACATTTGGGACCTGGGTGAACATGGCAGCACTGGTAATTAGTGTGCAGTGGCCAAGGAGGGTTGTTTGACACTCAGGCTTGGCATTAAGGCTGCAGGAAGTGTGCCTGGACTCTCAGCATGACTGTGATCAGATCCATATGAGGACAGCGATATCAAATTCCCCAGCTCCCCGCAAAAATGTTGTGATTAATCACGCTGAGAGTTGCAATTAGACCAAATAAAAGCAGCATGTTAAAGAAGCTAAGAAGGAGGTGATGTGAATGTTATTAACGAGCAGGAGGTTTTGGCTTTGTGGAGCTTGCTTGAAATGTGTCAAACAAATAGAACCGAGATAAATGTAAAATCAGCTGACTGCATATTACCCTCGAGGATTTGAAATGAGTGTTGGGGAGGGGAAGGAAGATCATAATTACCCAGAGGAAAAGGACTAAATCTGTGGAGTGGAATAGTTATTCATGTTAATTGTGTCATCATTGCACAGATGCCGAGGGCGATGCGTTGTGGGGTTCTGCTTGCACGCTGTACCAGGGGATGGTGAATGGGATGGGCATTCACAAACCCCTTAGAGGAGATGGGTCCATCAGACCCCTTCTAAATGTTCATCCCTGGTAGAGGAGAGGTGTACAGGGGTGTGGGAGTTGAGGAGGGGGAGTCTCAGCTGTTAGTAGAGCACCAAATTTGCAGAAAATAACCCAAACTTGGCTTGTCCTGCTTTCATCTGCTCTTCAGAAGCTTTTCCATCAGCAGAGTGATTATCATTGATTAAGATCTATTGTGGCTTAATTAAGCTATCATATGGCACCTTTTCTGCAACTTAGTTAAACTGACAGCAATGCTTAGTCTGGCTTTCTTTGCCTCTTCTTCCCTTGGTTATAAACCTTGTATTGGGTGGATTTTATGTTGGTTCTTTCCAGCATATTTTATGGCTCTACAGCTTTTCTTATCTGTTTTTGTGCTGTATGTTTGCAGAGATTTATGGGCTGAAGTAGTAGATGCAGAGCAGGAAAGGGGGAAACAGAGCTAAACCCATTAAAATCCTGGAATCCAAACATTGGAGGCATTAGGTCTCTTCAAGAAATGAGAGGAAAGCCTGAACTAGGACATGTATGTAAAATCCCTGTGCTCCAGCCTCTGGAAAGAGCAGGCTGGGATTGTCATCCATGTCCTGTGGTTCAGGCTGGGGAAATCAGAAAACTGGCAGCAGGGGACTGTGCAGGAGCTGGTCACTGTCACTGCAGTCACTGGCTCCAGGTGTGCTTGCAGAGCTGGGTTTGACAGGGGGCATTTAGGGGGTGTCACTGCTGGGGGGGAGCTGGTGATGAAAACTGAAGGGACCCCCAGCAGTCCCATCTGGTTAAAGTTGTCCCTGCCCATGACTGGGGTATTGAAACAAGGTGATCTTTAAGGGCCCTTCCAACCCAAACCATTCTGTGAGACTTTCTGTGAGCCCAGACCCATCCCCTTGTGTTGAGTTCACCAGGCTGAAGTTCTGTCTTGGACAAAAAGGTGAAGCTTTACCTGTCTGCACACTGCTGGCTGACAGAAGTAATGGCTTCTGGCTGGACACCCCAGAGGAACAAACCTGCTCTGGGCTTTGAGGACAAGCTCTGCTGCTGCCCTGCTGTGCCTCTGTCACTGCTCAGTGCTGGCCACTCCTCTCCTGCTTTGACATCCCCTTTGCCTCAGCCACATGAGTGGCTTCCTCCTGCTTCCTCGGCCTCAAGGTCAAGTCTGCTTCTCTTGGTCTAATGGGTTTTTTGTCATATTTATTAGGTGTTTACATGTGTCTGCCACTCTGCCTTTGAAACTGTCCTCTCCCCTACCTGAGCCTGGTTCATTCATCTGCACAGTTATTGGTTGGATTTGGGTATTATCTGAGATTGAATGCTGTAGGTGCTAATTTGGGCTTTTTTAACAGGGCTTTAAAAAGAAACTCAGATATTGCAGAACACTGAGGGAAGCAAGGGCTGAGTACATTGGCTCACGACCCCTTCCCAGCCAGGCTGAGCTGGCAAATATCTCTTAACTACAGAGAACAAGTCATGTGCACTGTTATCCTGCCATAAAAACAAAGGACTCTTCCTTCCAAGTGATAAAGCCTGGGGTTCTCAGTTTCTAGCTGAAGCAGACCAACAACTTTCAGCCTTTTTATTGCACTTCTTCAGAACTCTCGCAATTCTCACTGCTCAGCATTTCATTGTAGTGTTTGTATCCAGTGCTGCTGACCTGGGCCAGTGCTGCTCTTTGTGTCCCTGCACAGCCCACGAGGTGCTCTGGTGTTTGTCTTGCTGATGGCACCGACTTCACCCAGCTTGTCAAGTGTCTCCACATCTGCTTTCCAATGCCTCTTCCTTATGCTTGGGTGCAGCCACCTACCTGCCTAAATATCTCCCAAATGCCCATTTTAAGTAAAACAATGCTAATCTAGAGCAGATGCCTGAGTGCATCTTGGAGAAAATTGCTGGTGGCTGCGGCCCCATCATCACTCGGCTCGCAGGCGCGTTTCCCTCGCTCATGTGGTGACCACCTGGAGCTGGTGGTCACACACCGAGGGCTCCCACCTCCAAAATCCAGCCTCTGTCTTTGTTCTGCAGCTCGTGAGATTTTTCCCCATGATCCAGGGCCTCTCTCCATGTGTGTGGAGGCCACGCAGATCCATCTCCCACGTTTCTTTCTCTGCACAGCGCTGCAAACCTGGCTCCTTTCTGCCTAAGAAATGTGCTATGACAAGGTTCTGCCAGCCCTGCCTGCAGCAGCCCTTGCTGGCTGCTTTGCTGACTCTCACCTAAGCAGAGCTGATCTCCAGCTGACATTGGCTGACCCATCTCTCAACCCCTCAAGCCCAAAGAAGCTACAATTTCTTGTGTGGCCCTTAGCTTTAGACCTCTTCCTGAAGAGTTCAGCTTCTGGAATGGTCCTTCCTTGCCTGTGCAGCTCTGAGGATCGTTGGCACAAGGGAAATTTCAGCCAGTGTCAAGGAACAGATCTTGGGGAAAGTGGGAAGCCCCACAGTACCCAGTGCAACAGCATGGGAATGGCTTTGCAAAAGATGCAGGTGGGAGCCCAGGCCCTCCAAGGCCAGGAGCAGATGATGGATATTGAAAGCTGCTTTTTACAAAATGAGTTGGCTTTTATTTATTCTTGTAGCTGCTGTAAGTCAAGGGAAAGGCCTTGAGTTTTTAATCTATATATTGGTTTGCTCTGCTGCAGACCCATAAGGAGGGTGACAACTCACTCCCTGCTCTATCCTGATGGCTCTGCTGTCTCAGCAATGATTAGATTCTTCCTGAAGAAAGCAGAGGAAGTAGAAGAAGCTTTATGGGGAGAGGAGGCTTTATATGGAAACACCTCTTCCCACTCTCCTGTTAATATGCATCAAATTCAGGGGGAAAATTGGATGCAACAAAGATGCCTCAGAACTACAAGAGCCTATTTGGATGAGTCTTTCATGTCAGAGTTATGGTTTTTGTCTTGCATGAACATCTGTGATGCTTTTGAGTGTGATGTGTCTCTCCTGAAAATAGCAGAGTGTAGTGACATCTCAGGCGAGCTGATATCAAGAGATGTGGGTAGATTCTGTTTTATCAGATGTTTCCTTTGTAGACAGAAGTCTAAGAAAAGCCAGGCTTTGGCAATGGCAGCAGAGGTCTGAGCCTGTCCCAGCTCCATGTCCAGGACCTGGGGGGGCTTTAAACTATGAAGGGCAGCTAAGTGACCCAACTCTGTTCTTGGGAATCCAGTCCCTAATGTCCTGCCTGAAGCTCTGCTGGGAAAATTCTACATGCCCACAAAGTCAAAAGAAGGTCAAACCCCACCTGGAAGCAACATAACTTCCTTATTCCAAGTTCATAGGTGATAAATTTGGCGTCCTTGGCCAAATGTGGGATATTGAGGAACCCATCTTTACCCCAGCTGGACCAGAAACACTGGTGCTCTTGTTCTGGGCAGAACCTCACGTCATGCCCTCACTTGATGAACGCTAGGAAGTGTCAAATGAGACTTCAGTGCAGGGAAGAAAAACATGCAACTGTAAAATAATCAGAAGGACTTTTCACCCAGGAAAAGGCTCTGCTGCAGCTCTCTGTGGCTGGGTCTCCTCCCCAGCCCTGAGCTGCTGTGCTTCCTTAGCATCGCTCTCCAACCTCTCCTCTGTGCTCATTTGCAGCCCTGTTGGTTACATCCTTGCACACACGAACTCATGTGGCCAGAAATCCCCCAGCAGCCTTGATTTTCCTCTGACCCATCATATGGGAGAAATTTAAGATAGCTTAAGTGGGTTTTGTTTATTTATTCTGCACCTCGGCCATCAGAGACTGCCAGTGCCGTGGTGTGAATTACAGTAAAATAAATAAATGCACTAATTGCTGCTGCTTTATATTGGAAGCCATTCTTGCTTATGAAAACATCTCAAAAGGTGTAGAAAGGACACACATCCGGGCCAGACCAGGCAAATCAACTGTCCTAAAGAGCCATTAACACAGGCTGTTAAAAAAATCCCATGCTGAGCCCAGGTGAAGTTCCCACATTGGTCTCTGAGCTCGTAATGTTCTTATTAGAAACATGGGAGTGTTGGTGGGACAGTGTGAATAGAAGTGGAGGAAGGGCAACACAAGGTAGAAGTAACTCAAGTTTATGCCATGAAGGAATTCACACCCACTGGAGTTGTATGCATGGCTGTAACCACATTCTGCTGCAGCCCCTGAGCCAAAAAATTGACACAAAAAGAAAGGATGGGGTGTGGGGGGGGAGGTGAAATGCTAATCACCATCTTTCTTTTCCTATAAATGTGTTAATGGTTTAGTAAGTGTTTCCAAAAACGTCTGTGTGGGATTAAAATAGAAGCCGTGGCCAAGTTTAAAATGAGCTCTTGGATGGGGAGCAGACAGTGAGGGTAAATCCTGGTGATCCCATCCTGTCCAAGGCAGAGGGAAAAGTGCAAATGCACGTCCAGCACAGGAGGATGGAGAGGGTAAAGTGTGCTGGGAACTTTCTGTTGGCTCTTTGGGGAGCTTGGTCATCCCAGCAAGTGGGAACAGCTCTCCACAGAAGCAAAAAGTACCAGTACCAAAGCATGTGAGGGTTGCCATGGAAATCAGGAGTTATTACTGAGAAAGCAGGAAAATCATGAATGATCTGGAAAACCGTGGATTGCTGGAGCTTCCTGTCCTCTGCTCTGTAAAACCCCACCCCGGATTTCTGAATTCCTTTCTGGGAAGATGTTTGTCCCTGCTGCAGCTGCACAGCACAGGAGGTTGTACATGCATTTATGGGGGCACAGAACCCACATTCCCACTGCAGCTCTGGGCTCTGGCCCACTGATGGTGCAGAGGAGGAGGCAGGAGCTGTAACCAGGACATGGAAATTACCTGGAAAGCCTCAGCTATGGGTCACAGCAGGGTGTGACAAACCCCAGCAGCAAAGCCCCCAAATTATCCATGAGTATCTCACTTGGAAGGCTTGTCCAGACCTGTTCCCAGGGAACAGAGTGGACCAGGAGACAGGATCAGAAAGCTGGGGATTGTCTCCATAACTCACCAGTGGCTGGTGGAGGATGCCCTCCAGGTAAAGGCTGGCAGGGGGGTGTAACTTGCCAGAGGATCTGGGAAAACACTCCTGTTCCCAGTATCCACAGCATTCAGAGACCCACACCCATGGTGAGCAGAAAAGACTCAGGAACTGGCTCCAGGACAGATCAGATGGAAGCCATTCTTAAATGAATGTAGTGATGTATGGAAGTAAAATGTTATTTTGGAACTAAAATTTTAAATATATGTAACAGTAACAAAGGCAGGAGATCTGTGTTGGGAATGCCAGCACACTTGCTGCTTCCAAGGTTTTATTTTAAAGTCAGGATACTGGAAATGCTGTTCAGGGTGTTTCCAACGAGCTGCTAGGCCCCCTGGAAGTGCTAAGGCCATGTTTACTAAAACTGCATGGTAGGTCCTGCTGGAGGCTGCTTGGGAGCTGCTGACAGCCACAGGGTGTCACCTTTGGTAGTTTGGTGGCTGACCTCTGTGCAAAGCCATCCAAAGGACAGAGCTTGTAGGATGAGGAGGTTTCTCATTTCTGGGCAACAATGGGAAGCCCTGGAAGCACTCACTGCACCTGCAGCTGTCCCACTGCCCCATCTCTGTCAGTGCCCCTGGGACCCTGTGTCCCCATCCTGGTCCCTTCCAGGGACTCTGTTGCCTTCCTTGGCACTGCAGGGCAGTGTCCCAGCCCCTCACTGCCACTGCTGCAGCAGAGCACAGTGACAGTAGCTCAGAGGTTTCTCTGGGTAGGACACACCTACAGGGATGGATCCCATTGCTCCCACTGTGCTGCTGTGATATTTCTGTTATCATTGTGATTAACTTTCTGCTGTTGGCTTCTGCCTGTGGGCTTGTAAACTCAAGCTGTCCATTTGCTACAGGTCTCAAAGCATCATCTTACAAGGAGAGAAAGAATTTTCATTTATAATCCATGAGACCTATTCAGGGATGGCCTGTCCTCCCCCTCCCTCTGCCAATAGACCTCTAAGTGAACAAACAAATGTCTGGAAATACAGGCAATTTAGCTCGGAAAAGATATCATCAGTGGGGTTCAGAGGTTAATGGGCATGGACGATTTATAACAACCCAGGCCTATGAAAAAAAAGGAGGGGGGGGAAGGAAGAGGAGAGAAGAAAAAAAGGAGTGGGTAGTAATCTAGTTGACATCTATTGTTCTTTGTATAACAGCTCATCTGTATTCTATCTGGTCCAGGCTATTGCAAAGAGAATTTAAAAACACACGTGTGCAAGCACACACACACACACATCTCTCTGTGTGTATATATATATGTGCACATATAAACTGAAATATAACGAGGGAAAAAGCCCCTGTAAGTTTGAACCAACAGCAGCAATCCATATATCTTTATTTGCTGCCAACATCCAAGTGCTGAGCTCTCAAGGAGCCTGGATCTCTGCCATCATCTGTCCGTGTCTGATCTCTTTGGTAAATACGACGGCTGCCAAGAGTGAGGCAAACGAAAAGCGCTCGCAGATTAGAGAGAAACACATGGCAGCCACTGACCTGCTGAAATCATAAAATACGTCATGAAGTAAGAGAAGAGGGGAAACAAATCATCCTCTCAGGGACTGCCCATCTGCTCGCATAAAGCCGCAATCATTATTGCAAATAAGTACGTTCAGACCGGGGAAGTCTGGGAATAATTTGGAGGAGGTTGGGTACCTTTTTGTGTGTGTCTTTGGAACCCTCTGGAAATTTTCCTACATAAACAAGGTGAGATCATCATCCAGAAATAGATATCTATCAATTAATTATGTAGGGAGCAAATCCTTATTTTATGGGTACAATTAGGGAAAAAAAAAAATATTCCAAGGCAGGATGGGGCCGTAGCATCGGAAAGGAACCTCTGTGGAAATTGCAGGTCCATGTTTTTCCAATGAAGGATGGATGAGTATTTATCATGTGAAAGACATTGCAGTGTGAATAGTGGCTGTGTTTTGTTATGAATTGAAAGGATACACATCTTGCTCTGCCTTTTTATTCCCTTGGTGTTCCACAGGGATTTATCCAGGTATTAGATTTGATGCAAGGGCCCTACTTGGGTTGGTTTTGGGTTAGATTTTTTTTTGGTGGTGTTTTTTTTGTTCTTTAAGACTTAACAGATTAAATTTGACTGGAGCCTGCTAGAGGCCTGGGGTAGTACCTGTGTCTTCCTAAAATCCAGAATTCTGGGGTGAATAGGGGCTGATTTAAATATGCAGGAGGAGAAGGCTGAAAACATGAGCTACTTTAAGAAGTTGGCTATTTCTTTTTTTTCCCCTTTGTTCTTTTCCACCCAGCTGTGCTGACAACTTTTACTTTGAGGGTTACATTGTGTTTGATGGTACTCCATTCCTGCTCAAGACAAGGTTGCAGGTACAAGGCATTTTGTAACTCAGGAATATTTTCCTAAATATGCACACAAAGGTGTGCAGCATGTCCAGGATGGACTGAGCCTGCAGTGGGTCTGTGAGTTCCCTCATGTTCCCACCACAGATTCAAACCACGTGTTCTGGGTGAGGAAAAAAAACATTTGAGGATGGGATTTCCTGTGGAGATCTGTGAGGGTGTCCTGGTTTGGCATCCAAAGGTCTCCATAGGAAATCCCACCCTCAAATGTTTTTTTCCTTACTCAAAACATGTGGTTTGAGTCCTGTGGTGGGAACATGAGGGGAATCTGTTCTGTGTATCCCCATCTCCCATGAGAGGCATCTGGTGGTGTCTGGGGAAATCAAAGAAATGGATTTTGTGGGTATTTAGCCAAGTGTCTTTCTGAAATGCATGGGTCAGGCAAAGCAAAGTTTGAAAACCACCAGAACAGAGAGAAAAAGGTGGTTTTACAGGTTTATTCCTTCCCATCTGGGTAAGCAGCCGAGGTGTTGGCATCTCCAAGCTCCCCTGGACGTGCTGTGTGTCTGCACACACGTGTGGCCAGAGCTGAGAGGTGTTTGGTGGTGGCAGAAATGCTCACCTGAGGTTGCTCTGTCCCTGTGTTTGGTCACCTGGCTGTGCTCGTGTGCAGTTTGTATTTGTGTGAGCACCTCAGGTGTGTCTGTGCTGCCCAGGGAGGTGTCTGGGGCAGCCACAGCCCTGTGTGAGGTGCAGCCACCTTTGAGCTGCAAATCCAACTGCTCCTATCACACTTGGCCAGCAGTTCTGGTAGGGAACCATGTGCTCAGAGCTGCTTGAGCTAGGAAAAACACCAAACACTCTGAACAGGCTTTCTCATGATGCACTACAGACCCCCATGTGCAGCACCAAACCTGTGCACTCCAACCTTGGCTTGATGTAAACTAAACCCCTCATTTTACTATTCAGTGATGCTAAAATCTCAGGTTTTGAGAGGTTTCATGTGAAATCTGGGGCAGGATGAGGAGGAACAGGCCAGCTGCCCCTGGGCATCCTGCCAGCTCTGCCCCAGCCCACTTGGTTCCCCCTGAGGGGTGATGTGAAGGAGCAGTAAAATGCTTTCAGCCTTAGGGTCTAAAAAACCCCACAAATTCATAACCTCCCCAGTCTCATTTCAGGGTGTTAAAAGAGCAGCAGTTATACCAAGAGACTTCACTACAAGATGACTTAGCAGAGTCAGGAAGAAAATGAGGAAAAATTCCCCAGCTCTGAGTACAGGCTGGCTCCGTGACCCCTAATTTCTGGGAAAGCCAGCAGGGTAGGGGAATCTTGTCACAATGTGCTAATGTATAGGTTCCTCCCCAATATCTAAAATTGAAGATTTCACGCCTGGTGCCAAGCAAGTCTAAAAGAGGGGGTTCCCATCTCTGTCAGCTGCTGCTCCTGTTATGCTGTTGTGCCTTTAAAACCGCATGAAGGATCCCAGCTTTCTGCCTTCTCCGAATTTATTTTTAATATTACTCAGCTTTTCACTCTTCAGCTTTATCTCCAGATTCCTCTGGGAGTATTTTCCATGGGTAAATCCCAGTGCAGGCCACAGTGTCTCCCTCTGCAGGAGATAACCCACTGCAGTGGGTACCTGGCCACTCTCCCTGCCTGATTGTAAAACCAGAAGGTGTTTTAGCATAATCTCCTGGGCATTTGTTAGCCTGTATGATTTCCCTCGGATTTATCATTATCTTTACACACTTTGCAATTATTTTCTGATCTTGTAATTCTCTTAGCTTCTTCTAACGTTCAATCTTTGCTTAACCCTTTGCCTGCTGTTGGCAAGGAAAGCTGGTGGTGTCCTCTTCCTCTCTTGTCCTACAGGACTGGAATTTCTGGGTTATATTTTTAGTAGATGGCTCTTTACCAGTATTTTTTAGTTTGTGGAATGGCAGAAATTAAATTTTTTTCTTTGTCTTACTTCGTGCCAAAATTTTTATCTTTAGTGACAATAGGAATCCAGATATATAACATGAGCTGCAATATGTCATCTTCAGAAAATAATGATCCAGCCTATTTATCATATTTTTACTTTCCTCTTTATGGATCCCAGGGGGTGCTCTGTTTTGTTTTCTTTTGGTTTTTTGTCTTCCTTCCAAGAATAGTGATGAAATGACATATCTTTCTTATTCCCTCGAGATCCTGGGCTTGCATCCTCGCTGTGCTACAAAAGTTAAAGCTCTTCATTCCCTCAGGGAATGTTGTCTCCCAGTTGCTCAAGCCTTCACGGGGCTTTGTGCCAAACTGTGCTGGATAGCACGTTCCAGCTCTTGTGAAGCCAAGGATGGGGGTTGGAATGTTGGGATTTTGCTCCAGCCCCCCTCAGCCTTGCTCCTGAGCATGCTTCTCCCAGGAGCTTGTACCTCAGGTTCCACCTCTCCCTCCCTCGCTGCCACAAAACCCAGCTGAGCTGGGGACCTCACCTGGCTTAAAAATAATCCTGTGCTGTGGTAAGGAGCAAGGATTTGATTCCAGGAGGCCCTGCAGCTGGTTTCCCTCTCCTGTCCCCCAAAACTCCCTCCCAGTGCAGAAGCAGGAGCGGTGGAGGGTGGTGTGTGTGAAGGGGCTGCAGGAATTGCTGCAGCAGGGATTGCGCTGGGGACACTGCCTGCTCCCTGCTCCTCACCTCGTCCCTTCCCTGCTCCCTGCTCCTCACCTCATCCCTTCCCTGCTCCCTGCTCCTCACTGTGTCCCTTCCCTGCTCCCTGCTCCTCACTGTGTCCTTTCCCTGCTCCTCACCCTGCCCCTTCCCTGCTCCTCACCCTGCCCCTTCCCTGCTCCTCACCCTGCCCCACACCTTCCCACCCCATCCATTCCTACTCCAGCCACAGCCTGTGAGTTGCCCTGTTGATCACATCACTGAAACGAGCTGAAGTTTTGAAAAGGAGGAGAAAATTTCTCTCTGTTTTTGGTGCATAGGAACATCCCAAACAGACTTTGCCAGGAGATGTTGGTGGGGTGGCATCTCTGTGCTGCTTCTGAGCAGCTCTGGCAGCACCTTGGAGGGGCTGCAGCGAGGGGACCCAGCTCTCTGGGGAAGTCTGTACTGCACTCCTCATTCCCCTTCTTCATGCTGAAATGATTTAAGGCTGCTAACCTGAATTTTTAGGTGGCTATTTAACCATGGTCGCTGTAAATAGAGATATGTGCAGGCTGTGAAGCTTCATGCTGAAAATGAAGCAAATCCTGTTGGTATGGGGTGGTCCAGGCTTGCTGGGGAGGTGACCCTCCAGCCCACAGCACCGTGGGTGGGGTGCTGAGGTGAGGCTGCTCAGTTCTGGTCCAAGGCATGAAGGGGGACCACAGAACCACTAAGGTTGATGTAAGGTTGATGTAAAAACTTTAGAGATCATTGAGTCCAACCCAGCAGAGCCACATCTGAGTTTCTCTCTGAGCCAGGCTTACATCAGGCTGAGCTGCACTGAGGCTGCTGCAAGGATTGCTTGAAAACCCAACCAGACCCTGTGTCTGTTCTCTCCTAGACCCTGTGTCTGCTCTCTCCTGCACCTCTTGCAGCCCGTTTGGGTGGTTTAAGGGAATGCTGATCCCATGCCAGATCACATGCTGATGAACCATGTTGGGCTGTTATGAAAATCAGTGCATTAGAAAGCATAACATTGGCAAAGGTTCTCTTCTTTAAAAGTGCATCCTGGGGAAATGATATGTCTCACTTCAGCTGAGAGCAAAAGCTTGCTTCGAGCCCCCAGCTATTTCAGCACGTTCCCTTTCCCATATGGCTGTGGTGGGAAGTGGAGGCAGGCCAGAAATGTGGATCTGTGTTGTCCTCCTGTCCTGATGCTGGGCAGGAATCAGCCTCTTGCTTCCTCTGTGTTAAAGGAGGTGACCTTGCTTTGCTGAAGGGTTTAGGGCTGCTGGGTTGATGTGTGTCCATACACAAAATCAATATCCTTTCTGTGCAAACAGAATGATTTCTGCTTGAAACGAAAATCAAATTAATTTCTGTATCAGATGACGGACTCCAGGATATACATGTGGGTTCAAGGATCTCTTTAGTCTTACAGCCATGTGGGAAAGGACATGGTGTGCTCTTCAGAAACATCTGAAGGCATAACAATAAAAGCATGATGTGGAGCTGGATTAGGGAACCCTCCCCTGCTGTTGGAGTGAAGTGATGGCCATCTCTGCCAAAAGCAGGGACAAATTCATGGCACTGAGGGCTGGGGCAGCAGCAGCAGAGCAGGAGGACTTGGATCAAGGGAGGCAAAAGGCCTGAGCTCTGCTGTGCCAAAGTCAGGAGGATTTGTTCTTCTGTGCATGCTAATATGCCTTAATAACCTCATTAGGCATAGAGGCACCAGATAGACAAAGCTCCTCCTTCATTCTTTAAGAGAATTTCAAGATTTGAGGTTAAATCAAGAATTAGCAGACCTTTCAAAGGCTTAGGGGGAAGCGTTTTGTGCGGCTGGGATTAAAGTACATTTTTATCAGG
Organism: Dicaeum eximium; assembly: GCA_013396995.1. Classification (NCBI taxonomy): domain Eukaryota; kingdom Metazoa; phylum Chordata; class Aves; order Passeriformes; family Dicaeidae; genus Dicaeum; species Dicaeum eximium. The sequence goes on along the minus strand of VWZP01008455.1, from coordinate 3,028,417 downwards.
CTGTAGAAATGGGCTCTGCTTCCACCTCCCAGTGTGTGACTGGTTGGGCTGGTGTGGGGCTGAGTCCCACTGGCAGCACCAGCCCAACACTGAGCTCAGGAGACCCCACCCCAGTGCTGGCTGGGGATGAGCTACAGAAACCCTCTGGAGCTGGGGAAAAGAGGATTTAACCATCCTCTGCCTCCATCCCAGCCCAACACAGCCTTCAGCTGCTGCATCCTGCACATGGGGCAGGGCCTGCTCTGGGGCTGATCCAAAACTAAGGACTTTTGCACCAAAGAGCATCCAAAATTCAGGAAACACCTGTATGTTTGCACTCTGGCAAATCCTTAGGATTCTCCTAAAGAAAAGGCCGTTGTTCTGTGCCAAATAGTTAATTACAGGGAGTCTGCAACCCTGCTAACGCTGTTTTATTTCCTCTGACATTGCTTTGCTGAATTTGGCAGAGGATGTCCCATTTGTTTTGGTGAGAGCAGTAAAGAGAGACTGGATCACTCTAGGAACATCTCTTAGGAGAATTTAATCACTCTAAAAAGCAAAGGCCAGTACTGTGCCTGCAGAGCAGCTGGTCACAGAGCTGTCCTGGTGGGACAACACTGTAATATCAGCAATAACAACACCAGAATCCAGATCAGCTCCCCTGGCTGTGGATGAAATCCCCTGGCTGTGGACAGGGCATAGGTGCAATCATGCTAGTTGCTTGCTTTGTTTTAAGCTGCGTGGTTTAACATTGTGACATTTATAACTGAGCTTTGCCATAGTAAAAAACAGGTTAGAGGTGCACCTGGGGATTGGGTGGTGAATCTGTGCCTGCCTTGAGGGAGGAGGAGAGATGTGCTTGTAGATACATATTTATTTATACATACAAATATTCAAAGAAGAAGGTTCTGGCCACTTTCCATGCCCTTTGACCAAGTGCTGTGCTATTTCAAGAAAATTGGAGCATGAGACCAATAGAACAAACTGCAATTTGCTTCAGCAAACATTTGCAGGAGCAGAAACCAGGCTCAGCTTCTTGATGCAACAGAATATAGCCCCACATACCGAGGAGAGGGGAAGGAACCTTACAGCTGAGCCCCCGTGGCAGGGAGAGGAGCTTTGGGCTCTGTGGGCTTTGCAGTGATATAAAAGCCCATTTTTGAAAAATCACAGCTCATTTACATTAGGTTTTTGGACAGGTGTTAAAATCTTTACCACAGCCCATCTCGTGCATCTGCATGGCTGCTCTGGGTTTGCCTGCAAGGGCCACCTGTCTCTTCAGATCTAACTTTACTCTTTGCTTACGTTTGCCTAAATGCCTTGGGCAAACAAATGTAGTTCTCTTAATGAAAAATGCATATATTTTGGTTAAATGGATCTTGCTGTCACTGCGTTGCTGCCTTCCCCTCAGTCAGGGCTTGCTAACAGGCTGGGCTCCACACATGTGCTGAATCCATCATCTGTCACCAGTGTGCACCCAGGCATGTAAGGACCCAGCACTAACTCCATTTCCTAGCAACCAGAGGAAACCATCACACACACCACTATTTTTCCTCTGTCAGCAGGATTGCTCCAATTTATGTAACCTACAAAATGTGTGTTATCACCACAATAAACCATATATTCCGAGGTGTTATTTACAGCCAGATAATCACCAGCCCTGCAGGCCTGGTGCTGAGATGTCCTTGCTTGGGATCTCAGTTCTTTGGAAACCCCATAGAAATGTCATCCAGGGCTTCTTTGACACTAACCACTTAATTATTGAGGAAGATATCAGATGGCATGTGGCATGCTGGAGTGTCAAAAAATAGCTGAAACCAGGTGGTGCTGGAGGGCCTTCATTTGCAGGCTACAAAGGAGTAGCTCTAACTGTGAATAACCAGGTGGGACGTGTCCAAAGGGGCTGCTGGTGAAGCTGAGCTCTCAAAAATGAGAAAGATCAAAGTATGGAGGGGCAAACTCATTGTAGGGAATGTTTAGAAACAAGGTTTGTTGGTGACCAGCCCTGCTGCTGGATCTGTGTTGTGATGAGGCTGAAGGGACGAGGCATCGCTCCAGGGCAGGAGCATCTCTGCACGGGCTGCTCGGGGCCTCTGCAAAAAAATGGGGTGTTTAATTCTTGCAGAGAATGGTCTCTTGGGGAATTTGCCTCTTGTGGTGTTCTCATCTCGGTGCCCTATCCTGCTGGGTGGCCTCTCTGCCCTGGTGGAGTCAGTGGAAGCCTGGGTAGGAGCCCTGCCACCTGCCAGCACAGGATGCTGATCCAATTAACTTTTCTAGAAGAAAAAAGGCTTCTGGCTCTTTGGCGCATTTGCAAATCACAAGAAGCAAATGATTCAATCAACAGATGAATATCAAGCAACCTCAGCGAGCGGCTCCTGCATCATGGGCCTGTTTAACAGCAGATTGAGCTGCAGATTAGTGAGACATTAGAGCACAGTGTGATGCATCACAGCGTAAATGGGAAGGCTGAAATCAGCACGAGTTTCCTGGAGAGCTGCTTTATTTTCCTGTAATGCCAAGCCCATTATAGCCCAAAGGTTCTTAAATAACTCTTCTTGCAATAGATAATAATACAGACTATGGGAGAAAATCAGGGAATACAAAAGGAGTTAGAGCTGTGGTGAAGGAAACACCACTTGCAGAGGGTTCCATAGAGTGGGAGAGCTGTGCAGCAGGAGGGGGCTCAGAAATTCCTAGGGGCACATTATGTGAGCCTTGCCATGGTCTAATCCAGAGCCAGGGTGTCCCATGGGACACCTGCTTGGCTCAAACACCCTCCCAACACCCTACATTTCCTTCCCAGTGAGGAGACATACGCAGCACAGCTGAATCCACACCAAGCCTCCACAGCAACTGTGATAATGATGATGAAGGGGGAGTATCACATCAGTTTTAGGTCTGAGGCTCACAGAGAAGCCAGCAGTGCCAGCCTGACCCTGCAGAATGCCTGTGCAGGCTGCAGCCAGCACCGGGGTGTTTGGATTGTGACAGTGATGCATTAGCTGCTCGCACTGTGAGTGTGATGTGACAGATGCCTCACCTTCGGGATGCATAAAGGCACCCATTGCATCAGCTGAGCAGGAGCGTGGCAGGCTGGGGAGTTTTTGTTTGCTCATTTGTTAGCTATTCAGCTCGAAAGAGTGGAGCCTATTTACACGTGTAGCTTATTATTTGGAAGTAGGCAGCACGATGCATAATGCGGCCTCCCAGTCAGAGCAGAGCACCGTGATAATGACAAACAAGCCCGGGAACCCAAGGTAATGCTTGTTTTTCTTGGCTGAAGCTCCTCCCTATTGAGGTAGCAGCTTTGCCAGCTGAAAGAGAAGCAAAGTGCAGAATAGGTGTTGACACACATCCCTGGCACGCTGCTGGGCTCTGAGAGGCCTGGCTGGCTCTGGTGCTGCTGGTTGACACCGTGCTGGCTGTGACCCTGTGAGTGAGGTGTGCACAAAGCCTGCTCCCAACCCAACAGCCAGGGGAAGCTCTGGCAGGTCTCTGCAGGGTGGTGGTGGGCAGCACTCACCCTCCCCTCACAGGTCCTTTCCCCAGGGCTGGGGGTTTGTGTGCAAGGAGCTTTGTGGTGACCTGGGAAGGGGAAGTGAGCAGCTTAAGAATAACAACCTGAGAACCAAAAAATCCCCACAGGATTATTTGTAGCTGGCAGCAGCTCCTGCTGTGATTCAGCATGTGGCCTGTGTACGGCTGACTCAGCCTGGCTGAGGATGTCATGCAGGGAGAGGGATGGATGGTGGGGATGGTGCAGAGTTACTGGAGTTCCCCTGGCCCCTTCAAGAAGTCCTGGTCCAATGAACTCTTTTAGCTGGAGCTGAGTTACACAGGGATCTTGGCAGTAAGTCTGGTATAAGAACTTCCACTGGCTGGAATAAGGCAGAAAGTGTGATTTGAACTGGTTCAGATCTGTGTATCTGTGTCCAGAGAGAGCCACAGAGCACCCTGGTGTGAATTAACTCTGTGTCCTTGTGTCCTTCTGTGTCCAGGCAGCGCCTGGCACTGAGGGATGGAGAGCCATCATCTGAGCAGATACAAACTGGGACCTCTGTGGGTCGGGCAGGACCAGATGGGAAGCACCAGCAGGATGGGGTAGCTTGGCTGAGTAGAAGGGCCATAACTGCAGGAGAAGTGAAGAGAGCAGCTCTCGATGTTCTGCCAGCCCAAACCTGTTTCCCTGTGGGTATGTGGATGCCTCTGCTTGTAGCATAGGTGGGAGGGATGAGGAGTGGGTGTAAAGGAACTCCAGGCAGGGTGCTCAGACCCTGGTCTTAGAGGAAGTGACTGTGACAAAAAGTACCTCTTTGTCCTCATGCAAACCTCATTCTTTGGCCAGAAAATACACTCAGCATCAGCTCTTCACTCTGTTGGGGGGAGGCAGCTTTAGGTTGGATATCAGGAAAAGGGTGGTGGGGCACTGAACCGGCTCCCCAGGGCAGTGGTCACAGCTCAAAGCTGCCAGAGCTCCAGGAACATTTGGACAACACTCTCAGGGGTCATGCTGTGACTCTTGGGGATGGTCAGTGCAGGGCCAGGAGTCAGATTTGATGATCCTCGTGCGTCTCTTCCAACTCAGGATATTCTATGATTCTAACCTCTTTTCTTTAAACACTCTCCAGGACATTATGTGGAGTTTCTCCATATTTTCTTAGCCCTTCAGCCTCCCTATACTAAATCAAGAGACTGTTTTGGCATACCATATATTTTAAGCGCTCTGGGGTGGTTCAGGGGTTTTTGGAGGCTTTCCTTGCTTCTCCCTTACAAAGTGCAGGTGCCAAGGCTGGTCTGGCTGCCTGATGAAAGCCAAGGGGCCCCTCGGTGCCCACAGCATTTTCTGCTCCGTGCTCTTTGCCACTGAGTGATTTCAGCGTGTAACAGCATTACCAGGGCTTTGGCTTTGCTGAAACAGTTGCAGCAAATTAAACTTTCTCCGGGGCCATAAGAGCATGTGTGCGCTTGGAGCGAGCCGGGATCTGCCGCCCTCTCGGGCTGCTCTCCAGCCCCTCGCAGCTCCTTGGACCCATTCCCTGGAGCATTCATTTACCTCTGTTTACAGCTCAGCCGCTCGTTCCCCTCAGGCTTTGGTAGATGAGGCTGGGCTGGTTTTAGTGCCGAGGCTGCTGAGGGCAGGGGAGAGCAGAGGGAATCCCTCTCCCACCTCTTGCTTGCACCTCTCATTTCAGTGGAAGGTTCCTTTCTGCTGCCTGCTGCATCGGGGGGGCAGCTCCAGCCCTCAGTGAGTGATTTACAGGCAGTGATTCTGGGGATAATCACGTTTGAAATGCAGCTGAGCAGACTGGCTTTGCAGAGAGCCCAGAAACACACGGAGCAGCTCTGGAACGTGCTGCAGCACCTCCTGTGCCAGGCTGCGCTCTGCTTTGGGACAGGGCTTTGCAAAAATGCAGCAGCCTTGCAGAAGATATGACTATGTGCTTTAACTGCATCCCCTTTCCCTCCCACAAGCACAGCACAATCCAAATTCCCCCAAGGACTTTTACAAGCCCTTCCAAGGAGGGAAGGATCAGCAAGGCAAAGTTTGCCGTGAGCTCCACATATATTTTGAAGTGTTTCCATCTTGCGCCGATACCCATCTGTGTATTTCTGTGTAAGCATCTTCAAATCGAAGCTCTGATGTGCTAAAATATGTCCTAGACAGTTTTGATGAGACACGACACTCCCAGATATGCATGTTAATGGCAGGCTGACTCCCAAATTCCTGCAGTTTGGGTAACCTGAGTTATAGAAGAGTCACCCCCAAGCAGTGCTGGTGCAGGGTACAAAGCTGCTCTTCCCATCTGAGCAGGACTCACTAAGGTGAAAAACTCTCTCTTGATTACATTTTTTTTCTCCAATATGGTATTTTCAAAGAAAGGCTGCATTCGTTATCTTCTATTCAGGACTGTATTTCACTAACTCCAGGTGACCAATGTACATGAGGTGGGTTCCCCTAAAGTTCCCTGAAGTTCCTGAGGTGTCATCTGTGGGTGGCTGGGATTTGGTCATCCCCACTGCCCAGGCTGCCCCATGATCCTGCCCCTCCCAGCCTTCCATGAGAGCAGCAGGCAGGGGGTAGGAAGTACCCTTCAGTGCTTACTTCTCTTACTTAAGTGCTTACATCCTTGAGTGTTTACTTCCTCAGGGGAGGCTTTGTCCAATATCCAAAATAATCCAGCAATATGAGTAAAAGTGTTCAGATTCAATCAGTTTCCAGCTGGGTATCATGGACCAGGTCTCTGAGGGTATTTAGGGGTGTGAGTGATCTGAATTTGATCTGGGTCCATGTTTCTGACCAAAGTCACTTTAATTACGAAGAAATAGACTATAGTAGTAACAAGTTTTAAAAGTTAAATGAATTTTTGTGTGACTCCTGACCTTTCCAATATCTCCATCCCTTGCACTGCTCCTATGTGGATTACCAATGCCACACAGGTGCCACTCAGACTCTGCATCTGAGCATCTGTCACAAACTGTCATTGCTTGTGTGCTCCTGATGCTGCCTGTCCTCTGCTGAGCCTAAAGCTTCAACATGTCAGTTGTTCTGAGCTGTGTCAGGAGCATGTGGAGCACAGTGCAGGACAGGATGGGGTGCTCAGTTTGAGAAGGGCTGGAGCTGATGCTGAGCTAAGAGCCTGGGCAGACTTCAGTGCATTCAGGTTGCTCTTGCAGGTGCCTCTCATGGACAACCAACCTCCACCATCTTCCTAGGTTATGGGCATTTTCTTTTATTTTGCTTGCTCCCTACTTATTTCAAAAATGGGTTGTTTATAAACAACGACTTTTGTATCCCTGCTTAGCTCAGGAGCTGTAGTTTGAGCCACTGCTCTGGTCCTTGCTGGGCTCGAAGCTTGGCTGTGAGCATTCCCTCACACCCTTCTCCAGCCAGGAGGGACTGGGGCTGGCAGCTGGGCAGAGGTGAGCCGTATTTAGGAGCACAAGCAGAGCTCTGTCCCGGGCAGTAGCACTTGGTAACAATTTGTTTTACCTCGATGTGCACCGGACACTCAAGAATCGGGCTCCGGGTGTAACCTGGGATTTCTGTGAGCAGATCTGCTCAAGCCTTTGAGCAACAAAGCACATCTTTGTACCTGCACGTTTGTGTGCGAGGCATCAGATAAAATCCCTGGGCGGTTCACGGGCTCGTCCTGCAGCAGTGACTCCTGCGGCAGACACGCAGTGATTCCTGGCGGTCCTGCCCAAACCCGATTTGTTAGTCCTGCTCCAGCGTCTCCCCGGCTTTGCTGCTGCTGTTGTTGTTGTTAATAAGTAGCCTGTGAAACCCTGGGAGGCAAATAAATATTTTGGTGGAGCTGGGCCGAGGAACCTTTCTTTATTTCCATGGTAACTACTTCCACTGTTTTGGGAAGCGCATTTTCCAGGCAGCAGATTTGTCGACCTCGCTGTGCCAGGGGGGGTGACAGGGCAGGTGGAGATAACGCCTTGACAGGAATGGTGTCGGTGCCCTGCGGTGTCCTCGGGGTGTCCGGAGGTCACATCCCCGCCTGCCCTGCCGGCTCCCGTGCGGCACCGCAGGGAGATGGAGCCGTGCCGGGCGGTGTTTCGGGCTGGCACCGCTCTCCTCCCTGCGAGCGCCTCCGGCTGCTCCGCACCAGCGCTGGCAGCTGGGAATTCTCTGCCGCGGAAGGCTTTTGCTCACAGTTTAGCAGAAATGATGGGGAGCCGGCGCTCGCAGCGCCCCAGCCGCTCCCCACGGCTCCTCCCGCGGGTTTGGGCAGGGGCTGTCGCCGCTCGCTCCTGTCCCCTCCTGCTGACACCGCTTAGCCGGGAGCTCCAGCCGCTGGTGGATATTCATAATCGTGTTTTATGCCCTTTGCTGGAGACTCAACAAAGTGGATTAGTTTACATGAGCTTCATACGCAATTTGCTGGCAAATGAGGTGCAGCCACCTCTTGTGCGGACCTGAAAGCCTCCGAGCTGGGAATGAGAAATAATACAGCTGCTGGGTGAGAGTGCAAGGGAAGCTGGATGTGGGAGGGAATGGAGAGGCAGAGCAAGAGCATCCTTGTGCCGGGAGCAGCGCCGCTCCTCTGCCAGCTGCGCTGAGCATTGGGCCACCAATGCCAAATTTGAGGGGGGAAAAAGCAGCTTGCTTTTCCAACCACCATATTTTCCTTGGTTGCATCTCCACTTCATTCCCCTCCCTGCCTCCAGGGTGTCTGTCTGATGACTGGGAGAACCTGAGCCCCATCCAGCCCTTCTCCCAGCTGGGGGACCCCGCCGAGCTCAGTGCAGGGGGATTTTGGGGAGGTACCTGGAGCTTTGCAGTGCAGCCTCCCGTGCCTGACCTTTCCCAGCCACAGCTGGCTCCACGCTGAGTTACAAATCAAATTTAGAATGGAAGAGCTCAGGTTTAGAGGTTTAAAAGTGCATTGGTGCAGTGTCTGGGCTGTAATAGTCAAAGTGCTGCCTTTCCCCTGCCCTGTGGGAGCTGGGCACACAGGGAGGGTATGGACACTCATCCTACTGGGTCCCTGATGTTTCTGACCTCTGCAAGGGAAAACTGAGCAAATATGGGATCATTAAGTTTGGAGATCCTTAATAAATGTAGGGGAAAAGAGGATTAGCTTGATAAAATCAAACCACAATTTTCTTCATCTAAAATGGGGACAAAAAAATTAGTCTTGTATCAAATCAAATGTTTCATTTGACCTGGAGCAAGGTTGTTCCTTCCTTTCAATCCTAACTTACCTTTTTGTTAAAGGCTTTTAAAATTCAGCTTCATCATAAAATCACAATTTAATTTAGAAATAAGCAATTTAATTTTTAAAGAGACTCTCAGAGATTTCAGATTTGGTTGTCAGAAACTTTGTCACAAAGGAGGGGTTTCTGTTCTCAAGTGGGCAGACCTTAGTGCTCATCCATTAACTCCTCTGTGACAGAGCCCATGGGGTTTTCACTTTTTGCTGTGTTTGTGGCTCTGCCAAAAATAACAATACCCACAGCAAAAAGGTTTGGTGCTGGATCTGAGCAGGATCCCACAAACAGGGAGTTTGTCCCACAAACAGGAATTTTTCTGATCTAATCATGAGAAAGGTGGGGGTCACAAGGCTGTGACACAGGCTGCTGATTTGCAAAATTCCACGCGTTCTTTTGAAACAAATGGCCACGTAGAAGCATCCCAGGCCAAAGTGATCCAGGCCAGGTTGGATGGGGCTTTGAACCTGTCTAGTGGAAGGTGCCCCTGCCCATGGCAGGGGGTTGATCTTTAAGGTCCCTTCCAACTCAATCCAGTCTGTGATTCTCCAATTCTATAAACAAATTCACAAAAGACGGCTTTGGGCTACAATCTGCATTTGAGCTGAGCTTAGTACCTATTGCTACCTCAGTCCTTTTGTAGCAGGAGAGCCCTAAACCTGAACATTCAGGTGGCCTGTTTTTGTAAAAAAGTTAGAGTTGACTAAGAGGAGTATGCTCATCAAGTGCTTCTGTGTATGTGTCTGTGCAAGGTCCCCTTTGCAGCAACTGAGAATTTTTTGCCCACCTGCTAAAGCAGCAGTTTCCCCTCCTGGGATGATTTGCTTGGGGTCTCCATCTCTTTCACAGGAAGCATTAAATAAATGACTTTAAATGAGTAAGATTTACATCAGCAGGGTTGAGAGGGATGTTGTCTTCCCTTCTCTCCTGTAAGTCACAGTCTCTGCTCACACCCAGAGGCATCAGTCTGCTGGGAATGCTGTGCTCTGCCAAGCCAAGCCACCATGGGCAAGGGACAGTCACCAAAAGGCACAGGATGGACTTTGACATTGCATTTGATCTGCATGTGAGGCTTTCTGCTTCCAGGGGGAAAATCTGTCTACTCTAATTTCCTGCCAGTGGGTAAACTGTGCTTGTCAGCTCTCGTTAGGAAAAGGGCTGTTCCTGGGAGCTGCCTTTGCTGAGGCTGTGCATCTGTCTCCCCAAAGGAGGCCTGCAGCCCTCACTGAGCATTGCACTTCCATTTCCAGGTCAGACCCAGCAAATTGCTGCTCATAAAAGGTGAATACGGTGATCCCACGGGCAGCAAGCCTGGGTGTAGGACGGGGTGATTTCACTGCACTTGTATTGCTCTCGCTCAAGGTCAGGGCTGCAGCCAGTTTATAGCTCAGCAAAGCTGCAGAAGATCAAGGCTTTTCAGCAAGGACTTTGTGGGTTTACCTGTCTCTTCTTCCCCTGGTCCTTAAAGCTGCCAGCTGGGGAATCCAGAGAGGAGCTGCCCTGGTTAATATCAGCTGTGGGGAACTGAGGGATCATTGAGAAAAATAGCTCAATGGTATTAATGACAAAAGGAATTAATAACTAAAGCTGACTGTTAAACAACTTACTTGTAGCTAATAAAGCTGGTAGGATCCTGGAAGACAGCTGCCTGAATGCTTTGAGAAAGTTAACAACAGAGGAGCTGGAGTTTCAAAGGAAATTAATTTGATGCTTCCCATCCTCTCTGCCTGCTGCCAGCAGGGAGCCTTCACACCTCCTTCTGCAGAAGAGCTTCCCTTTGGCCACTTCCTTGTGGCAGATGGTATCTTAAACTGTCCAGAAAAAGTGATTTTAAAGTAGATCAGAGCCATCTCCTCCTGCGGTCCATAACACTGTCAGAATTCCTACACCAGCATAGAGACAACCCACTCTGATGGGATCTTCCCTGAGACTACTCCAGCTGGTTAGGACAGGATAATCTCCTTTTGTCAGCCCAGTATCATCTTTCCAGGTTTGCTCCATTGATTGTTATAATTAATGCTTATTTTATTCAAAGTGTCAAACTGCTTCTTGATGAAGCAAAGGAGAGGAACTTCACTGCAGAAAACGTGACAGTGTATTTAATTGGTATTGAGTTGCAGCCATTGCTAATGGATTTTAAAAATACAATAATCAAAAGGAAATTGGCATAACATGACATGGAAATAAAATGTTCTGACATATCTGGTGACCTGCCCTGGTGCATTGTACTGCTGCAACTTGGGTCAGGCCAGAATGCAGAAACAAACTTCATCATTCTCAAACTAAAAATAACACAATAATAACAACAACAACAACAACAGTAATAATAATAATAGTAATACAATAATAATCATTTTGGAAAGAAAATCAGTGGCTTTTCTGATTTCAGTTGTCATAAGCCATTTTACTTCTTGTGTTGACACCAGCAGCTCAGGTCAGCCCAGCAGCTGTTCCATGTTTCTCCTCCCGTACTTCACATTAGACTCTCTTCCTGCCACACCTGGCATTGTGATTTCTTGGTGGATTGAGTAATCCCTGTTATCTGTGGTGGAGCCTGGCAGGGTGAGCTGCTGCATGGCCGAGGGGATCATCCCCTCCTTTGAAGGGGTGGGAAGGGGTGGTCACTCCCCAGAGCACCAAACTCTGGCACTTTGAGCACAGCCTACTGAAAAACTTGCAGGAAGGCAAGGAGGGCTCTTTCCTGACCTGTTTTCTGCCATCCTTTAACTTATCACACACCAGGTGGGGTTTGTTTGAAAACCCCATTGTGCAGAACTGGCTCTGCCTTTAGCCAGCCACTGATTCCTCCTCTCTGCTCAGCCTCCTCCAGACTTTTGCTGCAATTCTCTTTGGTGGGTTAACCATCACCCAACGGGCTTTTACAAACCCTGCCAGATTTCCTCCCAAGCCATAAACCTACTGTGTGTTCCCACAACCGTGGTAAACAAATCTCTTTGTCAGACTCCAGCCGCGTCCTTTCAGCAGGCACCGTCATTTTCCTGCGATAGCCTTTGCTGCAGCTCGCCTCATGCTTGAATACTTTGCTGAATATGATGGACTTAAACATGTGCTAAGTGCTTTGCTGAACTGGGTCTTTCTCCTGATTTATGCCAGGGTAGATTAAAATAGAATCAGCCCCTTAAGTGGTCTGTGCCGCGTGTTGTCAGCGCACCGAGACACCGTGACGGCGCTCGTGTTTTAATTAAAGGTTCCACCTATTTACACGGAGTCAATCAATCTTGGCACAAAAATGTCCTTGCAGTGGATTAGCACCATAGTGCAGACAAATGGCATTAAGCACAAATGGCTTTCTGGAGAAGTAATTCATCTGCATGGAAATGAAAAATACAATTATTTTAACTGATGCTGTCGTGTAATCAATCATGCTGGGCATGCCACGTGCCCCTCGTGTGTGCAGGGATGTGCTGGCTCTTTTGGCTCTGAGCTGGCATGGCAGTGTTCATACTGACGTGGTGGGTATCCAAAGGGATCCAGCTGCCTCCCAAAAACACTTCCTGGCTCTACCTGGGCTTCCAGATCCAGGGATAGTACTGGAGGCTGGGCTCAAATCCCTGCAATGGTGGTAATGAGGTCATATAGAGCAGAAATGAGCAGAACGTGGTTTCACTGATAGGGTTTTAGTGGGCTCAAGGTTAATGGGTGTTTTAACGGGAAAACAGCATTCCAGTCTGTTGGAACAGCAATAAGGGAATCTATGGGCCGTCATTAATATACTCCTGGTGATTAAAACCATTCTTCCCTCAGACCTGCGTCTCAACACACTCAAGGCATTTATTAGTGGTCCATTATATGCCCACTTCAATCTTATTGCTTAATTTGAGCGCTAATTAACATCATCATGCCTTCTAGAGCACAAATGGTACTTGGTAGGGTTTCATTATCTCCATGCTCTGTCTGCAAGCAGAGAGGGCTGGGCTTCACCTGGAAAACCACTTCCTTGGCCTCGTGGGGCCAGGGAGGGTTCCAGCTCCATGTCCCACCTCCCAGGTCTCACAGTTAGGGGGGAGATTGGTGGGAAGAAAGGCAATGACTTCATTTCCCGAGGCACTGGGGCAGTAGCCAGCAGGACAGCTTAGATATCTAAACACTGCTTAATTATCTGTCTGAACGGGGCCCAGGGCTTGGGTTTGCTGCTGCTGCTGCTGTGAACTCTGCTCACTCTCGCTGGCTCGCCTGGAGCAGGGAAGGCAGAGCCAACCCAAAATGGAAAGGTTTACTGGTTCCAGCTCTCCCCTGTGCATTGTGCTGCCTTCCCAGGAAGGATAGAGTTCAATCAACCTTTGAAAGTCAGTGAGAAGTGTTTTTCCCCCATCGAAATTTCTTAAAATAAATCTCTTCTGCTGCATTTCAAGCCCTACCTCCTTCCCAGCAGTAGGAAAAATGAACACCAACTTTCTGAAAGAGCCTTTTATAGATTTGGAGGCTTTTATCATCTCTTCCCAAGGCTTTTCTTCTCTCTAAACTGAATTGTGATCATTCCTTCTGCACGTCCCTATGGGGCAAGAACTGTGCTCTGTCTCCTTGTCCCCCTCCATTTCAGCTCTTCCAGCTCCTTCCCACTTAGACACTGGAAGGTTCCTACTGCTGTCACCTCTGGCAATGGCTCCTGCTGGCATATTGGTTTCCCCCTGCTCCAAAACAGGGGTTATTTTCCTTCATGTTATAATTCCTAGGTCATCTTCTGCCTCTTGGGGCTCCTGCCTAAGCACTCATTTTGTATTTTGTATTTTTACAGCTAATTATTCTTAGTTAAGTGCTGAAGGTTCTCAGGCTGCTGGGCTGCTGGCTTTTTTTTAATACTGCTTCTCCACGTCTCCAACTGAACTCTTCTCAGTGATATTTGAGCTTCTCTAGAGTCTAATAACTTCTATTATTAGTCTTTTGAAACAGCAATAGGTTCCTATTTGACAGCATCCCCAATAGTTTGAATACTGAGTATGAGAAAAAGCATTAGAGGAGAAACCTGCCCTGGTGGGGAGGGAATGTTCTGCTCCCTGCTGCTTCCAGGCTTTGAAGGAGTTAGTTTTCCTTCTCAGAAATGCATTTGTCACCATCTCCTTGGCATTGTTCTAACTGAGAGGTAGGAGGGGGCTGTGTGAGCAGGGGTCCCTCTGTGCCCCAGTGCAGCAGAGGTGGTGGCTTTGCAGACAGCTAAAGTGACAGCACCTCAGGGCCAGAGCCAGTCCCCACAGCATTAATACTTAAGAAGAATCTGAGTTGCCACCAGCTTAGCCAGGAAACGGATAGGCAAAGGTTGAGGATGCTCTTTTCCCCTTTGGGATTGCTCTCCTTTGGCCTTTTGGCTCAGACTGAGTGTAGGATCAGTTTAACATCTGATCCATCCCCTGTCAGGAGGCTGTCAGTGCTTTTGCAAGGGATTTGACACTGTATATATTTCTTTTGCTGCCACCTTGTTAGGATCCTGCCCTGTCATGATCTGGGGTTTAGCCTTCACAGCTGATGTATGGGCTGGTGTGTGGGAGCAGCAGCAAAGTGAAGTCCCATTTCTCAGCACAGATAAGCAGCCCTGAGAGCGTGGAGCAGCTCAGTCTCAGCAGCAGGCACGGTGCTTCCCCTGGAACAGCAAAGACAGACAAGGTGTTGGTATGAATAAAAACTGGGTGCCAGGGAGAGGCTGTCAGTGACATTACTACCTGTCACACGTGTGTAAAGTCATCAAGCAGCGGGTGGGCGGCCGTGACAGCCCTGGGAAAGACATCTCTATTAGCGCTCAGCGCCGCGCTGGGGCGAGGCTGCAGCGCGGGAAGGGCAGGCAGGCTGCTCCGCTTAAGGTGGAAAATTATATATTCAGCAACGGGAGTAATTTGATTTGGCTGAGGTTCACAGTGTTTTGGAATCTGATGTGAGTCTTTCTGCTATTGGATACTGCCCCAGATTCCCAGAGCTGCAGCATATTGTGTCTCCCTTTTGGGCTGTGTGGAGTAAATGAGCTTCTGAGCATGATGGTACGGATTTTGTACCCAGATGGGCAACTTCTCTCCTCTTCTGTTATAAACTGGATTTTAACTTTGCAAGAAAATGTAGCAAGCAGGGTATTCCTGCACCATCTGACTTATAAAAACAGCCAGTGATTGCATCCAGAGGCTTTTTTTCTGTCACAAAATTTTCTGCCCATCTCAGATTACACCTGCATTCTAGAAATAGCCTTGGCCAAGGCTAGTTTGGTACTGGAAGCATTTCCAGGAGCAGGATATTTTGTCCAGAAAGTGATTGAGGTGCAACTTCTACAGCAGAGAGGCGTGGATGCGATGGCATCTGGCATCCTCACAGCTGGATCACCAGGGACTGAGCTTGAGACCTGAAAATCATCAGCTTAAGGAGGTGCAGATCACACTGGAGATCTCACTGTGGACACCTGGAGAAAAAGCAGGCTGTGTGAGCTGGAAAGGAGGGAGCAGCGCTGTGAAACCAGCTTGAAATGCATCCCCACGAGCTGTGTGTGCCAGCAGCTGGATGCTGTCAGCTGCAGCCACCTTGCTAAACTGCTTTCCTTCCCTGCTAGAGCCAGGGCCGATGGTTTGCTCGAGCTCAAGGTTCGTGTCAGCTCTTTGTGCTGGGCTGGGGGAGAGCTCCAGGCAGCAATGGGGCTGGTGCAGAGATAGGCTGTCCCCTCCTCTGGCTCAGCCTTGGGGCAGCCCTGTGGGGCAGAGAGGTGACAGCCACGGCGCACCAAGCCCACCCCAGGCAGAGCAGCATGAGGACAGGCACCAGCTGCCTGCTCCAGCAGCCCGCCCACGCCGCCAGCAACACCCTCGGATTTGGTGCCAACTTTTAATTGCATGAATTTAATTATAGGGATTTTCTGGCTGTGTCGGGGGCTGTGAGCATCTCCCCTGCAGCTGGGAGTGTGCAGCTCCCCGTGCAGCCAAAGCAGAGGCAGGAGCAGGGGAGCTCAGTGCAGGGAGAGCCCAGCCCTGCTGTCCCTTGGCCAGAGGTGCTCTGGGGCCTCCAGCTGAGCTGGTTAGAAAGTATAAAAATCTCTTCTTTCTGGGGTCTTGTGTATTTTTCTGCAGTGCAAAACAGCTTCAGCAGTGAACCATCAGTCCTGCTCTTCACTGAGCCTCCTCTATCCTGATGGTTTGGAGCCTGCAGAAGAGCTGGGGTCTATCACTGGACCAGCTCTATCTACTGGTGGTGGTACTGCCACCAGTGCTCTGGTCATGCTGCCAAAGCCATCCTCTGTGTGAACTGTGCCTTCCTCAGGCTTACAAGGGGTTCTAAAATCAGGCCAACTCTCCTGGATCAAGGAGGGCTGGAAGAAGAGATGAGCAGCTGGTGGGTGGCCATGGAAGCCCTTGGGGTAGCCCTGCCCTCCCCCTTCCCCCTGCTCGTGCATCCAGGTAGATGCTGGAAAGCTGTTTCTGGCTGACATGGCCAGTTCAGCTGTGTCACCAGAGATGAACACATCTGTGGGTTTCAGGCAGTTTCAGCAATGCCTTAGCTACTGAAGATCCACAAACAGTTACTATTTCCCCCCATGGCTTGAAGTTGAGCTGGCAGTTTGGGGTTAGAAGCACTTTAATTCCTCCCTGTTCCCCGTGGTGTTTTGCTCTGCCACCACTTGACCTCCACATCCCTGCAGCAATAAGGTCAGCACGTGGAGCAGCTCTGCCTTCCTCCCACCAGCCCTTCCCTCTCAGGGGTCCCTGGAGCTTTCACTGCTTATTCCTGCCATTTTCCCACTTTGCACTGTTTAAAAACAAGCAAGCAAGAGCTCCCTGGAGCCAGCCGCTCATTTGCTGGCAAGGACTGCCTGTTAATCAATTAAAGCTCTGCAATGTATTTGCAGCAGGGGGGATGATTAAGGTGCTTTCTGCCTCTAATGCATGCCTGGGGGAGGCTTGCCTGCATGGTAAGGGCAGGTGTGTTGGGCTGGAGGTCCTGCAATTCTGCTTTTATAGGTCTTGGAATAAAGAAGTCAGATGTTCAGCATGGTGAGGGAAGGGGAAGAGGTTTGGCAAAAATCAGCGTTTTCCTAATGGATGTTATTACCTGAGCCAGGTCTCCAGGCAAGGATTTGCTGATCTACTCAGAAGTGGCTCTGGGGAAACATCCATCCCCTCAGGGACCATCGTGTGCAGAAGAGGTGGCTCATGTGGGCAGTGAGGGAAACGGGCTGATGTGGAGGATATTCAGGAAAATTGACAGAAAGGTACTGCTGAGGCCAGCACTGAAGCAGCACCAGAAGTGTGTTTGTACCCAGGCTAAAATCATCAGTGTCACTAAGCTGAGGGTCGTGCTCGTGATTTTACACACTCTGCTGTCAGAGCAAACCTCAGCTGTGGGAGCCTGACAGCCCTCCTAAGCACTGCTTTAATTTCCACCACTGATCTTCATTTCTAGGCATGAATTTGGTTAAGTTCAGAGCCTTAAGCAAGGGAATCAAAGGACAAAAGCCATTCTCTCACCCGGCCAACAAAAGGGTGCAAGGTCTGTGCATCATTTTGGGCATTGCAAGGGATTCATGAGGAGTTCATTTTCGTAACACTGATGTGCCATAAACTGTAGTGCAGTCCTTGTTAAATGAGAATTGCTTTCCCTAAATTGCATTTAGGGAAGTCATGAACCAGCCCCTGAGCTGGCCACCAGTTCAAAATCTGTAGTAAGTCAAGCCAAAGAAGTCTTTGCACTGGCACAATTTACTGAGATGTGATTTAATAGAAAAACTATTAGTGTTTCAAAGGGTGACAGTGACTGGCTCAGCTTTGATATTTAGTGAGATATTATGGTATTTGGCAAGAGCAAGATCCAAATCTTGGCCCAGGGCAGGAGCCCTGGCTGAGGAGGAGTTTGCAGCATGCTGTTGGGGGTATGGAGTTATTTCATGGGTGGAAATTCTGGGGAAGAAGGGAAATGGCTGGAGAAGCAGCTGAATTTGGGAGATAGAAGCTGAGGCATCCACACAGCTGGGAGCTGTTCAGGGGAAAACCCAGCGTGGCTGGTGGTGCTGGCATGGGGAGATGAGGAGAGGCAGAGGCCAATGGGAAATGGATGCTCTGCCAGGAGCACATTGCACATCCCAGCACAGCCCTAGGGAAAGCACATTGCTCTTTATAAGTTGTAAAAAAACCCCCTCCAATCTGCCCATGCACTGGGCAGAATTAATTATCTCTCGAAGAGAATTAATTGGGCCGATTACCGATTTAAAAATAAATATATATTTACTACTTTGATAACAAGGTTTCAGACTATCAGTGCCTAAAATAAACTAAAATTGTGGTGGCCAGAGCAGAGCCCTGCCCTACAGCAACCAGCAGAGAGCATCCTTGTATACTTTTTCTGTGGAAAAAACAGCACCGAGCTGGGAAATAACCCATCTTTCAGCAACCTGTCTCTTTTTAAGTGTTTCTCAGTCAGTAAAGATGCAATAATTGAAAGTTGTCTATCAATCATGTTAGCAGACAAAACAACATTGTTTCTCTTCTCTTTTTCTCCAAAGTACTGGAGCTTGATTGGCTTAACAATGCGAACAAAGGCGCCGAGTCAAAAATCCCAGTTAAATGTTTTCAGGTATAAAAACACATCATCTTTGGGGAGGGAAGGTGCAAAATTCATTGTTTAGAAGCGTTCTAGGGGAATGTTCAAAATGAAAAAAAAAAAAAAAAGAAAAAAAGTATGGAGAACAGGCTAGTTCAAGACAAAATATCTTTGGGGCTGAATTAAAAATCCTGCCAAGAAATTTGCATATCTGAATGTCTGTAGCCTCCTCATCTGAAGCAGCTGATGTGGCCAGAGAAACAGGTCAGGGGATCAAGTTTTGACTTATTTTAGTGCTTCTGTGGAGTGTAAAATCATGCTAAACCTAGGTTTGCACTTCAGCTCCCTGTGGATGCAGGGCCAGGACTGCTGGGATAGGCTGAGGCTGTGAACACAGCCCAAATGATGCTCTAATTTCCCTTTTGCCATCCAGGTTTTGCCCAGCATCCAGGCTCCCCAGAGGTGCAGCTGTCACCTCAGAGCTCCTCCTCAGTTTTCAGGTGCACTTTGCAGTTCTCATGAGCACATTTTCCCCCAGAAATCCTTGACTGGGCTGTGGCAGTGTCTGTGTGGGTGGGTGACACCCTGGGGGTGGGCAGGGGCTGCTCCTGTGGTCCACAGACAATTCTGCTTGGTAGGGAACAGCTTCCAATGTTTATGTCTCTTCACCCAGTGGCAGCTCCTCCAGGCTATCCTGTTGTCCATGCAGGATCACATAGGAAAAGGTTTGCCAGAATTTTCTGCTTGTTTCAGGGCAGATTCTGCATTGCTGCTCGCTGTGCTTGTTTTGCAGCAGTGTTTGTGCTTTTATATATACATTTATACAAAGTGATTTAGCAGAGGATGCTGAAACTGGTCTGAGGTTGGTTCATGGAAGAGCAGAAGACAGATCTCTCAGTGCAAATCATCTCCCCTTCTCAGTCAGCCAGGGAAAAGGGAAATAAATAAGCAGTGAGAGTCACCATCACTTTTATAATCACTTGAGCAAGAGCAGGACCAGCTCTCTGTGAGTCACAGCAGCGCTGCTGCTTCCCCTTTGCAGACATTAACCAGTGGTTTTAGGGAGGTTTAAAATTAGTGGTCTGTTAGTTATTGTGTGTTTCACTCTGTGTACAGCCTGCTGGGAATGCCACAGCCTTTATAGCTCATAGACACCAGCCCCAGGATCACTTTTAGCTCTGCATGGTTGCAGTTTGGGTAATTAAAATGCAGACAGTGGTGAAAATGTGGCCATTGCATCTTGGTACCTCAAACCTGTGATATTCATTGCCTCCACCAAGTGTTGTTCAAGTTCATTTGGGATTTTACTGAATATTTAGGGGGTGGGAGGGGGTGTCTGAGCTGCCCTTGCCCTGGTATGGTCCAAGCTAGGAAAATGCTTCAGTTAGGCTGAAACCAGGGTTTCCTTCAGCTGAAGCCTTTGAACTGTGAAGTCCCAGGTCTACCACAGACCAAACACATTTCCAGAAGTTCTCACCATGTGTGGTTCTGGTCAGACGGGCAAAAAGATGCAATCTGTGGTTGCAATATTTTAGTTTCCTTTCTCCTCCCTACAGAAGTTTCCTTTTCAGATGATTTTCTGAGTTAATTCCAATTCTGTTGCAAGAAGCTCATAAAGCTGTTATTGCTCAGTCACTCTCAGTCTCCTTGTTAATATAATGCAAGGATAAGCAAAGTTCACGGAAACTGCCTACACCAGAGGAGCGAAACAAGAAGACATTTCTGAGCATTGCAGGCTTTTCAAAGCTTCTTTGTTCAGAGATAGAGAAAACAACCTGTAAAACTTCACCCTGACAAAGGGAGCTGCAGATTTAAGGCTATTGAAAAGAGTCATCTCTCCAGATGTAGGTTGGCATGTGGGTTCACAATTACAAATATGATTTATGATTCATCACAGCACACTGGGATGGTGGGGGGAGATGGTATCTATGTTAGGACAAACCTTGAATGACAAGGGACAGCTCACAGCTTGAACAGCATGGAGGATGAGGTCATTTGAGATGAAATGCTTCAGCATTGCCAAGCACATGCTAATTTACTGAAAGAGTAGAAATTTAAAGTGATTTTCATGAGGGGAAATATTCATTTGCCAGCAGAGAGGAATCTCTGAGTTTGTTTTAGGCTCAGAGCAGCATCTTACCAGCCCATCAGGTACCACTCCAGAGCTCACTGCTCCCTCTGCAGTCTCCAGTGCCTTCAGAGGCACCACACAACCATGTCTGGAAAATAATGGCTCTGCTTGAGAGCCACCTTACGCCAAGAGCATGGCAATTTTCAAAATAAATCAGTTAAAAGGATCTTTACAACCAGACTTGTGATGTAAATGTAAACCCTTGTGATTCAAGCTGTGCAATACCCTCTAACTGCAGCATAATAAGGTTTTTCTCTGATTTTCACATTTTGCTATAGCTTTTATCTAGAAGGCTGCTGATTTGCTACTTTGGAGATAAGATACAGGACATGGAGAACCACCAGCTTGATCATTTTGGCATTTCCAGGGGTGCAGCTTTGTGATCCCACAACCAGCAAAGGTGGCTCTGTGCTGTCCTTTGCCTCTTGTTTGAACTTGCAGTTTGAAGGCATTTTCCCCCTTCTCGAATCTCAGGAGAGATAAAAGTCCTGAAGACACCCTTCTTGGTGCTCCACCTCCAGAGGACCACCTTGGCTTGCCAGTGGCTCAGGCAGCTGGTGTCAGCCACCTGTGGGAATGGCCAGGTGGAGTGGGAAGAGGAAATGCTGCGAGGGAAGAGTGAGGGGCATTCCCCTGGGAGGAGCAATGCAGGTGTTTTATTGGGGGTGATGCCAAGCATCTGCCTCAGTTTTGTCTCTCCCAGGGCTCTGTGGCTGTCCTGAGCTCTGGGCAGCCCCTGGATGCAGGCAGCTCCCACCAGTCTGTGATTCTGTCACGCAGACATCCTCTCCCTGTGCCAGAGGGATTCCCAGCTGCCTGGAAAACACTCAGGCAAAGCAGGGAGTGAAGCCTCAAACTTCCATCTGTCCGTAAAAAAACATCTTCACTGGCTAATTTGACCAATTTAGTGATTACTATTGGGAGAGCATGGTTTCTCCAAGTCCTCCAGCTCTTCCACCATGGAAAGCCTCTTGCCTTAATGTAAAGGGTTTCAGTCATTTCCTCTGTGGATTTTATCTAATTTTATTACAATAATTCAGCGAGTCCACTTTGGCCAGCTGTCCTTCAGGCCTCCTGGCCCACATGGCTTATACTGTGATGTTGAATCAATCTTTCCTACAATTTTGCATCTGTCCTCAGCTCTTGGAGTCGTTCCAGCAGTTCTCTGTGCAGCTGATAATTTCACAGCACCCCCCATGGTGATTCACTAGCCTGTGAAACCTCCTCTCTGTGCTCCAGTTCCTCACTTCCCAGGCTGGTGACAGACACTGGAAATATTGTACAAGTGACACTTCCAATAAATCAGCAGTCATTTAAGCTCCTGGTAGTAATTCCCAGATCTGGTGGGTTTTGCCTGGCATCTCCTGGCAGATCAGGATGTGGATCTATCTAAACCCAGATGCAGCATTATCCTAAGGCTGTTTCCAGCAAAAGCTCAGACATCTGGTGGAGAGGGAAACTCCACAGTGTGGACAAGAGACCATTAAATGATACTTCAGATGTCTTTGGGGTTGTTTATCCTGGAGAAAGAAGGCTCTGGGGAGACCTTTTTGTGGCCTTTCAATACTTAAAGGGGAGTTAAAAGATGGGGACAGACAGGGCCTGTTGTGATAGGACCAGGGGTGGTGATTTAAATGAAAAGAGGGTAGATCCAGCCTAGATCATAGGAAAATTTTTTTACAAATATAGTGGTGAGGCCCTGGCACAGGTGCCCAGAGAAGCTGTGGCTGCCCCTGGATCCCTGGAGGTGTCCAAGGCCAGGTTAGATGGAGCTTGGAGCAGCCTGGGACAGTGGAAGGTGTCCCTGCCAGGGCAGGGGGTGGATTGAGATGATCTTTAAGATACCTTCCAACCCAAAACATTCCATGATCCTGTGTCCCCAGGATAGATCAAGGGCTCCTGGCTCCTTTCTCTGTCTTCCTTTTGCTCCCCAATGTCTCTTCTCCTGGGCCCACTTGATGCAAGCAGAGATCAAAATCCCCCAACTGTAAAAGCCCAGGGCTGGCCCCTGATTTCCTGCCCTGGTTTCATTCAAGTACCTCTCCCACACAGTGCCATGTGTTCTGCTGCACTGCCCCGCTGAGCTTGTCCCTCTTTTTCTTCTCGGGGTTGGGCACTGCTTTGCACAGGAACTTAGCAAATATCACACTGAGGAAGCCCCAGCTTTGCTCTCTTTTTTCTCTCCAGAACTATGGATGAGCTTGCAGCAGCTCCTGCTTTTCTGTGCCTTGGTATTCTCTTCTCTTCCAGCTGGGAGGAAAAGTCTGGCTGCAGCTTTTGGATGCTGCACTGTCCCTTAAATCCTCGCTGAGATGCTGAGGCTTTGGTCCACACTGTAATCACCGAAGGATTACACCAGTGTCACTCCATATTAGTGGGATTATTAAGTAAAATTGGCTTATAGGATCCAGCATGCTGGCAGCTCACCCCAGCTGAGCAGCAGCTGCACGTCCCTCCTGCCGCCCGCCCCATGCTGCCTTCCTTCCACGCTTCCCATCGATTCTAAATTTCACTATCCACTTCTCAAGGGCTTGGGGTTTTCCTGTGTCATTGATTTATTGCTTTCCTGGGAGCCAGGACAAGCTTCAGGATCTTCATTCATCAGGCTGTTGTCAGTGTCAGGGTTTTGCCCGCAGATTTCAGCAGTGAAATGATCCCGGCCCGGCACCGGTGGTGTCCCGTCAAAATTTGAAGTCTGTTCATTCTTCACAACTGGTTTTGCTTGCTATAAACCACCTCAATTTGTAGCAGAGGTGGTCACTGCATTATATTTGGTTCCCTGTTGCTGGCACTGAGGTCATGTGCAGTGCAGGACAGGTTATGGGAAGATGCTGCCCAGCATCCTCCGAATTTGGGAGAAATCATTAGGAACTGTTCTGGCCTTTCCATTGAGGCCTGCTGCCCAGCACGAGCAGTGTGCTAGACAGCCTGGAGGTGGAGAGACCCTTTTCTGAGCTTATTACTTCCATTTTGCAGACTTTCAGAAAGGGGGAGGAAAAGCATCAGACTTTTCCAGCCCTCCAGTCACCAGATGAAAGGAATCTTTGAAAGCTTCAGAGGGTGATGTTGCCAGGGGAGGCTCAGTGAGGATGTGTGAGGTTCAGTGTAGCAAGAGAGTGCTGTGCTGTGCTGTGCTGGGCACCCAGAAAAATAGGTGAAAAGTGGGTAAAAGTTCTGCTGCTCCAATTTGAAATTACCTTTAATGAAATTCTTGTCCTCCCTTTTACATCACTGGGATGTGTAACTGGTTTTTTTTTCATTAATGATGAAGTAATTGGTTCCAGTGCAGGGTCTGTGTCCATTAGCACATCTGCTCAGACACTTGTACTTTCTGATACACGCTCTGTGTACAAGAAACACATTTGTTCCTTGCCTGAGTACGTGCTTTATCTAATCCACCTCATCTCCCCATCTGAATTTTAAAAAGAAAATTAATGAGGAAGATTATCCCACCATGAAAATAACAATGCTAATTGATCATGGGCACAGCGATGTCCTGGGGATGTTTCTGGAAGCTGCTTTGGTGAATTCTTAAGTGCATGAAGGTTCTGTGGTTTAACAGAGTTCCTGCCTCAGGCAAAGGCCCCCTTGACTTGGCCAAGGTTTATAAATCCCTCCTCAGTATTATTATAAAAACTGTTAGAATAAAGTACAGCCCATTTTTTATTCTGACTTGCTACTGCCATAGCAATAACCTTTGCTTCACTCTGAGGCCAGATACTGTGCTTGCTCCAGATCCAATCCACAGCCCACCCTCTTTCCCTTTTTGCCCAGGAAGGTCCATTGCCTCCAGCAGCCAGGCTGGGGAACTCTGGGGAAAGCACAGAGAAACTTTAGCCACTGCTAAACACAAGCAAAGAGCAAAGCAGGTGACCTGCTGGAAACTGAGGAGAAAAAAATAACCCTGTAACCCTTAGTTATGAAAATCCTACAACAGAGCTGAAATTAATACAGGACAAAAGAGGGCTCAGATGAGTCAGGTCTTGCCCAAGGAATTTAATTGAAAACTGTAACTTTGGGAAGCACTGCGTTGTTTTGCTCTGTGTTTGTGTAAGCAGCCAGCGTGGGGATTACTGGGAGCACCAGACTCTGCCTGGCAGCCTTCCAGAGGGGGAGCGTGAGGCTGGAGCTGCATGAGTCTCCTCTGGTGTGCTGGGGAGCTTTGCTAAGCTGCCTGACACTGCTTGATCCTTCTGGATATAGAGAGGAGCTTTCCATCATCTGCAAAAAATTAGAGGTTATGTGAGCAGCGCCATGAGGAATGTCTGTCAGTGAATATCTGTGTGGAATATCTGTCAGTGAATATCTGTGTGGTGTGCAGCACGTGCAGCTCTCCCGTGGTTCAGGTGCTGCAGAGCAGCTCGTGCTGCACACCTGGAGCTGAGCTTGGCCACACACCCATCACTCAGAGCTCTCAGATTCCCACAAGTCCCCAGCTGATGTTTCATACCCTGCTCCCCTGCGAGAGGGGTGGGCAGCTGTTATGAATTGAGAGAGGAACCCAAAGCAGTCCCAGCCCTCATTAAACCTATCCCTGTGACAGCTCCTGGAGCTCCTCAGCTCCACCAGCACCCCCCAAGGCAGGACATCACTCAGGGCCAAGTGCCTGCTCTGCCCAGGCACCGTGGGCATGTGGAGCATCCTGGGGTCCTGAGGCTGGACTGGGGCCTGTGATCCCAGAAGGAGGCAGAGGTTGGAGAGAGGACACAAGTTCACATCACACTCCAAACATCCTTGGCCCAGGCTGCTTAGGGATATTTTCTGAGCAAAAATGGTATCCAACAGGATCTGGTTTTGCTGTGGTCAAAAAAAGAAAAAAAAGGAAAAAAAAAGTTTCGTGTTCTTTTGGTATAAAAAGGGTGAAATATTATGCAGGCATCAGGCTAATCCCTTCTTGCAGAATTAGATTAACAAAGAGTAATCAGTGTAGTCCAAAGGACAAAAGAATTTGCAAGACATCCTTCATGTCTTAACAATTCCCACCAGTCCAATGAGAAAGTCCCAGGGAAGTCCTGAATTTCACCAGAGATAATTGTGGTGCTTTCCCTTTTCTCCTGTCTAAATCTCCCTTCCCGTTTCTGCCCAGCCCTGAGGAGCTCTGGAGGGAGTCCCTTCCTTGTTTTGCTTTATGCCAGCTTTTGGTGTGTCTTGTGGACCTGAGGAGTGGTGCCAGTGCTTGCTGGGTGCCCTGGAAGGCTGTGGAGCCCTTCCTGGCTGTGCTGAGCACAGGGTGGTGCTCCCAAAATCCCACAGGGCACAGAGCGGGAGCACGACTGCATCTCCCTCGCTCTCTGCATTGCCAGCTCTGTGCGAAGGGTGAAATAAATAAATGAATAAATCATTGGCATTGTAGCACTGCAGACAGCTGGAAACATGATGTAAATACTAAAGGCTGGATCTGTGCTTCCCAGCAGTGTTTGATGTGGGCCACAGACACAGCTCCCCAAGGGAATTCTCATCCCTGAGGACCTGATTTATGCCAGTGCTGGAGATCAAAAGCCAGGATGTGGTGCTGCACAGCTGTAATAATGGATGTCCAAATTTCCTGCAGCTCCAGGTCTGCTGAGACAATGCTAAAATTCAGCCACTGGCAGACCAGGAATGAAATGATTTGTGTTGGCTGGCTTAGGGAGGGGGATTCACTGTTTTCATCACGTGCCAGCACTGCTTCAGCCACATATGGAGAAAAAGAAGGGGCTTTATAAGGCTTTATGAATTGGCTGGATATCAGAACCTGAATCCTGCTGGATGTAGGGCTTATCCTTACAAAACTCATCTTATAGCTGTGGAAATGAGTGGATCTGGATTTCCCTCATCCAGCCCAGGACTGCTGCAAGTGTTGATGAGAGCTCAGGGTTCTCCAACCTGCAAAAAAAAAATCATTGTATAAAGCTCTGAAGTGACTGATGTGTTGTTAACAGGTTCCATTATTTACTTTTTAATATTTATCATGCCAACCATTAAGCAGAGTGGAGACACTGGCCCTTACCACAGAGGAGTGTTTCTCCCTGGACAGGAGCATCTGTTCCTCGCTGGTTAACCAGACCTGGGGCACTCCTCAGCTCTGAGGACACCAAATTTTGGACTCCTCCTCTAGCACAAGGCCACCCTGCAGATCCATGTGATGCTCCCACACTCGAGATCCTCAGCATGAGGTGGTCTCCAGTCTTTGCTGGCTGTCACAACCTGAGATTGTGAGAGCCACTCAGTCTCTTACAGTGTGAGAATTCTTCCACTGGAGAATCTGTATCCCTGAGTATTCAGGATTGTACCCTCCAGGAGACAACATCTAAACTGTACATCACTGCAGATTAGTCTATGGCTTCTACAAATATGAATTTAAATAGTCTATTATCTCAAAGCGCTGTTAATGTTTTTATTCCCACTTCCTAGATGCATGCTCCATACTGAATATCCTCCAAGCTCATTAGCTTCCATTTCATGTTGCATAAATTTGTAGTCTGCTCTTCTAAAGAGAAGATGAAACCTGACTGTAAAATTTATTGAACAATTGTTCAAATGTAGCTTAATTAGTATCTTGCAAGGATTTTGCAAGCATCTGAGATCGCTGGGAATGCTTGAGTCATTTTATTATGAGATTTAGGGTTAATATCTCAGATTAATAATACATATGAACGTTTATTAAACTCTAGGCAGCACTTTAAAACAACAAAAATTGGTTTATCATATTTATAACAGCCTCAAGGAATCAAAACTTGCAGGTGACTCAGGCTCTGCTCTCTTCTCCTTCGTGCTGAGTTGTTGCTGGAGTTCTGAGGGAGGCTGAACTCCCTGGGAGGAGGACAGGCTTCATTTCATGGACTGCTCTGTCACTCCCAGGTTTTCTTCTGAGAACAAGCAGATGGCAAACTTTAAATCAGACTTGGGATGTGGAGAGGGGTTCTGCTGTTTGGAAGGGAGTTGCTTCAAAAATGTAATTTCCTATAGGAGTGTTCAAGACGGGCCCTAAACTTTCAGGCACCAAGAACCACCCTTTGCTAAAGGACACCTTAACCATCATTTGGAATGTTTTGGGGAGCTGTTGATCCGAGTCAGCTGGTTCTTGGTTGCTCTGTTGTGCCCCAGCAGCCCATAAAGCAGATTCAGTGGAGCTTTCTGACCCCTCCAGCACTTGCTGGGTCACACAGCAGCTCAGGTACAAACCAGAGCAGGTTTTACATCTGTGCATTCAGACTCACACGTCCCTGATTTAAACACCACTGCCAGGAACACCTTGTTAACAGGCAGCACTTCATGTGCTACCATAAAAAGAAGAACAAGTCTCCCAATGGGGAGATTTCAAATTTCCTTGACTGAGTTTTCTTAACTTTAGGAGATCAAACTTTCTCCACATTTAAGTGAGAGCAGCAGCACCAAAAATACAGCAATGCACCCAGAGATTCTTAACCAGGCACTGAGATGCACTCCTGCCTGCTGGAGAGAGGCAGAGGGAAGCAATGTAAGTTAAATAAAGAAGATAATGTCTAGCTTGGAAGTGAAGCCTTAGGAAGCAAATTTGAAACCAGTGCAACAACATGACAGAGTGTAGGACCATTGGAAAGGTCCAGCAAGTGTGATTAATCCATGGGCTGTTCTCCAGTGCCTGCAGGCTCCTCCACTGCAAGTGCCAGCTCAGGCTGGGTAGGGAAGGACAGGCTTTGCCATCGAGCCATCACAGGGCTTGCAACAGTGACAAATGCAAATTCGGAGAGCTGAGTTCAGCTCTGTGTGTGAAGCCCATGTATCACTCATTAATTTAGAGTTTGTGAGGCACATCAACCTAGTGCTGGCCTCTCCATGGGACTGAGTTTCCTTTAAACTGCTCTCAGTGGTGTGCAAGCTGGAGACAGGCGCGTTGGTGATGCTCACAGCGGGGCCTGCAGCGGAGCAGCAGCTCAGGATGACTCAGAATAAAAACCTTGTCATCCTGGGTGAGCCAGCCAGGAAAGGGGGAAAAGCAAGGGGGAACAAAGGGGCTCTGCATCCCACAGCCAGGCTGGGAGCTGGGCCAGGTGCCAGGAGAAGGGTTTTCCTGGACATTCCCACTGCTGTGCTGCCCGAGACTGATTTATCTGTGAGCGAGATGAGGAGGAGCTGTTTGCAGGAAAGACTTTATTTGTTGCTAATTCATTCACTGAGGCTTGTGCAGTGCATCCAAGAGCCCCTGTCTGAGTGCTCTGCTAGGTCTGGGGTGGGAAATGTTGGTGGGAGAGCAGAGCACAGCGCCCAGGACATGCTTCAGCTCGTTTTGTTTGTGCTGTTCACAGCCCTTGCAGCCCAGCCTCTCCCCTCCTCCTTGCCCTGTCTCCCATCCAGCCCATCAGAAACTTCCCAGAGTGTTGTACTGAATGATGCAGGGGGATGGGATGTGCTGAGCTGGCCAGAGATTTCTCCTGGGGCTTAGGAGAAAACTGCAGAAATTCAGCTGGATCTAGCATGCAGTGAAGGTGGGCTGGGGAACAACCATTTTATACTTTGTCTGTTTGATTATCACTGGTGTCTTGAAGGAAATGTAGGTCCTGCTAAAAATGGTGCTATTTTTAGTATATCTGGGCCAAGATCTCCCTTTTTATGTCTGTGATCAAGTTCATTATTCACTTTCTGGGCACTACTTTTAATCCTCTTGTTATGTTCGACTACAAGATTAGTGGACCTGATTGTGCTGGTGCTTTTCAATGGTGCTGTCAAAATAAATAAGAAATTGTGACATTGCAGAAACAACCCAAATGCAGTCTCCACAGAGCTGGTGCTTGGGAAGTCTTCTCCATCTAATCAGAGTTGGTTCTTAGGCTCACTCATTTTGTGTTGCCTGCTCTTTTCTGCGTCCACCCAAGTATTTACAATCAAGTAAAATAATTCTAGCACCCAAAACATAAAACTCCAGATCACCCACAGATTATCCTAATTTGGCACATTTGTTGTCCAGCCAGGACAAGCCCAGCTAGTTTAGTTCAAAGGCAAGTTTGTGTTGCATGAAGGACTTCCCTCTGCTCCTGCCCACTCAGCAACACCCAAGACAAACATCCTCCTGCAGCCATCCAAATCAATCTAATTGTAAGCAACAGAAAATGGTGCTTTAAATAAATCTCATTTGCATACTGAGAAAAATTTCTCAGCTTACTGAATATGAAGTTACTAGTGGAAAATTATTTATCGCCTCAGCATCAAAATACCAGAGGTTGGCTGGTGCCTTTGGGAAAATCATTTGTGATACAGCAATATTTCTCACTTTCCCATATATAATGTGATCTGCCAAATTTAATCCAGTTTTGCATTTGATGGTCCCCAGTAGGATGAAAAGGTGAAGCTAATGTCATATAAACAATACCAAGCATCTTCCCCCATGAAATTTTATGTGACAGTTGAAAGGTGCTGAATTATCCCAAAATAGCCTGGGGACTTCACAGTTCATGCAACCTGGCAGTTTACAACAATGCAAATATTTTGCTGCTCACTTAGCTGCTGTTCTCTCTTTTTAATTGTAAATTCAGTCCCAGTATTTCATCCTAGAAGGTGAGAGAATGGAGGGGGTTCATGCTGTGCCATGCACTACCCTCAGTAAGGAAATGCTGCAGAGTGAGAACGTGGAGGCAGAGCAAGCATTTGCTGAGCCCAAATGCTTCCCTCCTCTCACACTGTTGATCAACTAAAAGTCTCATCTGCTGCTATTATAGGGTAATTTTCCCGAAATGTGGTCAGAATGAGAGATTTGTCCAAGGACATATCATGAGCCAAATTGCAGGGTTTTTACCATGTAAAAAAATCTCCTCCTCTTCTGCATTTTCCCTGCCTTCCCAGCTCCTGTCTCCATTACGTGGGCACATCACTAAGGGAACTCCTTGTTTTTCTTGTCATTATCTGCAAAAGGATTATGATGTATATGTAGGCTGTTAAAAATGTACACATTTATTGAAAATTGTCTGAGTAAGATGAGCTGCTGTTGAGAGTATTTGAGTTCAGCCTACAAAGTGATGCTAGTTCCCAGTCCAAGGAAAAGGCTAGATGTGTTTTTCTGTTTTCTCCAGATTCTCTTGGGCAGTATTGCCCATCTTTGACATCCAAGATCTGTTANAAAAAAAAAAAGGGAATTTGGAAAAAATCCTTAAATCCTTTTGTGGTTTCATCTGTGCTGAGGTTGCCCAGCTCATCCCAGTGGAGGATGGCAGGGTGGGCAGGATGCCATGGAGAGATGCTCACTGCAGGGAGGCTGTGCCTGCTGGGCTCTTTCATTCCTTAGAATTCTGCAGCAGAGATCAGCATTGTCTATCAGTCCAAATTTGTCAGGAGCTGTATCTCTACTTATTTGAGTGGGCATAAGAACTTCTAATTCACCTCTAAAGTGCCTAATTGTCAAAGGAGCTAAGATGGTCTCGATACATGGCACGGACCTGAGACCCCTCTGTCCATTCTTTTGGAAAAGGTTTGCTTTGGCTTTTCCCCTCCCTGGGGAGGCAGGGGCCTGTCTGCTGCTCACACAGACCTGGGGTGATACCCAGTCCCTCTGCCCCATTCCCAGCCCACAAAGCGACACAACTGAGTAGGGTTCCTCGTGTTGGGATTTGTGCAGCTGTGAACTCGGGCAGGATCAGACTTCTGGCTGAATTTCAATTTTCATTCATCATTTTTGGCTGGCCCAAAGCCCCAGGGAGTAGCTTTTTCCATTAGCTGTAACGGGTGTGAGGTTTAGACTGGGGCTGGAAGTGGAACTGGGGGTCCTGGCCACAGCCAGCACCTCTCCCTGCAGCTGCCCTGCTCAGCCCCTGGGGCTGTTGGTGACTGTCCCCCCTCATCAGTGCCTTGGGCACCTGGGACCTGCTCTCTGCACCAGCCTGTGCCCACTGCAAGCAGCCCCTTGCAGGGGACAGAAATCAGCAGTGTCCTGCCCTTGTGAGGACTGGGAAACCCTGGAGGTGCTTGGAGATTTTGTCCCTGCCCTCAGAGAGGGCCAGAGCTGAAGTTCCACTGCAGGGTAGGTCCAGAGCAGTGCCAAAATTTGGGAAGTGGGCTGGGGGCAGGAATTCTGCAGAGCAATTGATTGCTCAGAGCAGCTGCAACCCCCAAATACTAAGTATTTTATCCCATTTTATTTATGAAAATTAGATAATGCTAAAGGCAACATTAATGTTAGCCAACGATGAGACATCTTCAGCTAACCCAGCCAAATATCTGTTCAAATACTGATATCTTGCATTTCCAATATGAAATAGGAATAGCTGCATTACATAAAATATAAGAAGAGAAAGGCATATTATTGTTCTAATGCAACCTTTCCAAACAAATTTGTATTCACATCGTATCTTAACACAGAGATGCAGGAAGCAGACAGAAATTTATCTTCTCCAGAGAGTGATAAATCAGTGCCTGGTTCACAGGAACATTTTTCAGACATCTCAAGAGCACCATGCACAAAAATAAACATACCATGAATTTCCTGAGTGGACAAGGGCTAGCTGGAATGACGACAACAGAAGGAAGAGCACAGACCAATAGCAGAAACCTGGCAGGAGAAATCTGAATTATTCCTCTGGAAATGCAGTGAAAACAACTGGGAAAAGTTTGTCTGCTCATTAGGCAAATGATCTGTATTTCCTTCACTGCCTGTCCTCAATGTGCCTTTCATGTGGAGTTCAGCTTCCAGGATGCTCAGGGCTCCTGAGGAACTCACTCCCATGGAAGCATCTTTCCCCACTAGTTTGAAGAACTCAGCCTCAGAGGAATTTGAGCCAGTGGAAACTTTTGGAGTTAAGTATCACTGTCAGGAAGAGGCCAGCTGAGGTCTCTCAAAGAGCATTTAGTAGGAAAACACAACTTCTCTGTGGGACTCTCACCCCTCCAGCCTAATTTCCCCTGACAAGACAGCAGTGGCAGCAGGGTTGTTGGACCACTGGAGCAGGGACTGTTTTCTTTCCCTTCCTGTAGACATTAACAACTGCTCTCTCCCTTTTAAACAAATCCACACAATAGAAGACAAGTTGTCAACAAAGATTAAATCAGTCTGTAAAGCATCCAAAGCCCGGACTCAGCTTTTGCATCTGAGAGGGCAAAATTTTCCCCAAGATGGGTTGTGCCACCACCAGGGGTGGCAGGGACATAGGTGGTCTCAGCACACCTCAGTGGTGATCCTGTGAGGTGTTTTGGGGTGCTGTTTCCCAGATTTTAGTGCAGGTTTCTTCTTCCAGTGGCATTATCCACACTGGGACTCTGTAGCCCCACGGTATTTTCTGAGTTGCCTCAGAGCTGCCTCCAACAAGTTGTATTGAAGCAAAACCAGACAATAGTGCAAGTCCAGTGGAGGAGAGTCCTGGGCAGGCAGTTGATGCTGGGAATGGATTTATATCAGGTCTGGAAAATCAATGCACAGGAAGGAGAAGCACTGTACAAATCTGATGACTCTTCACTTGGCTTTTGCTTGTGCAGGAGAAAAATTTTATTGAAGGGACCTAAATTTGAAAAGGCTGAGTTAACATAGTTATCCTAGTTAAATATTTAATCCTGTGTTGCAATTTTCCTCAATGCATATCAAATGTGTTACAAAGCTTTTGGTGTCACTGTTGTGTTACAGGTGACCCAATTACACATTTCTTCTGGCACTTTTGGGACCAGGAGGTCTGTGTAGGGAAGCTGGTCCCATCGTGATGAGGGCAGAGAGAGGGACTCTGGCACTACCCTTGGGTCACAGCCCGAGTTTGTCACCCTTTCTGCTCCATTGATGCACAGTTCCTGGGCCAGCACCTTTCTTTCCTTCTGTAGATAATTTGCTGACTCTTCTGCAAACATGAAGCCACAAGTATAAGCATCAGTCTTACAGCATCATGCACAGGATTTACTGGGATATTTGCTCTTTATCCTTGCAGTGCAAGTGTCCTGCTTTTCCCCTTCCAGTAAGAGCTCTAATGGATAGATAAGTATCTAAAATAAACCAGCTAAGAGTGAGTGATTGGCTGGCTTTGTCATAACAAGCCAGGAGGGACCAAGCTTGATGGCCCAAAATGCAGAGCGGGAGTGGGAGCTTCTCTGTGAGTGATTTGGATGTGAAGTGTGTGATGGTGGAGAGCACCAAGCAGTGGCAAGGTGGGGTGGGAGAAGAGGAGGTGCAGTTCATCAAGCCATGACCCCCAAGGGTGAAGCAGTCTGCAAAAACAGCTGGGTCTCCTCGAATTTTTTTTCTCAGGAGGGTGTGGGAAAAATCCCCAGACCCACACAGGTGGTACAGGGGAACATCCCCCAGCCCAGGCTGTCACCACATGGGGTTAAGCTGTGGAGGAGAACAGTGAAGCTGTTCCCAAAGCCACACTGTGCATGTTCACTGGTGCTGA
Organism: Dicaeum eximium; assembly: GCA_013396995.1. Classification (NCBI taxonomy): domain Eukaryota; kingdom Metazoa; phylum Chordata; class Aves; order Passeriformes; family Dicaeidae; genus Dicaeum; species Dicaeum eximium. Next base: position 2,994,748 of record VWZP01008455.1, on the reverse strand, counting down.
GGAGCACTGGGGGTATGGCAAACATGGAACTGGGAGCTGCCTTTCTCCCTGCAAGGGCTGTGAGCTGCCTCCTTAGCAGGGAGGGCTCACCTGGCACCTGATTGTTGCCATCTCCCTTCCCCATAACCAATGCATTGTGTCCCAAATTGGTGCCCGATTGCCGCTGCGTGCTGGCTCAGAGCTCATCACCGCTGCTGTGTCTTGAGGCTGCCAGAATAGGAAAAAATTATTCCGTGGCAGAGATGAGTCTGTGGAAAGTATGGCCTGAAGCAGACAGTCAAACCCCAGGAAGAAGGAAGGAGAGGAGAGTTTTCAGTCGTTTTTGGATCTGCGTGGGCAGCCAGGACCTCGTATCCCCTCCGACCCCAGCAGGCAGGGGCTTGCCCTGGCGTGGGAGATGCTTTTTCCCCAAGTGCTGCCTCTGTGATTTGGGCTGCTGCAGGGTGAGTGAAGGCACAGCCTGAGCTGGCTGGAGGATGCTGAGGCTTCCTGCAGGCTTATCTGATGGGCAGCAGTTCAACAGGGATCCTGTGATAACGAGGACACTCTGATTTGCTGCTCCTGCTGCTGGATGTCAGTGTATTTTTAATGCCTCAAGGACAGCGTTTGACTAGGGAGAGAATTCCAGCAATGGCAGATTGTACTTAATTGGTGATGTAATTAGTAATGCAATTATAAATTGTCTAATGCCAGAAGTGTATTGTGGCTAATAACAGCCTGTGCCATGAGAATACATTTGGATCCCAGCTCTGGGCCTGCATCCTGTGCTGGCTGCTCCCACAGCTCATCAGCAAGTTACAAAGAACAAATCCTGGTAGATTGTCTTCTGGAAGGAGGCTGGGTGCTGGTGGAATTCCTGCAGTACTCCAGCAGCATGTGCTGACAACAGCTTGTTTATTCCTTGAAATCCCAGCTGTGTGGAACACAACCATCCTCCTTTCCTCTTCCTCCTTCTTTAGACCACAGGCTCTCTGCAAACAGGGAATATTACTGGCTCTGAATCTGTGTTCAGATTTTTAAGCCTTGAAACCCCTGGAAGTTCTTATTTCTGTGTGGTTCATTGCTGAGATGGTAGGAACCAGTTGGCCTCCACCACCAACATCAAGAGCAGTGGCAAAGTGTGATGACCTTCCTGGAGGTGCTTGGAAGAGAAGAGGAAGGAGCACAGAGACCAATAATTTGAGAGTGGATCTAATAGTGGGACCTGGGTATTTTTAAGGGCACTGATTTCAGGGCAGGAGATTTGTGTTTGCATGGGTACCCACGGAAATGGATGTGTCTGGCCATATGCCTCTTGTTACAGGATTAAGATCTTGGTCAAAAATTATGGCATGAAAAATACTCCTATTTGATGCAGCTCTAAGAAAGAAAATAGTTTTGACCATATGAGCAGAGATTATGAGAACAAAGATGGTACTTTCTTGCATAATTATTAAATGATCATTATCCCATAAGTGCAAGCTTCTGGGTAGCTCAGTTAGTGTCTTAAAGCAAACATTTGTTGTAACTTACTCCAGAGTTTTGATCACATGGCTTTAGATTTCTCTAACTTCTTATTCTTCCACCAGTCAGCTGAATAATTAAATTGCTAGTCTGGGGATTTTATTGTGCTGAAAACCTGCAATTGAGCATTTGTTGCACTGAAAATGGACACATTTCTTTTCCAGACACATTTGGACACAGTAGGGATCTGAATCTCTGGGGATTTCATTTATAGAAGTTCCACAAGTGTTAAGTGGTATTAAATTAAGTGAAATGAAACACTCTAAATATTTCACATCTCTGTATAAATAGCTTATTCTATTATTGAAGCATAAAAGTTGCAAGCTTGCCCCTGCATTTCATCACGGTGAGTGAGGATTTAGCCCTGGGACACCTCGTAAAGGTGATGAGTGTCAGTGTGCCCATGCACTTCTTTCCCATCTGTGCAAGGTGAAATGCAGGCAAACAGCCTTTTCATTTCCTCACCTTCACAAAGTGCCTCACAGCTTGTTTTCCTCTGGCCTAGCTGGAGCCCTGGGCTGTTGACACTGTACATTAATTTTTCTTTCGGAAGCTATTCGTGTTACGGGGCCTGGCACCGTGTCTTGTACAGCCCAGTGAGTAACACTCTGTGCTGGGAGCTGATCCTGCAGAACGGGTTTGACACGACCCCGTGGCCTCTGGTTTCAGGGGTGGGCAGGCACAGGCACCAGGACAGGGAGAAAGTGCTGCCCAGGACAGAGAGGGATGAAGGGCTCACACTCAGGCTTTGGGTTTTATTTTAAAAGCTGCCTCCAGTGAAGCTTATTAAAGGCTGAAAGAAGGAAATGAATGACTGGACTTTGAGGAGCAATAGCAGCCCAGCTGTTCCCCCCCAGCTAACCCATGTCCCAGTGGAGGTTTACCAAAATTAGTACTTGCTGGCTTTCGTGTTGGAGAAGCCTTTAATATTTGGTTCCTCAAAGCCTGGACCCTGACATTAGCAGGGGTTATGGAGGCTGCAGTGAGGTAAATCTTGTTATTTCACAAAATTGACTGAGTTTGTCTTGATTTTAGATGGCTCAGTGTGTGGTGCTCTCTTCAGGCTTGACCCACTGCCTGTTGAAGTCACTAAAAGACTTGTGTGGATGTCAGCAGGGTTTGGGTCAGGCATTCAGTGTGATAATGAGGCCTTTTTAACCCACTGACGTCATTCAGAGCCTGTTTATTACAAAAACCCAAACAGATTTCTGGGATATGTAAGTGGCTCTAGCAGCAATGTCTAGGAAGTGCCCACCCCGTGCTAGGGTGGAACAGATGGGGATGTGCACTGAGAACAGCACATCCACAGTGCCCTGCTTCAGCATATGGCACTGAATGGAAAAATACCTGCCTTGGTTTGCCTAAATTCTTGTCATTTAAAAAAAATCTTCAATTATCACTCAGCAGCCCTTTGAGAAGGGCGTTTTTGAGTCCAGTTGGGCTGAGCTTTGCTCCATGGTGGTTTATGAAGCTTTGTAAGCATTGCTGGGATGTCTTTTGAACAAACACCAAACAAATGGTGCCAAGCAGAGGCCACTGGGCCTCCTCAGTGGCTGGATCTCCTGTCCCTGGTGTGTTTTCTCTGAATTATAATCTCCCTCCCCTTGTGCACACAGACCTCTTGAGCTGACCCATCTGTTAAGCATCGTGCATGTGCTATAAAAACACAGCTTTTTCTCTGCTCAGCTATCTGAGCCCCTGGAAATCTCTTGTGTCTGCATCCTTTAAGGTTTGATGCTTTCCAAATCTCTTCTCTCTCCTTGATGTCTGTGTTCTGTACTTTGGGCATTCCCTGCCTTGGCCACTCTGCTTCAAAAGACACACAGAAGAAAATTTTGGTGCTTTTTAGACAGAAACCACTGGTGGTGCTCCTCCTTTGGTGTGGGAATGGGAGTCACCAAGACTTCATAATCATTTGTTATCACTGTTTTGAGAGCTACACATCAGAGACCCATGAGCAAACACTGACCCTGGACACATGGACAGTGAAGGAGCTGGAAAAGTCCTCAAGTAATTAACTGTTCATACTGAAATATTAATTACTCATCTCAGAAGAGAATTAGGAGGGCGAAATTAGGGTGCTTTCCTGCAAGCAGGGTGGGGACAGGGCAGTTACATGTCCCAGGGCCTGAAGGAGGGCTGGGGTAGCACTGCACCCCAAAATGGGGGTTGCACTCAGGGACCTGTCCCCCACCACACTGCCTGCCTTTCTGCTGCCAGCCCACCTGCCTTTCAGACACCACTAGAAAAAGCATTTATTTCATTCCAGCACATGTTAGTGACTGAGAAGTCTCCCAGGACAGTTAAAGTATTTAATGTGTCTCACAGGACCTATTGGCAGGTTTCTGCAGGCTCTCCTTGGGAAGCTGTGGCTGCTGAGGGACTGTGGGAAGTGGGTAGGGGACACACCAGGAGGTTTTGGAAGCCTGGGCTGCTCCCTGTGGTGCCAGCAGCAGCCCCTGCTCAGGAGCCAGAGGTGAGTCTGGCCTCACCCCATGCTCTTGCCATGCTCCTACTGCTGCCCCATGTTTTGCTTCAAATGATGATGATTTGCATGGAGAACGCTGGCTGTGTGGATATTTTTAGGCTGATAAAATTACAGAGATAAGCTGGGACAATGAATTGAATCAAGGGAGTGGCTCTGGGCTCCTGTTTCCCCTGCAAACAGCTCCTGCTTTATTTATAGCTGCACGTATGTGCGTGTATGGCTACGTGTTCACCTCTTTCCCAAAATCAGATCAAATCTTCCTGGCACAGCTGACTCCCAGTATATGTTCCCTTATTCATCAAAGGCCCATCACATCATGTTTCATGTCTAAGTCATACCTTGAAACGCATGAAGCAGAGATTTTTTTGAGCTGAATTAAGATCAAATGAGTAGGAGGTGCAGCTAGGAGCCTTTGATGTAGACAAACCAGGAAAGCTCTCTCCATGGCGAGGGGCTGGGAGACACTCTCTCCTTCCCAGCACAACTCAATTCCCTCTTCTTACAAACTGCTTAAATAACTAATAGCTTAAAAGGGTGCTTCCATTGGCTTTCTGATCACTTCAGAGCTGTCCATCTGACTTGTAAGGAGATCTTTGTCTCCATAATGCTGCTACATGAGCTGTAATAGTAATTAATAACACTACAACCACTCTTGATTTACAGCCACTGCTAAGGCTGGCCAGGGAGAAAATGGTGTTTGGATTTTGGCCCACTTGTTTTAATCAGGCTGCTGAAACACTTCTAACTTGTTTAAATACCTGTGAGCCTTCACCTAAAGTGATTGTTTCTCTTAGTCAGGAGGATGTATTGCTCAGGGATTGAGCTTCAGTCTGAGTTGTATGGCTGGGGAATGGGTTGGGCTGTAAATACCATAACGTGGTGGGCATGGGCTGTGCAGGGTAGAGGTTTTGTGCTTACAGGACTCCTGTAATGTTTTGCATGTTTTATACAGAACTGGGAAAAGGAAATGGAAGCAAATCCCACGCTGTCCAGGCTGGAGGGATGGCAAAGCTCAGGCTTTACTTTGTTTTACAGGATTTTAGGTCAGGGCTGGTCTGTGAGGGGGGTGGGAGATGGTGCTGTAAGTTTTGTCAGTCACAAATCTCTCTGCCATTCCCAAGTAAAGCAGACATTAAAAAAAAGAACCCAGGTGCTGCCCTGACTCGTGCTGGCTCAGGAGCTGCTTATCTTTTGCTAGACATTTAGCCACTTTTCCCTGTCTCATCTTTTGCCTACTAGCAGCATTTCACAGTAGTTTTAACCACATGGATGGAAGATATGAAAGAATATTCACTGGATTGAATTAATTAATTTAATAACTCATCATTCATTTCGTTTCCCTAAAAGTGACAAACAGTTGTTGCACCTTCCTCAGGTCAGCCATAGACCAAGATGAGAAATATCATGTTCTCATGTTCTTACTTGGATAAAATAGATTTTATGTTCTTTAATAGGGAGGAGAGGTTACCAATCAAGAGCCAAAAGTGACATAAACTCACATTGTTTGTCTTTGGGCAGAGGATAAGCCCAAACAACCAAGCTGAAATCTCAGTTTTATCCTATATATTTCTCACAGTTAGATTCCAGGATGTTGCAACACTGATTTAAGCCAACAACAAAATGTGGATCCAGTCCTGTCTGTAAGGTTTGGGTTCACCTTTATTTCTCTGGCTTCTTCAACCCTGACACAGAGGACAATGATTCAGTCAAAGCTCTAGAAAAGTGCTCTCTGTACTTTTTTATCAGCAGAAGTTTCCTTGATCACCATGTTCCTGCTAATTTCCAGGCTCTGATATGAACAGCATGAGTTGCCTGTAAAGTAGCAAAAGGCTGGGAAACACCACAGCATCTCTTCCTTCTGAGCAGCCCTTCCAGACTCCTCTTCTTGGCTGCTAGGACAATCTGGGTGCAGCAGCACCCAAAACGACAAATTAAAAAATAAGCCACTTTTTCCAACTTCAGGTGCTACAACAATTAAACAGAAACAAATTAAATGAAAATAATTAGGGTTCAAATAGAACCTCCGTATCATTAAAGATCTGCAATCATATCCATGCAGACCCATAGTAATTACAATGCATGCACAGTAATAGAAGCCTAATGGTTGCAAAATGTTCTTTGGATTAATTTGCTTTGGCAGCTTACACACTCACATGATTTTCTACATTTTTGCCCATCCTGACAATCATTCTGTGCTCTAGGCAAGCTTTGCCTGAGCTGTCTGTCTCTATAACCATCACATTATTCTGGCTTTTTGAACATCATAGTGCAGTAGTTTGCCTCTCAGCATCCAGTATGGTTTAATCATGTCCTTATTTGTGCACTGTTGTGGAGGGGTGGCTGCTCCTTCCCTTTGGAGAGCAGGCAGTTTGCACAGGAATGCCAACAGTGTTCCTGGAGCCGTGGAAGGAGAGTGGTAGGGCCTGTGGGACTGTGGGCAGTGACTCTGATCTTGCTTCACAGAGAGGGGCAACACTCAGGGATCAGCACAGAAACAACAGGAGATCTCAGTGTGGGTTAGGGAAAGAATGCCAAACCATGGATATTTCCATGTGAATAATGCTCATTGTAAAACACACCGAGCAAGGGCTGGGAGCGTGGCCTCCAAACCCACTCTGGTTTGATAAACTCATTCCAGAGTGGTATCATTGCCCCTAATTCCCCACAAAACCAGAGCCCTCAGCAGGGCCTGACCCAGAGACATCCTGTACCCCAGGGAGGGGACACCACGTCACCAGAGCCCTGTCCTTGCAGCAGGAGAGGATTTTACGGGGTTGTAACTCCCACTCTGCCACAGCCAAGGCCTGTGCATTGAATTAGATGACACTTAAGCACGGACTTAAGTGCCTCGCTGCATCAGGGACTAAATTGCTTGGAATAAAGGAAGATGACTTGCAACAGAGAGGCCACAGTACGGCAGATTAAGCCTGCCTTTAAAAGTTAGGGTTATGGAATTAAATCAGCACCAGTGTTGGCACTAAAGGAAACCTGCAGTAGGACAAGGCATGGTGGGAGCATTTTTTGTTGCTCCTTGCTGTTGGTTTCAGAAAAGCTGCAATATGGTCCTACCAGAAAGATGCAATCACTTCAGAAAAGAACAGCGGCGCTGCTGGTATCTTACAGAACATCTTGAGGGAAATGAGGAAAATGTCCCCAAAGTGGCGTACAGCTCGGGTCCTGCAAGTGATGTGGGTTTATTTCTGTCACAATTAAGCTGTGCAGTACTTTAGGCAGGGAGCAGCAGGGGCTGTGCACCGTGGGAAGCTGCAGGGAAATCCTGAACCTGCGTGGTCTGCATGCAGAGCAATGTGTGTGCTGGAACTTTGAAATCTGGGCTTGTTTGAAGCTGAAACTTGAAAGCAAACCTCCAGGGAGGAAGCAATGTGAACCTTTTTGGGTTTTTTTAAACCCTGGAAACTAAGAGCACTTTCTGCTCACTGCTTCACAAAAAGTCGACTAGATGGGCTCTGAAAAGTCTCTTGACTAAGCATCAGTTCGGGTTCTCAGATCTGCTCCTGCACCCAAATACAGGGGTATGACTGGAGCTTTGCCATCTCTTTGTGGTTCTGGACTCAAACTAAAGCAAGAGCTGGGTGAGAGGATCCTCAGCAGGTGCTGTTCCTGTGGTGGGTAGAGGAACATTCCTGCAGCAGGCAAAAGCCCTGGCTGGTGGTACTGAAGGTGTGACAGGGCCAGGTCTGCAGCACAGTGACCTCCAGGTACCAAACAGCCTCATCCCAGCCCCTTTTGTCATTGCTAATGTTTGTAGAAATGTCTTAAAGTTTTCCCTTCCAGAATTTGTGCTGAAATACTCCAGAATGTCTCATCCTGTAGCATTAGGGGTTCTTCCAGCTATCCTGCAGTCTGCAGACACTGCAGCCAGCTTCAGGAGGGCAATGCCCCTCTCACACCGTGCTTTGGTATGACCACACTGCAGCTCTACACCCTCTCCCTCTGTGACAGCCCCGGGCTGGAATGGGCCACAGAGGGCACTGACCCTCTGTCTCTGGAGTGTCAGAGATCAGCCAGAGGCTGGTGGTGTCCCAAGCCAGCTTAGCACAGCCAGGGGAGCACGAGGGGTTCCTGCTGGTATTTGTGCATCATCCATGCAAAACCCATCAGCAGGGCCCTGCGTTTGGACTAGGGAGTGTCCAGCCTGTGCCATGGGAGCACAGACCACCATGGACCCAATCCCATCACCAGGTCAGCAGTGGGCACGGGGGGTGGGGTGTGCTGCCAATTCCAGAGCAGGTCCTGTTTTGGGACAGGAGCTGCACGAGCCAACGGGACCTCGCTACCTGGAAACCTCTACGCTGTGCTCCAAATTGCTAATCAGCTTGCCTGGCAGAGCTCAGATACCTTCTAAGAACACATTCATTGTCAGAACGCAGCGCTGGAGCCAAGGTCACGTCTCTGACGCACCCAGCGAGTACAGCGTGCTGTGACAGTCCTTTAAGGAATGATTAAACAAACGTAATAGGCAGGCACGGCTGCCGGGGTCCCATCTGGCTGAGGAAGAGTCAGAAGTTAATTTAAGTGACTCCTCCAACATGTCGCCTAATTCCAGCGGCAGCAGGGCTAATGAAGATGGAGTTGGTCCAGGAGCTGGTGGTGTGTCAGTGGTAGGGAGCAAACACTGCCACAAAGGCACCAGCAAATCACAGCCACTAACGAGCCATCAGCACCGGGCATCCAGAGCAGAGGAACTGCTCAGCAACATCATTAACCGGGTATCTCGGTCCCATTGATAACTTCATGAATATTTAATACTCGTTTCCCACCAGTCTGTACCGACAACTTGTGGCACGGGACTAGCTGGAGTAAAATGCATTTAATATGCAGTTGCTGGAGCTGTAAATTTACCATCAGATGTTATTTTCTTAAGAATACTCTTCCAAGAGCCTGACCAGCTACTGAGCGACTCAAATGAGGTCCAAAGGCCAAAGAGCAAGTGGAGCACTTCGCTAATGAGTGTTTTAATGGCTGGGATAACATAGAGCATAGAGTGGGTCTGCAGCCCTTGCTAGGGAATGTGAAATTAGCAGATCCCTGAGGATGGCAGCGCCAGCTTGAAGGGATGGTGCCTGGAGAGCAGATGCACCAGTGGCTTCTTTTTCTCTGATGGGAATGAGTGACTTGGTGCAAAATTTGCTTGTTTTTGTAGAAGGATGACGTGAGGGAGATCGTGTGTTTGTGTGCCAGGTTTGGGGTTGTTTCTTTTGGTTTTTTTACTGTCTGCTTCACCTAAACTCTGCTTTTAAAACCACTCCATGTGGGGAGGGTGATGGGTGTCAGGCAGGGAAGCTGGGGCACTGCTGTCTCTCAGCAGTGAAGTTGCCGAGGAGTTTGCTGTAGTCTCTCCCAGGAAAATCAGCCATGGAATAGTGAAGGATTTGAGGTACTTGGTCCAGGGACAGCTGTGGACACCTTTTCCCACCAGCCCCAGCTGAACGAGCAAATGAAGTCTGTGTGTTTTACTGCAACTCCCAGCAAAAGTGAAGCAAAGTCTATTTTGTACAGATAAAATGTGTAAGAAGAACCTGGAACAGTGAGGAGCAGTGGAAGGTGGCATTGTTGTGCTGGAGGCAGAGGAGCCACAGCAGGGGTAAAGCAGGTGGGAGGAAAGCTGAGAACTTGCTGGAGAATCTGCTGTGACTGTTGAGGAAAGCGTCAGGCTCGCCAAAGGCTCGCTCCGTGTTCAGTGCCTGGATGGGCTGGGAGCCAGCAGGGTTAAGGTACCTGCCAGTGGTGCAGATGGCCGGGGACCGGTGGCTTGGGGTGGCAGGGAGCCCAGGTGACACAGGGCCCGCCTGCAGGTGACTCGGAGCTCGGAGCCCGCAGCTCCGGCTGCGCCTGTCGGGATGCTCCGGCTGCGCTCCCTGCGCTCCCTGCGAAGCAGCGCTCCCGCGGCGGCACAGCGCGGCTGCCCCGGCAGTGAGCAATGGCAGAGGTTTCCTCTTCCTTTCGTTTGTTTTCATAAGCTGAACACGAGCTCTGAAGAAGCTGCGCCTCATCCCCCGGCTCCCCTCCAGCCACGGCTCCCGGGGGCTGTCGCTGCAGGCAGCACCAGGAATTCCCCCGGGCGTGCAGGACTGTGCCTGCCCCGAGGAAAACCAGAGCCACGGGCTCCGAGATCCACAGGAGCACAGGATGGGGCATTTCTACCAGCCATGGGTTTTACTTATTGTTGGGGATAGTTGTCCCCATCCCAGCTCCAAGCTCTGGCCGTCCTTGCACCGGGCAGGTTCCAGTGGAAAAAAACTCATCATCTTTTAGCAGAGAAGAAGGAATTGCAGCTGCAGATTGAAAGCCAGCTATATGTTTACATAAACCTTTTGTTTTTAAGCCCAGGCTGTGATTCAAGGGGAGGGCCCAGGTTAGCAGGAATGAAAGCAGATCCTTTCCTGTCTTGTCTGAGCTCCTGGGCTCATCCTCGCAGTAGACACGCTGCAGGAGGCTGGCACTGACACCTCTTGGAGCCAGCAGTGGAACAAATGGCAGTGATCCTCGTTGAGGACAGCTCCAGAAGGGCACTGTCCCCTCTTTTTCCATCACTGGATTTACACTGGAGCAAAGGGTCTGGGAGCAGAAAAGACATGTCTGAAGTGAGGAGCTCCAAGGGCCCTTGAGGCAATCTGGCCATGAACTTGGTTGGCTCTAATGCCCCTTGTCCATAGTCTTTGCACTGCTCTCCAGCAATTTAGGGGCTCAGATATTGTGCTGTTTCTTCCAGCACAGAAAATGAGTTACTAAGGAACACAGAGATAAAAGCCACAACTGCAGTGTTCTGCATCATTGTTTCCCTGTGTGCCTACATCAGAATTTCTCTGCAGAGGAGCTGGTGCTCCTCAGGCTTGGCGAGGAGCTGGCAAAGGGCTGGCAGGAGTGGGTGGCAGGGAGGATGAGGAAGAGCAGTCAGAAAGTCCTGCAGTGGTGGAGGCAGGGCGTGTTGAATGGGTGATCTGGATCTGGAGAAGGGGCAGGAGCAATCTGTTGGAAATCAGCTGTTAGGGAGGGTCTGCCAGCACCTGATCCTGCTCTGGGGCAGGGCGCTGGCTGCCTGGGCTCTGCAGCTCCCTTGCAGCCCCGTGCTGCTGCTCTGTGAGGTGCTGACAGTCCCACATGGCAGCGGGCACAGCCGCGGCCCCGCGCTCTGTCAGCGCAGCCCTTTCAGGACCTGGCGGGTCCCTCAGCCCCAGCTCCCTGCAGCCACGTCCTGCCACCCCCTGCACTCAGCTCCGCTCACACCGACCTCCCCTCGGCCTTCTTCAGCCTCCCTGACCTCTCTCAGCACAGCTGGAGACTGAGTTCCTACCCATGGTGTATTCCCAGGGAGCTGCTCACAGGAGCTTCTTGCTTCCACTGACGGGTTTGGAGGTTTGGCGGAGCCGTAGATTTGCATTTTCAAACAAAACTGGCCAGGGTTGTGCACTCGCATGTTGGGAACCTGTGGGGCTGCCCTGGTGTGTGCAGGGTGAGCAGCTCCCAGCCAGGAACAGGGCCAAAGGGATGGTGTCCAACCGAGTGTTACCCACAGAGACATTGAGGTGTGATCTTGGGACATGGCTGGTGGGACATCTTCATTTTTAAGGCAGATTTGATCTGTCTGGGCTGGCGTGTACTTTGCCTCTCTACAATGCAACAGATTTAAAATTTGTTGCACGTTTAAGCAGCACTTAATCAGAAGGTCAGATGTTAATACTATATAATTTATTTCTTCTCAGTTAACTTTTGAGCAACACACTGGGGAAGATTAATTCTGCATCTCTCTGTCACCTCTGCAGCTGGGACAGCAGCAGAATTGCCACAGATATTGCAAGTAGCTTCCTACATTTTATTCAGTTGAGTTCATTTTTATCTCTTTAATCATAAAAATATAAAAACAGGATGATATCCCCACTAGTAATTACGTAACAAGCCACTGGACAAGAAAGAGCACATTTAAAGTTGTGATATAAGCAAAGGATATTTTGGGGGTTTTAATGACCTTGAGTATTGAAGCTTAGAGAGTGAAACAAATGTATGGGGTTACAATGCATTTAAAATACAGGAGGGAAATAATAAATCAGCTGAATAGTTGTAAGGAAATTGAAAATTGTGGAGAGAGAGTAACAAAACTACATGGAGATTGAAGGACTTACGTCTGTTGCTAAGAATGGTAATGAGAATATGCAATTTGAATAGGTCTAAACTGCCCTTGAAATATCATTATAACTTATTTGAAAAGACATTTACCATTTGTATGGTTTTCCCAAATGCAATATATTTCCTTGCATCTTCGTTCCTTGAAAGCTTTGGAAATATGTATGAAATAAACCCATACTGGAGTTGAAAACAACAGAATGTTCCAGGAAATCAAATCGAAAGCAATTTTTAATTGGTAGGGCTTCCACAAGAAAGTATCACAGCGTAGAGACACAGCAGCAGGATCCAGGTTAATTATATTTTCTTTTTTTTTTCCCTCCCATAAATAAATGACCAAAAGGAATGAGGAGCATCCTTGGCTTTGCAGAGTGAACCATTGCAGCAGTGCTCTGCTGAGCATCAAAGTGCTGAGTATTCATTTTGTTAGTGCTGCTTATTTCTCTCTCTGTCCCAGTTAGCTGAGACTGCTGTACCTGCTGCCACCGTGGTGGGTGTCAGCAGGAATTGGGATTGCCAAGGAGGCAGCGGGGAAGTCAAACAGGCAAAGGGATTTAGAACCTAATCCAGGGGCCATAACAGTCATTGGGAAGCATCCCACAGCCTTTGCAAAGACCCATTCCCTGTAACCACCTCTGAGCCACTGCAACAGGCATTACTTCATAACTTTCAGCAGAGAAACAGGAGAAATTTTGTTGGAAATTTTCTTTGACAGTATGTGCCAATCTCCCAAATACTATTTCCAGCAAAAAGGCTGCTTAACAGCTACTGCCACTGCAGACAGAAGAAGGAAAAGAAGTGTTCCTCACCTCTCAATTGCCACTGTGCAATGAGTGCTGGTAAATGGCTCTGAAATAGGGGTTCTGGGTTGCTCCAGTTGCATTTTGATAAACTTTGAACTGATGTTGTAAGCAGTTCCAGACAGGGATGGCTTAGACATTGTTGCAAGTCACCCACAAGAAAGTGGTAGAGTTTATTTTCAAAGGTTGCTGCAAGCAGTAGTTTAGTAATGAGAACTTAGAAGGCTTTGGTGTTTTTAATGCATCCTCTCCAACCCAGTCCTGTAAGGACTGGAACTGAATGGGAAGATGTTGCCTCTTCCAAAGAATCATAGGATCCTTTAGGTTGGAAAAGACCTCTAAACCATCGAATCCCACTGTTACCCCAGCAGTGCCATGTTCACCAGCAAACCATGTCCCTCAGTGTCACATCTACACACCTTCTACATCCCTCCAGGGATGGTGACTCCACCACTGCCCTGGGCAACCTGTTCCAATGACTTTCAGTCAAGAATGTTTCCTGAAGAAGGCAGAAGTTGCTTCTTTTTAACAACTATTCCTCTTCATGTGGGTAAAGTCCGCAGTTTTTACTGGCTGGGAAGAGGCAGAGGAACAGAAAAGGAACTGGAAATAAAGTCAGAGAGAGTCATATTTGCTACCATCCAAACAAGATGGTTGGGTTTTTTTTCCTTTCTTGAAGATTCAATACACATAAGTCAGAAAAATCAAACTTACAGTTCCCTCAGTAGCCATAACTCTGTTCCTGGCAGAGAAAGAGCAGGACATAAATACAACCTCATACCCAGTAGCATGTGTGACATATGTGCAAGGAGATGAGTTATGGGTGCTGTGGGGACCATGATTCTGAATGTTCTGACTTGAGAGTTTGAATTTTCAAGTCCAGTGTTTTGGGGAGCTTCTTTCTTTCCTTTTTCCTCCCTATAGTTATAAAGTGTATTGCAGGTCTTGCTTTGCTTTGTTCTGGCATGGCAATTTGGATCCTGCAAGCTGCTGAGAACTTTTCTGTTCATGAGAATCACAGAAGCATAGAACTGTTTGGGTTGGAAGGGACCTTAAAGCTCCTTGAGTTCCAACCCCCCTGCCATGGGCAGGGACACCTTCCACTAGACCAGGCTGCTCCAAGCCCCATCATCTTGTGCTGAAAAAGGCAATAAGGGGAGGATGAAATCCAGGGCTGTTCAGTTTTTTCAGGAAATTTTGCAGACTCGTGGTACATAAGTGGTAATCCTGTCTGTATACATGTGAAGGCAATCATGACCCTAAATGCCTAAATAATTTCCCTCCAGTGTTCAGATTAGCAGGAGTGCTTCTCCTGTGGATAGCTACATATATTCTGGTTTCGGAGGTGAATCCCAAGCTGATACTGCATCTAAGGAGACATCTGTGTTTCTCTAAATTGTCAAAGCCTTTTTGAGTCTTTTCATGTTTCCAGGGCTGCTTCAAACATCTTCCTCCTGCAAATCCACTTGGCTAGAGTCAAGTGGGGGCCACAGAACCTTTGTGTTAATATGTGTTTTGAAAAAAAATTTCAACTGAAACTGAGAGAACTTTAGTGAAATTCATCCCCAAGCAGGCCAGTGTCTCAGAGCCACATGTTTAAGTTCACTGAGCAGAGATACATTCAGATAAATTCTTAAATGCTCTGTAGATTTGTGAGCAGAGTTTGTAAACTCGAGCTTGTGCTGTATCACCATGTTAAAAATACATCCAAACAGGCAGGTCATCCTCTAAATATCCTGTCCAGCTGGAAATCCTCACTCCAGGAATACTTAACCATTCCAGGCTTGCTGGAGACTTACGTAAGAAGGAATAATGTGGCATAATTATGCTCCATCTGACTTTTTCTTGCAACGCTTTCTGCAAATTTAACATGTGTGTCAGGTGTCAGGGTAGCTGTTTGAAATCTGTAACGCTGACAGTATTTGGTAATAAAATAATAATCGCTGCGTGTATCTCTGATGGAAAGAGATTCACATCCTTTTGAATCCCTAATTGTGTGCCACACTACATTAGAGACAGATAGTTCATTGTCTCCACCTTTCAGAGATGGGAAATTCAGAGCAACACACAAGACGTTCCAGAAATAAGCCGGTTTAATGAAGCAGCAAATTAGACCCTTCTATCTCTTTATTTAACATGTAGTCCCTTGAATTTATCAGAGTTCATTACAGAGGTACAAAATGGAAAAGAAGCTGAAAAATTCATTTGTGATTAGAGCTAATGATTTTGAAAATGGCTTTTCATATTTTCCTAGATAACAGCTAATATTTATTATTAAATTTATGTCACGTTTGCTCTAATGAAATTATATTCCCTGCCTTCCCTTGTTTCTGTTTTTTATGGTTTGGACTTTATGAAAGGAAGAATCATAAAGATGCTATATGTTTCTTGCCAACTGCAATGCCTTTGACATGGCTTCTGATAGCTTACTCCTGTGACTCATGTCAGAGGAACGGTTTTAAAATTTTCTTTCCCAATTTATTCCTTCTATACCTCTTGACAGATAATGAATCTAAGTAAATGCATGGAAGATTTCCCCCCCCCCCCCCCCCATAATTTCAATTTCAGATGTGGAGTGAGTAATGGACTCAAGGCTGTAAAGTTAAAGGAAGGAAAAGACATTTAAACAGCAAAATGAAAACATTGAGAGTTCCTATCTCTTTCCAAGCTCTGCTCCCCATCCTGCTCCTGGCAGGCGAGTAGGTGAGGGAGGTTCACATCCACCCTGCTGCACATCCCTGCATCCCTGACAGCACTCATCCTGCTCAGGGCTGGCACGAGGGAACTGGGGAATGGCAATATTAATTTTGCTGTTATTCCTCAAATCTTATCACATGCTGGGGTACAGGAGCCAGTGGCAGCACCAGCTGCAGCTGGAGTTGGAATGGGGACCTCTTATGAGATCCTTCCAGGGCACAAAGAGCTTTAATAGTTTTCCTGCTTTTGTCAGATTTTTCTTTAGTACTATCCCAGTTTCCTGAAGAAGGCTTTGTGTCATGGTGTGAATTTGATAAAGAGCTTTCAAAATGCTTCATAATAATTAGTTAAGGTGAGGGTTGGAACTAGATGATCTTTAAGGTCCCTTCCAACCCCAGCCCTTCTGTGATTCTAAGAAATGTAATGTCAGCCTGTTAGCAGAGAAATGCTTTGTTTAATATTTGCAAATGCTATCAATACTTAATGATCCTTATTCCTGAATACCAGATGTGGAATCATCATTTCTGACGTAAGATGTTAAGTGAGCTGCTTGTGTTACTTTTGGGAAGGATCTCCTGAATCATTGTTTATAATGACTGTTACTTTGCTCTGCTCGTTCTTTCCAGCCTCCCTCTCTTTGCAGCAATTCTTCTCTTTCATCTTCATGTGGTGAAATCCAAGTATGAATGGGAAAAGTTCATTTGTAACGTGGCCAGCCCCGTGGTGACAAGCTGAGAAAGTTTGTGGTTATTATTTCCTCCTATGGGGAGTTTGTGGATGGCCCTCTGAGCTTTGGGAGAAGCAGTTTCTTTGGCAGACGACATGCAATCTCTGGGCAAACAAGCCCAAAATGTCCCCAAGGTAATGCTGTTAGACCAGCAGTGCCCTGGGTCAGACAGCCACTCCATCCCTGAGAGATGAGGGATTACAGCATTTATTCCACAGGCTTTTTCTGTCTGGGTTTCTGATGAACTCAGAGATCTTGTGTCTTTTTTGTTTCTAATTCTCTTTGCCCACAGGGCTCACAGGGTTCCCATACCTGACATGTGACCAAGTGACCTTGCTTGTAAGTTTGTTAAATACATGACTAGGAATTAGCTGTAGCAATATCCCCACAGAGCTCAAGCACTGAAAGGAAAAACTCATTATTCAATACCTTATTTCATGCTTTGGAAACAGAAGAAACAACCTTAGCACTTCCTCCTTTTACAGCCTCGTGGTTTCCGTCATTCTTTTCAACTCATAACGAGCTCTAGGGTTGGAGAGAGATGGTTGTGCCAGAAAAACCAAGGTGAGATGGTTTTGGTCGAAACAAAAAGTACTGAAGTTTGTAGGAAAGCTCAATTTCAGCGTGGAAGAACAAAGCTAATGCCACCTTTGTGAAGATCTTTGGCGTTGTCTCCCGACTCCTGCTACGTCAGGAATGTTTGTGGAAAGTCTGCGAGGTCTCACTGAGTGACTCGCCAGAGATTTGCTTCATGCCAAAAGAAACTTGGTCCCATGGATGCTCGGTCAGCTGAGGGATTAGGTCAGGCTGGAGACGCCGGGAACACCAGCAATTCTCTGTCCCTGCGTCACCGGGCAGAATCGCTGCTGCCAACGAGCCGACAAAGAGGAGAGGCTTTTTTCAGAGGGATCGGTATCACATCGTGAAGAGAAAAGGGAAAAAAACCCCTCTGTGTCTGTGCACCTCCTGCAGTAGATTGAATCTGAAGGCAGGAGTGCAGTAAAAGTATGTTTTCTGCTAATAAACTGAGCAGAAGTGACAGGGAAGTCAGTGCAACACAGAGCATGCATCTTACTTTTTGCCATTTTCCTGATGATCTTGTCTTACCCAGGGCGTTTTGCAGACAAGTGCAGTTATCTCTTATCCCTGGTAAAGATGTAAAGGGAAATACAAACACAGGGTCGGGATGCTGTAAAGCTGTAATAACTCACAGATTTTGCAGCTATGCAGAACTATAAGAGTAACAAATCTAGGAATTTATCATACAGAAATCTTAAAATTACCCATTTCAGATTTTTGCTTTAATTTTTTTTAATATCCAGAGGACTGAAAAGGTGGATTAATTTCTCTCAGTTATGACTAAATAGCACATCAGGAAGGAGCAGTATGTGGTTTGAGGTGCAGAGATGTGCATGTACCACACCCAGTGAGCAGCATCCCACAGCCCAGACCCTGCTCCTGCCTGTATGTGACCCAAAGGAGGAGTTATTCCTGCTGCTGTCCCCTCTGCAGAAGGACCAGCACCCTCAATACCTGATCTCTGCCACTCATCCAGCCAGACCACCCCACTTGCTACCCTCAGTGGAGAGGCATTAGCCATGGGGATGGAGACCACAAATACCAGAGTGGAAGATTATGGCAGCAGTAGCAGTGGTTCAATGGTCTCCCTTTAATTTAACTGCTTTGGCCACAACTAAAGCACCACAAGGGCTGAGGTGGGAGCACAGAAATGCCTCGGGATTGCTCATTCTTGGTGCTGTGCCATGGAGGTGCGTAGGCCTGAGATGGCTGCTGTCCCTCCTCCTGCCCCAGCACACTGAGCTTGTGGTCAGGATTCCAGAGCCCTTGGCTATCTCCTCAGCCTGGAGTGAGCCCTGCTCCAGGCTGGAGCTGGCCAGGCTGTGCTGAGCACAAGCACCTTCATGCCACCCAAGGGCCAGCCTGCACAGCCCCATGGGAGCCACCATCAAAGCTCAGCCATGAACCCTAAAATTATTCATTTCCATACCAACAAGGCCCTGATGAATACACTCAGGGCTCTAATCTTAATGAATCACATAAAATGTTATGCCCTTTGGAAAGGCAAACACAACCCCAGTGATTATGAGCTGTTTTAGTTTCTGCCTTGACGTCCAGCTCTGCCCTTTGGGTTTGCTGTCTCTACACGCATATTTTGTGAGCAGACCTTTGCCTTTGGATCCCCAGGGAGCTCTGTCACGGAGCTCACCCCACGCCTGGAGGACCAGTGTGTATCTGGAGGTGTAGGAGCAGATGCTGGAGGTACAAAGCAGAGATGGTAATTACTCACCTCCTAAACGAGAATCTGAGAGGTGGCGCTGACCCAAACTCGGTGCTTCCATGAGAGTACCCCCAAAGTGAAGAAACACCAGAGCCAGGGAATGAGTCTGCCTTTCTCTGGAGGTGTGGGTGGCAGCAGCCTGACCAGGGCAGGTGGGGGACCAGGGCAGGTTGGGGACCAGGGCAGGTTGGGGACCAGGGCAGGTTGGGGACCAGGGTGCTGAGCAGAGCTGTGCTGTGGCCTGGCAGGCTCCAGCAGCTGCGGGGGCGGCCCCGCTCTCCCTGTGGGACCTCCATGGCATAGCCCAGCCTTTGAAGCTGCAACAGTCAGGGCTGATGCTGGGGAAAAGAACTGAGGATTTGGTTTGTTCTTGTTCAAAGGCTTTATTCCTCTGACAGCTGAGCTGCAGTCAAACCCGACTGTCCGCTGAATCCAGCCCTTTTATTTCTCCCTCTTTAAGTTCCGAGCTTGCACTTTACATACAGTCATGGCAGGCTTAAGCTTGACTGTCAGAATAAAAGCCTTTTCTTTTCATAAAGCTTCCACTCTGCAGTTCAAAACACCTCCAACCCAAGTGATGTCAGCTTCAAAGGCTGGCCCACACTGCACCCAGGGCTTTGCCTGCTGCTGCCTATTTAGGGGTCTCCTGATGGCCTGTGGATCTGAGGGAAAGCTGTGGGGCTCCAGCTGTTTAAAGCAGAGCTGTCAGGGTGCAGCAGAACATGGGGTGGGAGATAGCAGCCAGGGTCAGGAGCTCCCAGTGTGCTGGGAGCTGCAGTGGGGATGCCAAGGCCAAGGGAGCCGTGTTTCTGATGCAGGGGATTGCTGTGTCCTGCCACTGAGACAGTCAGGATGAATTTGTCCTTGCAAATAGAAACCTCCAGAGCTTCTCCAGCTTATGTTGGATTAGAGGCAGAAGCATAAACAACCATAGCCATTCCCAGGGCAAAGGAAAGCCATGGGTCCCAGGACATGAGGAGTTAATTCCTGAGCGCTGCTGGTTGAACCCGAGTTAGGATTTGTCTGTGGCAAAGTTCGCTCCTCTGTCCACATTCTGGGCAGCTTTTCTGGTAGAGGAAGTTGTTTAAGATGCCAATAAAGATGATAATGTACAGAGGGATTTCTCTAAGTTCCTAATTTATTGAAACCACACACTTTCCCTTATTTTCCCCTCAGTTTGTGCTTAATATTAAGCAAGTAGGACTATTTAGTTGAAGAAAATTATGTGCATAGTTGAATATTGTTCCATTTCACCTTTTTTTCAACAGAGTATCCTGTTTATGCTGCTCAGAAAAAGTAAAATCCATGTCCATGAAAATTGTACCTGCTCTTTTAAAAATTCCATGCAGATATCTGGCTGTATCACCCCAAGCTATAACCAGAAGTGCAGAACAAGGAGCAAACACAGGGAAGTTTGAGCTAACAGTGTTCATTCAGAGAGGAGAAGGAAACAGCAGGAAAAGGTCAGCATAGACTAACACTTATGTGGGTTTTTTTCAATAAAGGATACACTCCTCTCTCTTTTCTCCTAGGCAATTAGTGTAATTACAGAAACCAGTCATTTAGCAGACTTCTAACTGAGCACTATCAGCACTGGCTATAAGAGGTAAGGCACTTGACTTTATGCCAGTCAGACACAAAGCACTTGCTGCTTAAAATGTCATCTCAGACAAGACGATGAAATGAGCTGGAACCATCCCAGCTCTGACTATTAACCTTGGCAGGATGAGGCATGTAAAGACACCCTGATGGCAGATGTGAAAGGGATCTGAATAAGTAAAACAGAAAAGGTTTTATTGGGGGATTTAAATTCCAAAGTGAACCACTAAGAATTGATTTGTTCACACCTTTTACTGTGTTAGGTGATACAAAACCAAAGAGATGGCTGGTTACATCACTCACTGGAATTTAGGGTAAACTGAAGGAAATATTTCATCATCTGGAGTGTAATTGCTCTGTCTTGCTGCAGGAAGTTGAGAAACTGGGTTTAGAAAGAGCTGGGTTTAGAAAGAGCTGGAGCAGTACCTGCCTGTTCTGCTCTTGGAGCTTCCAACAGGTCTGAATGCAGCCAGTTCATGCCACCACACATTGTGGGACCTCGGGCAGATGGCTCAGTGCTTCTCAGAAAAGGCACTCCTGAGCCTCCAGCACTGCAGGATAATCCTGGCTGGGGGATGACCCTCATGAGAAAGCAAATTTCTTATTTATTCATGTAGTTCCTACATGGAGGGACGAAGGGAGGAGTTGCTTTAGGAAATGGTGCTGTTCCCCAGAGACCAAGTAATGGACTGAGCTTAGGCAGCCACATTTGTTTTTCTCACTGCTGCATGCTCCTGTCATGGCACTGAAGGGTGTTGGTCACCAAGCAATTCTAAATTAGATGTGCCATGATTTGAATTAGTAGCAATGTAAAATAAACAGTGCTCTGGAAAATAGGAATTCTATTCCTCTGTGAGCAACAGCCTGTTGGTTAAACCCCCCTAAGCCCATGGATGTTGGCTGCAGGTCATCTTCAGGCTCAGCAGATTTTGTGGGAGGCTCTAGCTAAAGAACATGAATGTTTCGGACATCAAGGATTACTTTTGTCTTTTCAAAAAACAGTGGAGTACTGGGAAGGGATTTGCTATACAGTACTTGAAAATTCAGCCTTTAGAGAGAGAGACTGGAGACCCTTCCCAGGCAAAGAGCCAGGCCCCCTCCAGAGGCAAAACCCCACTTATCCTGATGATCCTACATGTGAGAAAACTTGGTTTTGCAAGTCTAGTAGCTTGCCTTGTTTCCAGCAGGGTTTCATCAGCTGGTATTACCCCAGCACAGGGTTAAAATGGATCTCTTGAGCTTCAGTGCATTGTCAAAATAACAAGAAACAGTGTTATGGTCTTATTCAGCCATTCCCCACAGCAGCGTTGTCCTCAGGCAGAGCTGTTTTGGTGGCACCCTGGTCACAGGAGGGAGGCAACAGGAGATACTGGCTTTGGGGGGATGGAAAATGTCACTGCCACGTGTGCCTGAGCTGGCCATGCTGTTTTGGTGTAGTTGGTAGAATGGGAAAATGCCCTTTGGGAGCCTGGGCAGCAAAAGAGGTGGTGCAGGAGCACATCCTCAGCATGGGGACGTTGGGGCAGGTCTGTGGTGAGGAGAGATGAGCCCACCTGGGTGTGCGTGGCCCAAAAACCCCTGCCATGCCACAAAGTCACCCTGGAATTGGAGGCAAGACAATACCAGCACCCAGTAAAGTGGTTTTGAGATGGCAGAGCTGCTGCTGGGCTGTGTGGTCTAGCGTGGACAACCTCTGCCACACCTTTCACCTGCCACATTTAACCACACTCCTTTTGCTGCTTCCTTCCCCTCAGCCTTGTGCCATCCTCATCCTCCTGTGCCTCCATTCCTCCCCATCTGTTTTCTGCCAGCTTCTGCCCAGATAATGAGCTGTTGGGAGGATGAGATGCCTCTTCCCAGCACTGGGCTGGTGGCTGAGGCAGATTTGCTTTTGTTTGATCTTTGCCATAAAAGGAACCAATCTGAACTCCTGGAATAATTAGCTGCCCTTTGCACTAGTGGCTCTTGGCAGGAGAACAGAGTGGGAAGTGGGAGGATGAGGTGGATAATTTGTCCTTTGTAGCAGGAGATGACGCTGTAGGTCACGCTCTTCCCTCGAAAGTCAGAAGTTTCTAAGAACTAAGAACCAAAGCATCCCAAGAGAAAACTGCAAACCACACCACGACCCAGCCAGGGGTGGGGTGCTTTCTCTCGTGTAGACAAAATTAATTTTTAATGAGGGCACGTGAAGTTGTAACTCCAGTTCTGGTTATACCCCAGTCACAGCTGAAGGAAGTCAGCAGAATGTAATTTTCTAAGTGCTTTGGGATTCTCAGGAATATAACTCACTAGAGAGACATTGCAATTTTCTGAGTTCATCCTTAAGGGAGTAGTAAGTGAAGTTTCTGTGCTGGAGGTGGCTCTGGTGAGGGAAAGCATTTTGCAGCCATTCCCACAGGGTTGTTAATGCATGCTTTTTGCTAACATGCCATTTCACTGGAATTTTCACCCTTCTGAGCAATCTTGCATATGGATGAAAAGGAGAAAAAGGAACTCAGTGGTACTCCAGGCCCTGGAGGCACCTCGGATGGGCTCTGCTGGGAATACCCGCCTTCCCATGGCAGTGACAGATGAAGCAGCACAAAGTACAGGCATGAGAGGAAAAAGTCAGAGATGAGAAAAATGGGAGAGAAATTAAAATTTAAAAAATCTCATGGGGGGCCCGAAAGCCAAGGCAGACGGGTAAGTGGGAGAGATCCTCTGTGTGTGTCTCCTCCCTGTTTCTGCCTTGGGTGTTCAGAGCACCAGGGAGGGCTGGAGAGCCACGGAGCTGCCGGCCCCACAGCAGCAGTGGGGGATGCCCCATCACTGGGAGGGACAGAGATGTGCCCCCAGCTGCCTCTGCTTCCCTCCCTGCGGGTCACACCCCACCCCTGCCACACACACGGCACCCACCATACCCCAAATGAGCAGGAGAGCAGCTGCAGCTGCCACTGGCCTTGGGGAGACAGGGGACAGAACAGAGGTGCAGAAGGGCTTTTAGTGGGGAAATTCTGGCAACTTGCAGAACAACTGGCTCTTTTCTCTGGACATTGCCTCGTTGGATAATTCTTTCCAGACCTAATATGCTAATAGGGGTAGGAGCACAACCTGCCCTGTATCCTCTCACTGGCCACCACCACATTCCAGCCAAGGAGTGGAAAAGCAAAGAAACAAAACCAAAACAGAAACTAAACTGTGTGTTAAGGAGAAAAAAAAAAAAACCTGCTCCCTGCAGGCAATCTAAGGAAGCCATATGGCACCAGTACAGTAAATAAAAACTGAACAAGTGACCTCTTCTTAGTCCCTCCGGAGACAGTGGCAAGCCAGGGATTAGCAGCATTCATAGTGCTCCCACAGGTTTCCATGATGAGGGATACAGAGGAGACTTGTGTGGTGTCTGGAGAGGAGGGGAGGCAGAACTGGAACGGACCAAAGGGACCCATGAGGGGCCTGGCAGGGAGGAAAGGTGGGCTGGTTTGTTTATTGAATATGAGCCTACAAAAGCTGCTTGGCTTTGGTCTCACCAGATCCCATTGAGGCACAGGATAAATTGCCTGTCTGTGGTGGGAGCAGATCTACAACGATGCCCTCCTGAATTACTCCTCTCCAGTTCTTGTGTTTGGTAGATCTCTGTGGCCATGGAAACTCCCCCACCTCCTTCCCCCATGGCCCAGTAAGTCCCATTTCAATGAAAAATGACCTCACTCTCTCAGTTAGGTGTGCAGGGAGAGACTCTGTCTCCACCAGGGCATCCTCTGCCCACAGCTCACAGCTCATGACCCATTCTGGTGTGTAGGGGAAAGTTGTTTCCCACCAAAAGCAACCAGCAAGAAGAAAAAAGGCTGAAAGAATGTTTCCCCAAAGTCCAGCAAACTCCCCAAACCAATTCTGTATCTTCTTGGCAGGAACTCTACATTTTTTAAAAGACATATCTGAAAATTACAGAAAGGCATGGAGTCCCTGCCCATCACATAAATCCACAGTTCCTGCTGAGTCACTCAGAATTGTGCTGCCCCAGACTTTGCCAACGCAGAGATGTCTGCGCAAGAGTCTAAATAGAATCTGTGTGCAAATCAAAGGAGTAAATTCCATGAGTAACTACGAATTGTTCGTTTTTGTGGTATGTTTGCAGCTTTTTGTTATTCTAGCAGTGTTTCCTGAGCAGACTCTGTAATATTCCACCTCAATCCCTCTGAGCTGACAGGAGAGCATGTACTTGGCAATCAAAGTGATTCATGCAATTACATGAGCCAGTGCAGAGCAAGGCAGTGAGAATCCCTAATCTAGAACATTAGCACTTATCTGTTAAATGCTGGTTTTTAACATACTGCAGAACCATCATCTTATTCCTTACATAAGGTTCTTCAGGGACTACTATGACAACAGCAGGGCTGAAAAGCAGCGTCATGAGACACCAGGAGCACTGGGAACAGATCACTGCAACAGCAGCTCATTACAACCATTTCTTGTCTGACCCCAGAAATAAAATCACTTGTGGATGCTTATTTAATGCTGAAGTTCTTTGCCAATCTGTTTCATTTTTATTGGTATATTCACTATATTTCTGTTTACACACTGTTGACTCGGTCTGCAAGATTACATAGGAATGAACAGTAGAATAAACTAGGAATAGAACAGTGTGGCTATTCCCAGGGGATGACAATATTCCTGAAGTCATGCCAGAGACTTTGCAAAGTTTGTTGCTCTATTGGAAAGGTCATGGAGATGAGCTACCAGAATCACTTGCTGGTGACAAAAATGTTGCTGTGTAGTGAAACAGGCATTGTGGAATTTTTTTCCCAGCTTATTACACATGGAAGGTGAAAATTCCTGATGTTAGAGGGCTTAATATCATATGCTGGTCCAGATCAGTGAAATTCAAACAGGAAATGAGGTTTTAAGAGTTGGAGTAGTTTGCTGAGGGAAGTTGTCTTCATTGTTTTAAGTCAGTGTTTGATATCTCTTGAGAGAAGTGCTAGTTTAAAACATAATTTGTCTTTACATTTTGGATTCACTAATGAAATTTATGAATTTATTTGGTAGGAATTCAGACAACAGTGCCTCTTCTAATCCCAACATCAGCATTTGTGTTTAGACTTTTTAGAAATTACTTTATTTGACGTCAGAAGAGGCCAGGCATGAGCACGAGGTGCGTGGATGCTGCTGCTCTCCTGCCTGCATCCCATCCCGGGGCAGAAACCTGCTGACCTCTCAGCCAATGCTACAAGTTCCCACAAGCAGCAGCAGCCCCAGGACGTCTCCAGAGGCAATCCCACGAGCGAGAATTGCACCTCACAGCCTGAATTGCCGCTCATTCTCTCCCCATTATGCAAACCCCATTATGTCCGTGTGATCCAGCATCATACCAGGGGTGCCCAGACTTGCCAAGCCTCTCACCTCGGGTCCCAGCTGGCTTTTACAGCCTCAGTGACAGCTGCAGGTAGGAAGCCTCCATTTCTCTGCCAGACTGCTGCTGGTAACTTGAGCAGGCACTGGCCAACTCCAGCCACATCAGAGAGAGAGGCAGGAAACGTAGAAGTAATTTACAAAAATATTTGCAACTCAAAGAAAAAACAAACCATAAATGGTGAGTCAGTAAATGCTGGGGACCCAAATTAATGTCAGCAGAAATGATCTATTCTGCCTCTGGTACAGACCCCAAGAGAGAGGACAAATGATTGAGAAGAATCTTGGGCTGTTTGTCTGCCAGCCTCTACTTCACTGAACATTAATTATTGACCTAAAGCAGAAATGTTGGATGAAATAAGGACTACATCCCAGCTCAGGTTAAAGCTTAGAAATTTATTTTTGAATGACTTGTTTATTTGGTTTATTTCAGGCACTACAGGAAACTGATTTGATGTCTTTCATACTTTGGGTGAACTTTACACCTGGACTATACATTTATATATATCTGATATAAATAAATACATTCTTCCTCTACAAGAGTCAGCAAACTTTCACCATTTTGCTGAATCAAGACCATTTTTAGATATACAGTGTGAAAGATTAAACAAATTAGATACTGTCATTATTAAGAGAGTTTTAGGGCAAAAAGATAATTCTCCTGTCTCACATTACATGCTTCTTCTCAATTCTTTTATGAGAAAATTATCTTTTTAGATAGCTGATGTATTCACATTCTTAGTCTTCAAAATTCTTTAAACTCTGTAGTGCATTATCACTTGAATAGGCCAAATAATTGTTTGAATGCCTGCTCATAGAGAGTCTTCAGTAAAATCAAGGCTTTGAGAAGAACCAGACCCACCTGCACTGAAAGCTAAAAGCAGGAATTTCACTCCAGATTCTTAAAGCAACTCAGGACTTTGTATGATCATTATCCTACTGTGTCAAATCTAAAGCATTGTGATTAATTCAGAGTGATGTTCCCTAATCCTGATATTAGAATTTTTATGTTGGAGGGTGTTTAGTGGATTTGTGAAGGCGATCTGAAAATGGGATTTTTGGGGTTCCCTCCTGCTGAGTGTTCCCATATGGAAGAAAAAAGGGTAGATTCTTCTTCATTCTTCTGGGGTAGATTTCTTTACACCAGGGTAGTATCAGGGGTGTCAGTGGACAAGTATTTACGTGGAGGACTGGGGACAGTATCTGTGTTAATTGGGATAAAGTAATAGAGGCTGGAGAGCTGCTTCTGCCCTGGGCTGTCCCCAGTGCCCTACAGGGTGCTCTTGGTCTTGTACCAGCAAAGACTGGAGAGAAATGCTACATATTTCAGAATGAATTTGTTCAGTAAAAAACCTTTTAAATGAAGAAAAGTAATATGAGGCTACTCTTCAAAGTGGAGCAAAGAAATAAAAAAAATCTCAGAAACTCTGGTGCATTCATGAGATGGGCACTGTGAGGATTTACATGTAAGACATGTTGTGGATTTTTGCTACTTTTGCAGTAAAACAATTGTAATGATGCTGAAATTCAGAAAGTTATCTCCTCAACTTTCACCTTTTCTTCAAGAACAAGAATGATTTAATTAGAATTAATTAATAATTTCATTACAATTTTGCAATCACCTAAAGGCCATATAGAAGTGAATGATCTCTTCTGATAGCAAACCAGTTTTAGCACAAGTTGATAGTAAGAATATTGACATTAGGGTGGCTTCTAGTAAGTCTGTAGCATCCCCATTGTAATGTATAATGCTGCCCTTCCAGGCTCAGGGCTGACAACCTTTCATAAATCATACTTTTTATGTCAAATGTTTTTAACAAGAAATGACTGAGTCCGCACAAACCTGCACAAAATTTTTCCCTTCCTTCTTATGACTTCTCCTCAATTCTATAGTGTTTTTAGAGGATCAGGAGGTTTAGAGCTGAAAGTCATTATTTGTTTTTGAAAGTTCTGGACACCTGGAGATTGTGAAAATAATAATTCCTGGCTTACACTCATTGTTAGTTTCTAGGATACAAGCCCGGGAACGAGCTTGGCTGAGGGCTCAAGGAGATGTGGGCTCTGCAAAGGCTTGGCCTTCCCTCTTGGAACAAAAATGTAAACTGAAAAACCTGGGAAAAACGGGACCTGCTTTGTGAGAACGGGGCACGCTGGAGGAGGGGAGTAGAATAAAGGGCCCAGAGAGATGGAAGTAGGAATAGAGAGACAGGAAAAGGGACAAAAAGGGAGTTAGAGGGGAGAAGGAAGGCAAAAAGAAGCATAAAGAGCTGGAAAATAGATAAGAAAAGGAGTGAGAGAAGAAGGGAAGGAAATACTGCGTGTTCTAGCGATGTCCTCCTCCCCCAGGGGATGGAGGTGCCCAGAGGTACCACCATTAGTGGTTAGACCTTGGTGTGTGCTGGATTTCAGGGGTGTGCATGTAGATACAGGTGCTCACTGAGGCCATTTGTGCTGGAAGGAGCCAGTGGGACACAGCTTCTGGAATGGGGCTCTCTGCTCCCAGCGCTCCTTCTTCTCACTGTCGTCCCATGGATCTTTGGTGGCAGCCAGCCCTGCTGAAGAAGAAAGCTGTGCCCTCCTGTGCTCCTGGGTGCCATGGGAGCTGGGAGGGCTGTGGCAGAGGCAGGGACTGCCTGTGGCTAGGAAGGGAGAACCACAGGAGTACAGGAATTCAAAGGGGTTCTGGGCTTCCAGCAGGAACTGGGATTGGTCCAATTCTTGCTCGGACTGCAGTGTATTTTTGGTGCTGCTCTGCCCCAGACAAGATGAGCACAGCCCCCATGGCCATACCCACAGCTCTGCCAGGTGTCAGCAGAGGCTGGGTTGAGGGCTACAGGTGGTTTCTGTTCACAGAGGGAGTAGGGGCAACATTGGGTCTGGTCTGCAGCTGGCCAGGGAGCTGAGAGAACATGGCCACTGGTCCATGCTGGCTCCAGTGGCTGTGGGCTATCACTGCCCCACTGTGGGATGCGCTCTGACTTGCTGTGGAAACCCCCACCCTGCAGCAGCATCTCCTCAGGACCTGCTGTGTCCTGTCTCCGACTTGCTGCATGATGTCCCCAGTATGCTGTGAGATGTTTCCCCCCTGAACTGCTGTTGGATGCATCCCTGCTCCCTGATGTGCTGTGGGATGTCCATAGCCAGCCTTGGGATGAACCCCCAGACCTGCTGTGGGACATCCTCATACCTGCTACAGGGTGTACCCTGGGACGACCCCACCGCACCGCTGTGGGAAATCTTCAGCCGCACTGCGGGATGTTCGCCCGAGCCCCGGGATGTTCGCCCAGAGCTGTTGTGGGATGTTACCCCTAAACCCAGGTCCCCCAGAGCTGCTGCGGGATGTCCCCAGCGTTCTGTGGGATGTTCCCTCAGCCAGCCCCGGGCTGGCGCGGTCCCTGTGGCCATCCCCCGCCGCTCTGCCCGCAGCCGCGCACCTGGCGCGGTGTGTGCGCGCTGCCGCGGCGCTGCCGGGCGGGGGTGACTCAGCCCCGGCTTTATAACTCCGGGGCGGCTCCGAGCCCGGCTCCGCTGCGCCGCACCGCGCCCGCGGGGAGCGCCGGGCCGCGGCACCGCACCATGCGGAGCCTGCGCGGAGCCCCGCCGGCTCTGCCTCTGCCTCTGCCTCTGCCGCTGCCTCCTCTGCTGCTGCTGCTGCTGCTGCTGGTGCTGCTGGCCGCGGGGCACGGCGCCGTCATCACCGGGGTGAGCGCCGCCGCTCGGCACTGACGGCACCGACGGGACCCGGCACCGGCACCGGGAGGGCTGGGGCGGGCCGGGGCTGCGGGGAGCCGGGGTTTGTTCGCGGGGAGTCATAGCGGGACTGGGGGAACCTCCCGGGATAAGGGGAGCCCGCAGAGAGGGGAGCGCTCTGCCCTAAGGGGTGCCCGGCTGGTCTCGGGGTGAGCACCGCCCAAACCCGGGGTCTGTCCGCAAGCAGCGATGCCAGGACGGAGCGGTGAGGGATGGCCGGAGCTGGGATAAGTGATAAGGAGGACGCGGGAGGGAAAGAAGCACCAGGTGATGAGAGGTGACAGGGCTTGGGGGTCCGTCTGGGGTAAGTGATACAGGACGGGGCATCCCTAGGGATGAGGGATGCCCGGAGCTGCGGGGCGGTCTGGATTAAGTGGAATCAGAGCCCGGGGGTCTCTGTGCGGTGAGTGATGCCAGGATGTGTCAGTCTCTGCGGTGAGCAATGCCAGGAATAGTGGGTCTCTGAGGTGAGGAGATGCCACAACGTGGGGTCTGTTCCTTCGGGGTGAGGGATGTCTGCTCTCGGGTTCGGGCTGTCTCCAGGCTGGTCCGGGAGCACGCAGAGATTCCTGCTGCTTTTCCAGGGCTGGGGCTGTCTCCCATCTCCCGCAGCCCCAGCTGTCCCCAAACCTGCTCTGAGAGGGTCTGGCTCAGGGCATGGCGCTGCCCACTGAGCACCCCAAGTTCCTCCAGCTTCTCCGTGTACAGGGCATTACAACCCTTAGAAATCTCTGTTTTCCTTCTTTTTTTTTTTGTCTTTGTCTATGACTGCGCTGCTTTTCCCCCTCAACAGCCACCCCTTGCAAACAAGTCTCTGTTGTTGATGTTTTTAGGCTCAAGATTTACTCTGGTTGTGAAAATATTTTTTTTCCTAAAGACGTTATTTAACCCAAAGCATTGCATCACTTTCAAGTAAAATTATTTTTAAAGTGTTTGCTTTGGATTAATAACTCAGCACTTGCATTCCTTTGAGAGCTTACATGTCTTTTGTAACCATCAGAAGTTGCACTCACAGCAGTGGATTTCTCTGTGGCTCTTCAGGCTCCCTGTCCGGATCCCTGAACTCTATGAAACAGCTTGTGGGCATTTCTCTGGAAGTCAGATCAGTTCCCAGGACTGATTATATTTTTTTTTAGAGCAGAGAATGTGAAGGAATTTTTTAATATTTGAGGATTTCAAGTTTCTTTTAAGTAGAAATATTCCCAGCAACAGAGGAACAGTTTATCTGTTATTAGAGTTGTGGCTGCACCTTTAAAGCAAAATTAATCCATTAAATAAAGTAATTGTGAGGCACTGAATAATAGATCAAGGACAACGCAGATTCAAAAAGTAAAAATAGATTAGAACCAGAAAATGTTACTTTATTAACTATTGCAGAGCATTTCTGCTTAAACCACTTTGATGCATTTCTGGCTTTTGATGAATAGGCAAATCTCAGATGAGAGCTGACGTAGGTGTTCCCCAACCTCTGAGCCTGCAAGGTGTTTTTCCTTTGCAATTTAAGGACTTTTTTCAAATTTTCCTCAACTCAGTGGTGGTTGTTGTGCTGACACCTGTTGCCTTTGCAGCTGGCATTTCACCTGGGACATATTTTTGGGCTGATTTTCCAGAAAACTGTGTTTAAATGAGGTGCTCATGTGGTGTTTGGGGAAGTTTAGGAGTAGCAGCAGGAGTTACACATTGCAGATAAGGTGTGGGCAGGAACACTTGGGTTGAATATTTTCAAAACTTGTCATACATTTTTGGGAAGGGAGCCTTAAAAGTTCTGCCAGATGTAAATATGTGTGTGTGAGTTCAGGAAAGAAATTGTTCAGCCGGACATTCAAGACCCTTGCTTGGTAGAATAGACCCAGGTGAGTTTTTCAACTGAGTGGTATTTCACCCCAGGTCCCACAGAGATGAAGGGAGTTTGAGATACATAACTGAGTAAAAAAGGGAGGCAGGAGCTGACAGGTGAGAAATAGCAGAGCCTGTGACTCCAGCTGAGCAGTGGACACCAGTGTGTTGGGGGCAACCAAAATCATTGGACCTGCATTTTTATTTGTGACTAGGGCAAAATAATATCATTAGAGTGGTTTTTTTGGGTTTTTTTGTTTGTTTTTAAAGAGAGGTCAGAAAGTGCATGTTATCCACCTGGCAGGCTGGAGTTGTAGTTTTATGGCCATATTAGTCTTACAAGCTCTGTGTTTGAGCTTACCTGCAGCACAGAGCTCTGTGTTTAGGAGCTGTTTGGGTCACACACACTATTTAATAGTGATCCTAATGCAACAGGTTCTTCCTAAACTACTGACTGATCTTTACACGTGTATTTTGATCTGGCTTCTGCTGGTCAGTGCAATATTTACCCAGTGAGTACAGTCTAAAGTCATTTATCATGTAAATCCCAAGGTGAGATCAGTGAGTTTTTCTCTCAAGAGAATGTTTACTGTGAGATGAGCCTTCCCCAGGGCTGTTATCACAATTTACGTATGTTTTTATGAGTTTCCCATTTACGTAGTGCTGACCAGTGCCTTTGGTCTCATTGCTGCTGTCAGACACCCAGAGCAGTGAGTTAATCAAGCTTACATTCAGGGTGTAAGCAGAACCTTCAACTGATGGCATTTCTCACTGGAGAAGGGAGACTGGTTTTTACATTAAATCTATGTAAGCTTTTGATTAAAAAGGAACTGGAAGATGTACAGTAACTTGTTTTCTAACCTTAATGTGTCAATTGCTCTTCGTGGTTTCTGGGTTTTAAAGCATAGCCACTAGTTTGCATTTTGGATTTTGCTTATCTAAGCTGTATTGGGTAAGTGGCTAAAATATTTTTTTGCCTCCTGTGAAGGGGAATGCTACCACAGCAGCATTTTATTTTGGGATGTGGATACTTACACAAAGCTTTTCTTAAGCCCTCATAGCTACTTGTAATTCTAGATAACAACCACAGAACCCATATTTAAACTTGTTTTAGCTACTTCCACTTGGCCTTCTCTAACAAAACTATCATGCAGTCTTGGAAGAGCACTCACAACCATGATATTATGAAGTTAGAAGGAATAGTTATCTAAAAGTCATGAAATTAATGGATGATTTCCTATCTTAGCTTCTCTGTAAGAGTGGTTTGGTGACTGTCTTGGTGACAAGTTTAGTGTGGTTGGTCCTTGCTCCTGCCTGAGCTCACTCAGGCACCGATCTGAGAGCTGGGAAAGCGAGTGGCACATGCCATGGTCTATCAGTGCTCGGAAGCTGGGACTGTAAATCACTTACAGTCCTGGGTTTGGCCCAGAGCAGCTCTGTGTGTGGTATTGGCTTTAAACAGCCTGGTCTCAACTCCACAATGTGCCAGGAGCCTGCACGTTCCAATCCATGGGAGGCACAAGTATTGCAAATCAGCCTCAAATCTTATTATTCAGCCTTAATGAGCAATGATAAGTTAGGGGTGCCAGAGGCAGCTGCTGAGCACCTGGTCTGGCCTATTTCTGGACGACATTTATTAGGTATTTAATTTGCTGAACGCTGTGTTGGACTGCAGGCCTGCGACCGCGACCAGCAGTGCGGGGGCGGGATGTGCTGCGCCGTCAGCCTCTGGATCCGCAGCCTCAGGATGTGCACCCCGATGGGAAACCTGGGAGACGAGTGCCACCCCTTGAGCCACAGAGTGAGTACCTCACGGGGGGCTGTGGGGCTGGAGGAACGTCCTGAGCTGTACGGCACGCGGCACAAAACCCACACGTGGTGGAAAGGCAGGGGAACTCCCACTCCTTACGGTATCAGCCATCTGCACCTGCACGGGAGCAGAGATGGAGGGACTTGCGTAAGGAAATGCATTACTGTCAGAATTATGCTGAGGAGAATCAGAGGATGAAAGCACTACAAGCTTCCCAGATTGTTTGATT